>JAVTLE010000016.1:0-347085 GCA_033439295.1 Deuterostichococcus epilithicus
CTAAACCCTAAACCCTAAACCCTAAACCCTAAACCCTAAACCCTAAACCCTAAACCCTAAACCCTAAACCCTAAACCCTAAACCCTAAACCCTAAACCCTAAACCCTAAACCCTAAACCCTAAACCCTAAACCCTAAACCCTAAACCCTAAACCCTAAACCCTAAACCCTAAACCCTAAACCCTAAACCCTAAACCCTAAACCCTAAACCCTAACCCTAAACCCTAAACCCTAAACCCTAACCCTAAACCCTAACCCCTAATCCCTAAACCCTAAACCCTAAAACCTAAACCCTAAACCCTAAACCCTAAACCCTAAACCCTAAACCCTAAACCCTAGTGGGTTTAAAACCATTGTTCTTGGATCCCACCATGCATGCTATGCGTGCTGGGCGCTTGACTATCCAACGTTGCAACTTGAAGCCTTTCCCCTTCAGACCTCCTGTTGACTTTCCAAAACCAATCAAAGTCTGAGCGCCAATCCTTCTGCTGATAGCAGCTGTACGTAGGCTCGCAATGACCTCAAGCACTCCCCTGCTCACGGCCACGCAGCGCAGCAAAAGCCAGCTGAGCCAGGTCTTCCAGCCCCATGCCGGACGGATCTGTCAGCAGGCCCGCCGCAAACACCGTCAGGCCATCGTACTCGTATTGCACCGCCGTGGTCTCCGCATCCGTCGGCGCCATCAAGACAACGCGGAGCTACGGCGGCAGATGCACAGGCATGCCATCAGCCATCCACCAGCAGCACAGCACGCGCATGGTCCTCGCTTGCTCGGCGACGATTGAGGAAAGAGCGCAGCCGGACACACGCACAGCGCTTGGGCCTCCACGATGTTGCGCAGCAAGAGCAGCTGGTAAGAGCAGCGACTGGMAGTCATGCACCTGGGCGCGGCCGGTGGGTGCAGCCTCGCGCTGGAACACCGCCTGCACCGCCATGGCGTCGTGGCGGTCGGCAAACGCCAGCACATGGCGCACTGCCTCCTCTCCCGGCAGCGCCAGGTCGGCCGTCAGGAAGGCAAAGGCGCCCGCGTCCGCGGCGTAGGTGATGCGTGGCACACACAGGAATGGCAGCCGCCGCCAGGCGTCTGCAGGACCAGGGGAGACAGGTCGTTATGGCACCCCGAGATGCTAGTATGCACTGCAATCCTCTCAAGCACAGTGCAGGCGCTGCCGCTCAGCCGGGCCGCGCACGTAGAATCATTGCTGACATTGGACAGGTTGATGCAAGCAGGCTGCCCTTGCAGCATGAGGCCAAGAGCCGCCAGAGCTCGAACTGTCATACAGATGAGCGCAGCCACCTCGTGTCAGAGCTGCGTCTGCTGGCTGGGCGGCAGCTGCTGTTCGATCGGAGGCGCCATCGGCCTGCGGCATGGCCGCTGCCGCTGGATCTGCCGCTGCGGGACTTGCTTCGGCGACTTCTAAGCGGGCCTGCTGACTGCCGCCACCGCCGTCAATGCTGGCTGTTTGCGATGGCGGCGGCTCTTCTTCATCGGAGGCTGATGCGTCCGAGTCACTGCCCGAATCGTCACTGGGCTCGTCCTCGTAGTCCAAGCCTACCGCCCAAAGCTGCTCCTGCTTGCCTGCCGCTGCCCCTGCGCCCAGCTCAGCCAAGGAAGCGCCCGCTGCTGGCGGGCTGCCGCCTCTGCCATCGTCATCGCCGCCGCCGCCGCTGCTGCCGCCGCTGCTGCCAGCGGCCTGCTCGCTGCTGCGCGCCAGCCCAGCGGCGGCTGCGGCGCTGAGGACGCGGCAGCTKCTGAACAGGTCCCTGAAGAATCGCCTGTAGCCGTCGTCCACCCGGAACTGCGCACACAGGCAGTCAGCTCGAAGTCATGCATTGGCCTCTCTTCGACCCGTCCATGCCGTCAGGGGGGGCGCGCGCAGCCTGTCCTTGGCCATGGATGTGGCCGCGTTGTGGAACGTGAAGACATGCAGACGCAGCGGCGCTGGCAGGTGCTGACCGGCACCTGACGGGTGCAAGAACGCAGCCAAACACGATGGTGGCACATCACCGTGCGCTGACACTGCCAGAGTGCCAGCCTTGAGGTTCACCTGGACGGCGCCCTTCGGCACGAAGACCAGGCCGCAACCCCTGGCGGCGACGCGGGCGGCGAGGTCTGCCGGCGAGTGGAAGGTGGGCACCACCGGCGCATCAGGGCTCAGGTGGCTGGCCACGCCGGCAAAGTCGCTGGCGTCCTGCCGGCTCTGCGGGCAGAGGACGAGGGGAATGTGGCAGGAGGCAGGAGCACATGGGTGTGATGCGAATCTGCGGCCCCTTAGCTGACATAACATTCCTCGGGGAATGTTCGCGCCACAAGGGGGCGACCAGCTACCAATCCAGAAGCAGCACAAGAGCAGATAGTCCTCCCGCATGATGCAAGCCTGCAGTCTGGGCCACAGCAGCTGCGACCTCGTGTGCATCTGTGGTGCTCGCTGAAACGGCAGCGACCCCGAGGTGCCCACCTCGAAGGCCAGCATCGCATCCTCGTCTCCGACGAGCGCCACCGTGACGGCGCGGGCGCTGCCTTCCTCCCGCACCGTCGCCACGTACGGCAGCGCCAGCCACTGCGCGGCGTCCACCTGCGTCGCGCCCACCGCATAGCGGCGCCCCGGGCCACCACCGTCCTGGCTGTCCGGGGCGTCTGCGTCGTCGGGCGCCGCCCGCTGCCGCACCGCCGGCTTGCTGCCTGATGCGGCGAGCACGGCTTCCGCATCGGCTGTGTCGGCTGCGGCGGCGGCCGCCCTGCTGCGCCCTAAAAGCTCATCGTCCGACGGCCCACCACCGGCCGCAAAGCTGGCCTGCGCAGCGGCCTTAATGGCGGCTTCGGGGCTGGCAGCTGCCTTTTCGGCCGCAGCGCGGCGGCCGCTGCTGGTCGCCTGTAGCAGCCGGGAGCCCAGCACCGCCGCCGCCAGCGCTGCAGCGAAGCCGATGGCGATCGGCGACCTGCAGCAGTGCACGTACGGGCAGTCAGAGCTTTTGTGGCGCCTCAGGGTCGCTGGATGCAGCAGCAGATGGCTCTAAAACCGCGCAGGCAGCTGCTGTTCGGTATCATCCGGCGCCGTAGCTGCCACAGCCGACTGGACCGCAGTGAAGAGACTGCTTGATGTCGTTGACTCGAGACCTGCAGTACACACACCTGAACAACCTGCCGGTGTAGCTTGGCAGGCTGAGCGGCGGCTCGGCGTCCACCGCGACGCCCGCCTGCTGACTTTGCTGGGCCGGCGGCTCCGCCTTCGACTGCGGCCGCTGCTCGGCCTGCTGCCGCTGCCTCGCAGCTGCCTGCACACCGTGCTGCTGCTGCTGCTGCGCTTCAAGCAGCTCCTGCCGCTCCTGGCGCATGGCGTCCAGTCGCTGCCGCATCTCCTGCTGCCGTTGCGCCCTGGCCGCCTGCCGCTTCGTCGGCGCGCTGTCACGGCTGCTGTGCGGCACCGCAGCGGCATCCTGCATGCTGGTCTCCGCCGCCGGCAAGGCGCCACTGGTTTTGCCCAGCAGGATGTTCAGCTCTCGCCCCGCTGTGAGGTCCGAGCGGCCTGCAGAGCAACAGCAGACACGACTGAGCAGGGGAGCAGTCTTTTTGGGGTTGGCAGATCACAAAACGCTGGCTTTTGATCCCGTGACGCCAACACATGAGCGAGCCTGTTTGCAGGGACGCTGCGAAGCCACTCACCACCGTTGGCGACCAAGATGGCCTGCTGCGGCAGCCCCAGCTCCCCTGCCAGGCTGTCGACGGTGTCGCCTTCCTGTATCTCGACACGGATGCCCAACACCCTACACGCACAGCACGTCGAGAATGAGCACCGGCCATCCATGTATGACCTCGAGAGTGTGCCAGGAAAGGCTTTCCGGGTGCAGCGCTGCCGCGGCACGTGAAGGGATCTTCTGGAAGAAAACTGCTCACTTGGGGCCGGGACGTGGTTGCGCACTGGACGTCGGCTGGTTGGTGCTACCGCCGGCGGCCGCGGCAGCGCAGGCCAGCCGCGGCGCAACCGATCTGCTGATGTATGACGGCCTGCGCAGCTGCCATTGCACGCGTCTGCAGATTGACCAGCGGGTCCAGCGCGGCAGGGCGCTGCTGCGGGCTGCGACGAAGGCACGCGGTGGCAGGCAGGCTGTTGACGTCTGGCGCAGCTGCAGCGGCTGTGGCACATCCCTGCTGAGCATGCGCATGTCTAGTGCAGCGCTCCAGCCTCCAGTTGCTGCTGTCGTCGGGGATGCACGACCAGGATCATGCTCGAGACCGCACGCTGCACCTGGATGCAAGCTGTCGACACCGATGTGATGGGGGGATGGGCGGCCTTGTGTGGCTGCCGGCTTTCGAGATGGTGGCACACCGCTTTTTCCTGCTGACGAGCCTGTAGCCTACGGTGCGTAAAGTGATTAAACTAGCGCGCGCTGCTCGGCCACAGCTCGCAGGGGCCGATTGCTGTTCCGGAAATGTTGTCGCTACAGTGCAGCGGCTGCACCGCAGATCCGCAGTTGCGCCAGCGAGCACTCTTAGATGCTTTTTGCAAACTCTGCGTAAACGCATCGGTTCCGGCTCAGGCTTCAAACCGCAGGTGGAGCACCTGGCTGCAGCAGCCCACAAGCACCATGGTGAGCACTTGCCCCTGCCCCATGCACCCGCCAGGCAACGGACACACGGCTTGTCAGCGTTGTTCGATTCGCATCCCCCTGCACGTCTCGACACAGCCTTGGCTGCACCATGTCGTGCCCTCACCGGGGCTGGCGCCAGAGTTTCGCAAACCTGATGGCGCTCGTACCACGGCGCAGGGCGACGCTGCAGCGCTCGTCAGGCAGCTCGCGGCGGGCGGCGAGCAGGCGACCAGACGGGAGGCCGTGCTGGCGCTGTGCCGCCTGGCCGATGACGCCAGCGGGCGCCGCGACATGCTCAGCGCCGGGGCCGTCGCACAGCTGTGCGGGATGCTGCAGGCGAGCGAGGCCGCCGGCCTGCATGCGCCGGCGGCTGCCGCCCTGAGCAAGCTGGCGGCAGATAGCCAACCCGCCCGCAGCGCTGTGAGATCGGCGGGGGCGCTCCCGCTGCTGGCGCAGCTGCTGGATGGCGCGGACCGCCAGGCAGCCCAGCCGGCGCTCAGCGTGCTGGTCAGCGCGGCACTGGACCGCGACTCCCAGTCTGCCATCCTGGCGGCGGGCGTCGTCAAGCGGCTGGCCCCTTTCCTGGACCTGTCCGCCAGCGAGGAGGGGCGACGGTCGGCGTCGGCGCTGCTCCGCAACCTGACCGCGTACGATGCCGGCGGCAAAGCCATCTGCGCGGAGCCGGCCTTGTTGCAGCAGGCCGTGCAGCTGCTGGGCGTCGGCAGCGAGGCGGTGCAGCTGCGCGCGGCCTGGGCGGTGCACAACCTGGTGATGCTGACGCAGCGGGCGGACGCCGTCAAGCCTGCCCTGCTCAAGGCGGGCGTCATCGCCGCCCTGACGGAAGTGCTGGGGGGCAGTGGCGGCAGCGCCGCGGCGCGGGAGGCGCGACTGTGCGCTGCCCGTGCGCTGCGCTTCTTGGCGAGCGACACGCCCGCCTGCCGGCCAGCAATGCGGGACGCAGGCCTGCTACCGGTGTTGGCGGCCGTGCTGCAGGCGGGCAGCAACAACGGGCCAGACACGCAGATGCACGCGGCGGAGACGCTGGCCAAGTTTTCCCGCGTCTACTATGATGCGATCCTGCAGTCGGGGGCTGTGCCGCACCTGGTGCAGATTGCGGGCGACGCCGCCCAGGCGTCGACCCTGCGCCAGGCCGCTGAACGGGCGCTGTCGCGAGTGATGAGCCACGGCTGGACACGCGCCGCGGCCGCGGTGCAGGCGGCGGGCGGCAGCGGCCCGACGATGCGCTGCCGCGCAAAGTGGCTCGCACGGCGGTCTGTCTCTGCGGCCCAGCCAGCATGATTGCTGGATGATGCGACACGCAGTGTGCAAAATCATCAGGGCTTGTTCAGATGGAGACGAAGTCTACGAAGTCATCGGGGCTTGTTCAGGTCGAAATCAAGACTTTGCGAGCTCTAGCAGTGCCCATCTGTGTGTGTGGTGTCATATCTGCATTGGGCACTGATGCGGGTCTGCCACACGTGGTGTGCGCAGAGGATATCTTTAGCAGCTGTTTGTGCACTGTGCCCAATCTGCGGGGTCTGGCGGCACGAGTGAGTATCGTGCGGGTGTAATATCTGGCTCCCTGCTCGCTTTCCATCCCAGTACCTAGACTTGCGTTTTCTGTTCGGTCGAGCAGCCAGCTGCTCTCCATGGTGCCAGCGCAGCCAACGGCCGAGCTACCTTCTAGGAATCAAACTCTAAGGATGTCCAAACAGTTACAAGGACGTGCTGAGGATACCGCCGCGTTGAGCTGCGGCAGGAGCCGTGGCAAGCGCTTCAGCTGCTTGCACCTCTTGACGCAGCGCCCACGGCGGCCCATCTGCTGGAGGCGCATGCGTCTGCCTGCAGGTTGTCAAATCGCCGCCACGGGCTGCTGCCCTGCTCTGCTACCCAGTGCTGCGACTTACACGCGCCTGCAGCAGCGCGGTCAGGGCAGAGACCCTGCCTGCGAGATCCGCGGCACTCACTGCCACTCGGGCCTGCGCACAGCACAGCAGTGTCACCCTGCTGCGCCATCTACAAGGCCAACGAGCGGTGGAGGTCGATGATTTCGCCTGGACGAGCCTGCAGTCGCTGGTGTACAGTACGATTCCCAGGTAGTAGCACAGCTGACACGGACGGCGGCAACTGATGAACAATGCCAGCAACAACACCACGCCCAACAAAGATGACGGTCTGCCGCAACGACAATACAGAACAGAACAGCATCAGCCGTCGTAACCTGCTGCGCTGCGGATTTGACGGCGGAAGCCGCGCCGGCGACGGTGGGTCCTGTGTGCGTCAAGCGGGCGCGCCGCTGGACAGTGCCCTCCAGCGCGTCTGCGTACAGGGAGCCGCGCTGGCGTCAAGCCTTCCTCCAGCGCGACAAGTGGCATTCCACAGCGGCAGCATCTGCTACTGACGTCGAATGCTGGTAGCCGCGTTATCAGAATGTAGAGCCTGAGAAAACAACAGGTGAGCATTCGCTGGTGTGGACTGCCCTTAAAAGCGCATGGACGAGAATGTCGGGGCTGGACCTCGCACAGCCGGAGCGCCGCGCCGCGCGGCCGGCAGCAAGTGCGAGTGACGGCGGCCGCGCCCCGCAGCGGCGCCCTGCCGCACCGCCTGCTCCGCCGCCACGACGCTTGCCGCAGACGCCCGCACGCCCCGCGTCAGGTCCGACCTGCGCAGAACACACGCAGCTCAGCCACGGCTGCAAGTGCCCGCGCCCGCCCTCGGTGTGTGCCTGCACCTGGGCACTGTAGGCATGGCGCGGAGCTGTTTTTTCCAGGTGCAATGAGAACCATGTCTGTCTGGAAAACACAAGGCACGCACCCGAGGAGGGACAGCTCCTCAATAGCGTCTGTGACCTCGAGGCCAGACAGCCGCATCGATGCCGCCGTGTCTGGCACCTCAGCCGCCGCTGTACGGGCCAGTAGCTCCAGCGCTATCGCCGTCCGCCGCCAGGCCTGCATGCCGACGGGCAGCCTTCTGAAGGGCGCCGAACGATGCGGGAGAGTGACGCACGGCATGTTGCTGCGCGTCTGACGCACGCCGTCCGCGCATAGTGGGAAGCATGGTGTGTTGCAATGGAGAGGCGCGCACCAGCAGGGTGGGTATGGCGAAAAAAACCAGCGCCGAGAATGCTGCCGCCAGCACGCACGCGGCGATGCCGATGAGGATGCTGCCGGTGCTGGAAACGACTGCTGTCGCCGCCGGCACTGCCACAGCTGCCGCCGAGGGCGCTGCCGCTGCTGCCGCTGCCAAAGTGGCTGTTTTTCTGATTTCTCTTCGCCGCGCCAGAGCCGGCAGACGCAGAAGGGCTGCAGATGGGCGTCGACACGCCGCTGGCGGCCTGCAGGGGGGTGCAGGTCCGCTACATGAGCACGCGGGTGGTGCGCCTTGACGTGTGCGCGAACCCCTTGGCAGTCCTGCAGTGTTTTGCAAGGTGAGCAGCGCGTACCTGGCGGAAAGAGCTCGAGGCTGGATTTGTGCCGTTCGAGGGCCGCACACTGGTGCTGCTGCGGCTGAGCATGACCTTGAGATCGGCATGTTGACCGACTGCAACGTACACCGTATGACCAAATATCTGGGCGCAGCTCCGTGCGTGAGCTTACAGCATACTGCTCGATGCGTGATGTATCGCACCCGAAACGCAGCGACGCGGCAAGTGCCTGCTCAGATGTGTCGGAGCACGATGTTTGCCTTGGATTCAAGACGCCACAGTGGCCACCAGCATGCCACCGAACGGAAGAGAAATGGCTGTAGAGTGTTGTGCAATATCGGGAACGGGATGCTGCTCACGCGAGCTTGCTGTCGCAGGTCGCTGCCCCCGCGTTCTGGCGAGGCACATACCTGTGCCCCTGCGTCGCGCAATCGGCATAGCCTTCGCCGCGGCGCAGGCCGGCCGTTTCGAGCCTTGCAGTCTTCATACCACGGGAGGACCGACGGTGCGATCAGCGGCGCGTGACGTCGTGCTTTGAGCAGCGTCAATGCAGTGCCGCTCGCGTGAGTCACTGATCGAAGTTCGCACAGGCCTCAGCCTGCAGGTGGACCTCGCCCTAGCAGCTGGCCTGAGTACCACATTTCACAGGCGCTGCTAGGAGGCGACCGATTGCGCCGGGCGACAGGTGCGTCCCTCGTCTCTCGGTCTTTCGTCTCGTCTCCGACAGACCTTGCAGCAGTCTGCGTGGAGCGCAAGCGTGCATCTGAAGACATGGTCTGAGGGCAAGCGAAGGAACTAGTCAGCCATCGTGTCCGTCCGGCCCTTCGTCTCGCCCTGGTGGCCGCAAAAGTTGTCACTGACCGGCGCACGCTTCATGCAAACCACAGGCTTCAGCAGCCACCAGGCGGCCAGGCAGCATGGGAGGCGACAGTCGGCGCGGCGGCATGCGTCTGGCAGAGGGCGCCCCGCTGCTGCAAAAGGGCGGCATCGACCTGGAGGCGCAGTCACGGCGCACCTTCTCTGCGGCGGGGCAGCAGCGCCGGCGGGTGCCCCTCTGGGCCTGGGCGGCCGCCTTCATCGTACTCGGCGCCGCGGCGCTGTACCTCCTGGGGGTGAGCTGAAATTGCCTAGCAGTGCATGGCGGCTGCCTGTCTGCTGTTGCTGTTCTGCTCCTTTGCTATCACTGCGGCGCTGATGGTTGCGTCCGCCATGTGCTCCGATGCTGTCGAGTGCAAGCGCAGCTTTGGGTGCTCGAGAGATGTTTCTCTGGGTGCGGAAACCTGTTGCAGTGTCGCCGGGCTGCTGGCTTGACAGACTCGTCGTCTCACTCACTTGCAGGTGCTGCCTGAGCGCGGCTCCGCACAGTCCTGGATCCGCAGCCGCCCAAAGATCAGGCACAACCCTGCAGCGCAGCTGCCAGAGACGCCGTCGCTGCCCGAGGCGCCGCATCTGCCGGGAGCTGTGCCGGCGGCAGAGCAGGCGAATCTGGACGCATATGCACTGGATGCGGAGCCGGCACCGATAAGCAGCAAGGCTGGCGGCAGCGGCGGCGGCGATGGGGCAGCAGCCCAGGCCACAGCTGCACCTTCGCCGCAGCCAACAGCAGCGCCGACAGCTGCGCCAACAGCTGCGCCGACAGGCAAGTCGACAGCTGGCGAGCGAGCAGCGGCGCTCGCCGAGGCGCCGGCGGGGAGTGAGCCTGACAGCAAAGCTGCGGCGCCAGCAGGCGGCAAGTCCAAGAGCAAGTCGTCAGCAGGCCTCGCCGACGCCACGCCGCAGCCGGCGCTCCAACCGGCGCCGCAGCCGGCGCTGCAGGAAGCCGAGCGGAAGTCCAGCAAGACCGGCAGCACAGCCCAGAACAACGATGCAGCGGCTCCCAACGCAGCCAGTCCCGACGAAGGCCAGTCAGCGGCCGCGCCC
Source organism: Deuterostichococcus epilithicus (assembly GCA_033439295.1). Classification (NCBI taxonomy): domain Eukaryota; kingdom Viridiplantae; phylum Chlorophyta; class Trebouxiophyceae; order Prasiolales; family Stichococcaceae; genus Deuterostichococcus; species Deuterostichococcus epilithicus. The sequence goes on from JAVTLE010000016.1 coordinate 9,934, forward strand.
GACGCTTCCGAGCAGAAAGGCAGCCGACAACCCCGCGGCGGCATCGGCAACAGCCAAGCGCCTGCCGCTGGCGATGGCGAGACGGCAATACCGCCCGCCGCTGAGGACGCTGCGGCCCCAAGCGCTGGAGCCAGCGACGCCAAGCGCAAGGACAAGCGACCGGCCGCAGGCGACGATGGTATCGCCGGCCCCGCGCCATCTGCCGATGAGCAGCTGGAGGGCGCTGCGGCGCCTCACGCCAGCGAAAGCCCCGAGGGCGAGGCTCAGCCGGCCAACCCCAAGGGCGGCAAGGGCAAGGGCCCACAGGCTGACAGCAGCAGCGAGCAGGCGGCAGCGCCGCAGCCCGGCCTCACGCCGGATGCGGGCGGCGGTGAGGTGGGCGGCGGCAGCAAGCCGAAGAAGGGCCAGCGTCAGGCTGCAGGCGGCGACCGCAGCGGCAGCCAGGCGCCCGCCGCCGGCCGGGAGGTTGCCAGCCGCGCCGCCGCGGCTCCGCCCAAGGCGGCGGCCAAGCCGAAGCGGAAAGCAAAAAAGTATGAGGCCATGCGGGAATTCGACGACCAGGCGCAGCGGGAGGATGCGTTGGGCAACGACTATGACGCTGCGGACTTTGCGGCGACGGAGGGCGCGGGCAGCACGCCAGGAAAGCCCGCCGGCAACACAGGCGGGCAGCCCGCCAAGGCCTCCGCAGCTGTGGATGCTGGTGGCCCTGACAGCGAGGCGGCGGCGCCAGTGCGGCCGAAGAGCAAGCCAAAGCAGGAGGCCTCGCTCCCAGCCGCAGAACCGGATAGCCGCGCCCAGCCTGACGCTGCCGCAAGCAACAGCGGCAGCAGCAGCACCACCAAGCTAGGCGCGGGAGACCCAGAGGCAGCAGCGCCGGCGGCAGCTGACGACAAGGCGGCAGCAAAGCTGGCCGACGCTGGTGGCAAGGGCGGCGGCGGCGAAAGCTCCCTCGGTGGGGACGCTGAGCGGCCTGACGTCGAGGCCAAGCCGGCTGCAGCAGCCGGCAACGCTGCTGACGAGGCAGAGGTCGAGGAGGCGCCTTCGCGCCGCGATGGCTCTGGCTCCCGCCAGGACAGGGCGACTCTGGCAACACAGGCGGTGCGCAGTTCATTCTGCCCATGTCGCCTTGCTCTCTGCTATTCGACACGTTGCTGCGCCTTGGGGCAGAGGGCAGCCAGCACACCAAAAACTGCAATCCGAACCCTTGAGCATACGCCCAATGCAAAAACCCCTTTCGGATGTGAGAGCTTGCACTGACATGCCACATCCGCTGCACTTGGGCATGCACAGCAACATGGAGACTGCTGCCGTGGGCGCGCTGCACTGCCGACAGCGGCGCTGTTGCAGAAACATCAGGCGCTACTGGTCTCAGCGCCTGGCTGCTTACCAAAGTCACTTTAGCCTCTGCGCGCATCACCACATGTGCTTGATTCGCGCTGCCACATCACTGAAGCGGCACACACCGGCGCTCTGTGCAGTTGGACATAGCCGCTGTGGAGGAGGAAACATGCGTGGACTTTGCGCCCGCCGGCTGCAGCCTGGTGCCCGGCGAGGTGCGACCTCCTTCACGATGTTCCGACTTGCTCGTGTCCACACAGCGCCTCTCTGCACACCTTCATCCGCTGCACTCTGTCTGCATCAGCAGAGACGCTGCGCGTTGTGTGCTGCGCCAAGTTGCGGCACAGCGCCATCTGGTGCAGCAATCTCCGCTCGAGCTGGCTCGCTCATCAGAGCAGCGAGCCTCCTCATCAGGCCGGCTCTCAAGGACAGTGTGCTGTGGTGTGCCCGCAGAGGCTGCCGCTGCAGTACCCAAAGTGCGACGATCCGCCGGGCCACACGCACTCGGGCCGAAAGTGCATTTTTGACGTAAAGGAGGCCTTGGCGCCGTGCCCTCTGCCCAGCTCCGGTGCGCAGCTCAGCTTTCTGTGCTGACTCGGCGCTGCGTCTTGCCCAGCACTGTCGCTCCGGCTGCTGTGCAAGCCCGAATGCTCGGGACTCAACCGTTGTGTCCCGCATCTGCGGGGCTGCGGCAGCTGGCTGGGCAGTCCTCTCATCTGCAGGGACACCAGTGTGCGGTGCCGCAACGCTGCTGGAAAGCGCACGGCCCACTGGTCGCAACTGGTACTGCCATCGACCGCCCTGCTGCACACTTGCTCAGGGCTGTACTTCTCAAAGCCCGCACCGGCGGGCGGCTGCAATACGCCGCCCTTCTGGCGTGAGGACGGCCTGGAGCCGCCGGCCTGTTCCGGCGGCGGCGTCTGCTGCTCCGGCGACAACATCAGCGGCTCCTGGAAGGACTCCGACAAGGTGCGGTGGGGTGTGCCGCGTTTCTGTGCCGGGCCGCACTGCCGCACAGGGAAACTGTGCGCGCCGCGCCTCGACATGGTGCGACGGACATGGGCTGGCATGCGCAAGCTGTGAATTTGCGACCTCGCCTGGCAGTCAGAGCCCATGATTTGGCGAAGTCTTTCGATGTGTCATTGGATCACGCCTGACGACATCAGCAATGTCAGCCATGGCAGCCGCGCAGCCGCATCCACCATGCATGACTCATGTGCGCCGTGCCGGCTGCCAGCTGTGCTGTCTCCACCCACAGGCTGGCGAGGTCCTGGACTTCCAGGAGGATGAGGCCATGGGGTGTCGCTACCACCGCTACACCCGCCGCCAGGTGCGCTGTTGACGCTGTGTCTGACCCTTCCCTCCTGCTGCAGACGCCATTGCGTCAGGGGGATCACACAGAGATCACTGTGGTAATATCCCTGGTCGCATACGTATGCCTGGCCAGGATTTGTGCACCGGCCACTGGGGTTTTGCTGACCTGCTTGCACCCGTGCGTCTCTCCGACCGGGCAGGTGCACCTGCCTGCAGCAGCTGAGACGGGCACGCTGTGAGATGCCGACAGGATCCTGTTTTTAGTACAGGTGCTGGGCTGCCTGGCGGACACGCACGTGGTGTTCTTCGGCGACTCCATGGTGCGGCAGCTGTTCAACCGCATCCCCGGCCTGTTTCGCGGCCAGCCCCGCACCTTCGACGCCAACCGCTGGCGTGCCAAGCGCTACGACGTGTGCGAGTGCGTGTTCGCCCTCTGCCTCGTTTACCAGATGCACCTGATGCATGCCTGTCCATGGACGTTGAGCAGCGCCGTCAGCAGGGCTCGACTGCAGGTCTTGCTCGGTCAGCATGGCAGCGGCGCCGGCGCGCCTGGCTGCGTGTGGTCAGTTTCGCAAGACGCTCGCTCGCCCGGCACCGTGGCTGCACCGGCACCTCCTCAGCCTGTCAAATTTTACGGACAGGGCCGCGGACGCAGAGTCCCTGGCGCGGTCGCTGGACTACCTCAGCCCAAAGAACTACACGTACCTGCTGTGGGAGCTGGCGGAGCTCATCGACAACGGCGGCGACCTGCTGGCCTTCGACAAGGTGGGCGCCAGGGGCGCTGCCGCGTCTGCACACTGATGTGTTCCGCTTGTCAGTGCGCTGCTGTGAGGCTTTCACAGCACGGCGCGCGCGAGCCGTCGGGCTCTGCGACTCAGCCTGGGTCGCAGGCCGCAGCGCTGTCCTCCCGAGCACGCTCCGCCGCAGTCGAGCCCGGCTGGACGCGCGGTTCCTGCATGCTTTTTGCAGGTGCCGCGCACAAGGCTGCTGGACATGCAGGACCCTAACGCGCAGCCCAAGGTGTTCCCGCGCGACACCTGCGGCCAGACGCGCCCCGTGGGCTTCCAGTTCGTGCCCATAACGGGCTTCCAGCCGGCCTACCGCTTCATGACGCCGTACATGGAGCACCACAAGGACCTGTCCAAGGTGCTGCCATCCGCGGCCGTCCGCCTTGACGGCGCTGTCCGGCCGGCTGACTGGACCATGGACGCCTCCCCTTCTGCGATCCTGTGCTCTGTGCGCCAGCTTACCACCTCGGCTGCTCTTTCATACGAGGAGTCTGCTGCCCGCCATGCGAAGCCCTGCAACAGAGGCGCGCAGGCTGCAGACGGCAATCCACTGCCATCTGTGCTTTGGTAAACCTGACTTCAAAACCGAAATGCTGCGTGCAGGCGGTGTTTCTGACGCACATTGGCTTCTGGGATGTGAACACGACGGAGCCGACCGAGAAGTACCTCAGGACGCTGGAGCGGGCGCTGGCGCAGGGCCTCAGGCGTCTCATCGTCTTGCTCGTGCCCACTTCGGTGCGGCAGGCTGCAGACCGCTCCTCTGGAGTTGCGGGAGTGTGGGCGTGCGAGTCCGCAGAGCCTGGTCTGCTGCATGTATCGACCCTGCTGCACACACACCAAGGATTCGCCGACATTCTTTCTCCTGGAAGTCGCCAGCGGGGATGGAGACGCCCCTGAGCTTTCGTGTGCTGCGCCTGCAGATGGTGGGCATCGACGAGTACGACCACCGGCGGCCATTGCTGCGACACCGCAACGACCTGATGCGCGAGTGGGCGGCGCGGGATGCTTCGGGCCGCGTCGAAGTGCTGGACTACGACTCGCTGGCCCGGGCGCCCAATGCGCCCCCGGGCCTCATAGGTGCGACTGCGTTCTGTGGAAACCGTGTGCGCATCTGCATCCACGTCTTTTGAATGCACACACGTAGTGGAGCAACCGTGTCTGCCAGGTGACAGCGTGCGGGCTGGTGTGGTGTTGCACCATCGCCAGTTCAGGGCCTGCTGACGCCGCTGCAGGGCATCACCACCGAGTGCTGAGCGGGTGTCGTCCCACCTCACGTCCGACCCATGCACACGTGCTGAGCGTGTGCTCCGCACATCGCAGGCAATTGGACGGACTGGCACTACGGCTGCAAATTCGACTGGTTCCAGGAGCAGCCGCCGGATGTGAACGCGACGGCGGCGGACCTGGCGCCAGAATCCTCTAACTGGCTGGACCCGGGCGGCTGGGCGCTGGGCAGCCTGCACCCCAACGAAAGGCTGGACTGTGTCGACGACATGAACCGCATGGTGCTGCAAGTGCTGTTCAACATGCTGTGCAACAAGCGTGACGGCGGCGGCGGCCGAGGCGGCACCGGTGGCGGCAGTGACAGCTGATGCTGCATGGACTCAGGACAAGCCTCACGTGATGAACGTGAGTTGAGTATGCTATTGAAGGCCAGGCAAGGCCGTATTCGGGCCCTTGCAGCCGCTCCGGCGTGAGCAACGTTCCTGGCGGAATAAGGCACTGCTGTACAAACTCATGTCGTGATGGATTGTCGGGCATTGATGAGGGCTGATGAATGTAACATCTCGAGCGAGTGCTCACGTTGCAGGTTCGCAGGTTTACAAGCCGGGCTGTCCAAACCAAATTGAAGGAGTGCACTGGCTTCGCAGGCGGTCGGCTTCCGTCAGATGCCTGCAATGGACTCTATGATCATGTGGTAGCCCTCGCCGACATCCGACTTGGCCTTCACGGCCGCCACGATGTGCGAGATGTCGGATGCCAGATCGAAGTTGGGCTGGCCCGCCAGATACAGCAGCAGGTGGAAGTCTGACAGCGCCTCCACAAATGGCTTGCCAGCAAACTTCTTCAGGTGCTCCTGCAACTCCGCAGGGCCTGCGAGCATCGCAAGGGGAAATCCTTGCAAGGGCTCACAGGACTTGGCCATGGAGGTGGATTGCACAAAGCAAAGGCTGCCCAAGTGCAATGACCCAGCTGCCCTTTGGCTGCAGGCACACGCAGCCAACAATGTGGCAGACGCAGCGTGCGGTCGCCGCACCCGCCCAGGGAGTGCCGGGCTGGCTGCGCGATTTTCCTTTCCCCTCAGCATGCAATGCACATCCACCACGTGTCAGAGAGCGCACCCTGCGGCAGCAGGCGGTTCTCCACGGGGAAGGAGGAGACCAGCGGCCCCTCGTGGTCCCGGATGCCGACTGGAATCAGGAAGTAGTCGTTGTCCACTTCCCCCAGGTCCTTCACCGCCACAATGACCGGCGCCTCGTTCTTTGGGTCCTGTGTGTCGGCAGGTCGGCACAGTCATCGGCACTGGCAGCAGAGCAGGATGGACCATCACATGTGGGCGCGCCCTCCATCGGCTGCGCGCCAAGAAAACCAATCTCTCCCCGAAAAGTCTCTACGCAGCAGCCGCGTCCTGCGCCTGCAGCGAGGTGGCTTCTGATGCAAGGCGTGGCGCCGCAACACCTCGTAGAGAGCAATTGCCTGCAGCGCAGCGCCGGCCCGATGCTCGCATCAACACACCTTGGGGTCTCGCAATCTGCTCTCCCCGCTGGGCTGCTCCTGCGGCTGGAACCAGCCGTCCTGCAGCAGCCGCACCGCCTGGTCCGACACCTGGAACGCCTGCGGCGGCGGCATTCCGCAGAGTTGCGTCATGCATCTGGCAGCGTTGATGAGGGAATCTCTCTGACGCGAGCTGCATCTGAAACAAAGACAGAACCCTGTTCGATGCCATCCTGGAATGCCAGGCCGCCGCCAATCCGGCGACCCGCAGGTACCGCCATTCTCCGGACGAGCGCCCATCAGCATGAGGACCCCCACAGCAGACCTGAAGCAAGCCAACCCACACCTCGAATTGGATCTCGGCCTCGCCATCGTCTGACGCCACTGACACGACGCCGGTGACGGCTGTCTCGCCCATCTCTGCCTGAAATTCTGCCATCTGCTGCACCTCCTCCGAGTCCATGATGTAGTCCCGCTCGGCATCGCTCTGCGTGAAGATCCAGCCCACCTTCTGCAGCCTGCGCGTGCGCAGGCGGTCGGTCGGTCAGAGGCCTAGAATCTGCCACCATGATATGGGCGCTCCCGTTGCTGCGACGAGTCTGGCAGGGCCGGCCTGCGCAAGGTTGTAGAGCCTTTCTGCCCGCCCGCGCATAATGCACACGAGAGTCGGGATCCCAGCCAGCATCCGTCGTCGCATGGAGCTCGCACTGGCACAGCAGCTGGCGCACTGTTGCTGAGGGCTGCTTGCATGGGGACGAACAGTGTTTTGAGACGATCCGAGCAGACGCAAAATCGACAACGGCAACACGCGACAGCTGCGGCAGCGCACGCCTCACCCCAGCAGCTTGGCGAGGTAGTCTGCTCGCTGCTCCTCCTCGGTGCCGCGCTCCAGCTGCAGCGACGCCGCGGTGCCGGACTGCGGCGGCTCGTAGATGACCTCCACGGTCACGTTCCGCTCCTCGTCCACGGTGCCGTACAGGATGCCGCCGCGCTGCGTGTCGCCCGAGGTCACGTCAGGACTTTGATCGGGAGCTTGGAGGCGCTCAGCTCACCCTTGCGGTTCAGCGGCGCCAGTCCTGGCAGGCGTCGAGCAGGCAGTGTCATGCTGCACCTCAGGCCAGGGCCCTCAGGCCAGTCACCCCCGGCCGCAGCACCGGTGCCGCATCTTCATGCGCATTTCCAGCCGCAGCGGGCAGCAGTGAACAGGAGACGACAGACACCTTGATGGAGAAGGCCAGGGCGGCATGCACATAGGACTGGAAGGCGTTTGCAGCGTGGCGCTCGAACGACACTGAGGCGCAGTGCGGCGCCTCCTGCCGCTCTATCCGCGTCTGCCGCGCCACCATGGCCTCTATGCTCATCGAGGGGCCTGCGGAGGGGGGGCGCAGCAGGTGGACTCAAACCCTTTGCCATCTGCCGAATTTCAGCCGACCACTCCCGCTGACGCAGGCATGCCCAGTCGCGGCGCCTGTGGCTGGCGTGCGATTGTGGTTCACATACAACATGCCCGCTTCGAGACGGCAGATGCCGCGCTGCCGGCTGCCGTGCAAGGCTGCATATTGACCAGCAGGTGCCAGGCGCCTCTGCCAGCCGACTCCCGGACCCCAGCCGGCGGCACCGCTGGCCTGCTGATCTGTGCTGACAAGGCTCCTCACCGAATGGCCGCGCCTCCAGCGCTGTCTTTTTGTACACCGGCGCCACGGTGCGGACAAAATCGTACAGCAGGTACACCATGTCGCCGTGCGCGACGCCGGCCGCCTGCAGCAGCTGCCCGCTGCTCGCCAGGTCATGAAACTGCTCCGGCTCCCGGCTGGTCAGCTGCAGGTGCGGGGCAGAGGCACGGCGTTCAGCACCCCAAGAGGCATCACCCCGCTGTGCCGGCTAAGCCATCTCTGGGGGCTTCTGCCCATCACAGGCGTCACAGCGGTGAGCCTGCCAGTGGTGGAAGCGAACGCTGCCACAGGCGCATGTACAGCGCACAGCGATGCAATCATGCAGAGCAAGCGCTTTCTCCACATGTTATGTGACCGAGCGCAGAACGGAACCAATCGACAGCAGAGGTCACCAGCTTTGGATCTTTTGACAGCGCCATCTGCTCCAGCGGGATGTTCAGCGCCTTGCTGACTGATGCCCACAAATCCGCCAGGGTGCCCGTGTCAGGCACCTGCACTCGCTCTAGACCGTCCCTGTGGATGAGACAAGCATGTCTCGCCCGCAGTGCGCTTGGGAGTGCTCTTGAGGCGCTGTGCAGCCTGGGCACCGCAGAGGTGGGAGCAAAACGCGGCAATCATGCTTGCAATGTTGTCTATCAGATGCCATCGAGATCATTACAGCAAGCATCACGACGCATGCTGTACAGCTCCTGCGGCTTACCGTGACCGTAGTCGCAGCAACATGCCTGCAGGATTGGTGCAAGGATGATTCCGAGGCTTCAGCGACGTCCGCTGGCAGGAGCACCCTTGCGACTGAAGTTGGACCGTGTAGACTGACTGCAAGTCCTTTCCGCGGTGCCGATGCACAAGCGAAATTGCAAACACCAACTGACGCCATGCTGCGCTCGATGCTTCGACATATTCCGAGACTACGAGCCCAGTTCGACAATTTGCAACTTTGTCCCAAACTTCGCGAGTTCGACATGAAAGTTAGCAGCAGCCTCAGAGCCAAAGCAGACGCTGCTTTTCGGGCAGCGTACCGCACGCGGCCGCGCTAGCAGCTGCCAGCGGAGCGCCATGCCCCTGCGGCAACCCACGGTGGCTGAAATGCTGCTGCACTTGATCGCAACACCTGCCCGTCCCATCCCACAAACAGACTTGCAATAGCCCGGATAGATGCGCCGGCGCCGTGCCGGTTGACAGCATCACTACTCCACGAGCAATCATGCAAACAACGCCTCAGAAGATGTGAGCCTGCTGCAGCTGCGCTTCTGCGTGCGCGAGCTGGCTACACACAGGCGTCCTCCTGGCCTGCTGGCGCCAGCTGCAGCGCCTGCGAGAGGTCGCGCACCGCCGCCGCAGGATTGTCGCAGTGCAGAAACGCCTGCATTAGAGGGGCTGTGCTGTTGCAGGTGCTGGTATGTGTCCCGGTTTGCGGGGTCTTCGCCAGCACCTTGAGGGTTCACTTCGCCAGCACCTTGAGGTGTGTGAACCCGCTGCATCCCGCTGCAGGTAAGCCCTTCGGAGGTTCTTGACCATGTCGAAGCAAAACAATGCATTAGCCGATCTGCACCAGCTGCGCAGCGTTCCAATTTGGGGCGATGTTCGCATGGCGCATTGCTGTGGCAGCTACACACTGCAATATGCTGGCTGCATCTCTCACCTCGCCGCGCCGAAGCCGAGCCTGGAAGTCTGCCGGGTCTGCGTCCAGTGCCGCGGAGCAGTGCATGACGCACTCCTCCCAGCTCTGCAGCTTGGCGCAGCAGCGGGCGAGCGTCGCGAGGCACGCCGAGCGCATCTCCGCGCCGTCTCGGCTCTGGTGGCCTGATGCGCCACGGCAGAGACGCTTGCCGTCGGCATGCAGCTACGCTACTGTTGTAGAGGGTCCCATGGGATTGATGGGCTGCAGACGCTGTGAGTGCCATTTGTGACAAATATGTATTTGAAACTAGGTCAAGGTGCTGTGTGGTATGAGCTTATGTCCAAGGGTACGGAAGTTGACGACACTTTCCAGACTGCGGTAGGCGGCGCGGTACTGGGCGTACACGGCGGCGTGGTCCCCCCGCCCGTAGAGTCCCTTGCCCGCCCTCATGTGCTGCCTTGCGGCGTTCAGCAGACACACGTCAACTCGTGCCGTGTCTGGTGCCTGCTCCCGCACATTAAAGGGGTTCGCCCAGAACACGGTGTCCTAGCGAATGCATGCACGATCGAGAAGCTCCCTGGAGCAGAAGATGAACCACCGCTTGGCGCCGCAGCTGGCGAGCTGCGTGGCTGAAATGATCCGTGCCACCCATGCTCGTTGCCAAGAAGAGCGTACAAAGTATACTTGCATCAGCCGTTACACCACTGCTCAGCTCATATCAGACGTGGAAACAGTGGCACAGGCCTGCCGTGCGGCGCACTGCTGCAGCTGCGCCAACATGGGCACGAGGCCTTGGATCTCCTCCCTGAGCGCGCGGAAGACCTCTTTCGTTGTCTCTGTCGATGGCGATTGTGTCTACAATCCAGCTGGTGGTGTCGACTGCCATCTGCAATAATCCGATAGGGTGCGCCATGTTTAATTGCCGCGGGAGGTGCCAGCAAGATAGATATCGGAAAACTAAACTGGCTGAACAATTGTGATGGACTGTCGTGATGCCTAAACGCTGGTGGAGGGCAACAGCGCAAGGCTCACTGCACGTTGTACTGGTCCCAGGCGTTCAGCACGTGGCACTAAGAACTGCGGTTAGGTTGGCGGACATGCTGAAGCAGTTTAGTAGCGTCGACCGCCTTCCAAGGTGAATTCTTCTTTTGTAAAGTGAAGAACAGACGCAAGAGCAGTAGAGTAGGCGATCATCAGGCAGCCGCAGCAGCGGGGAGTACAGGCCGTGCCGCTCTTCAACTCTGCAATCAAAGTTGACATGCATTCCTCGTCATGTCCGCCCGGGCCGGCGCTCTCAGTCGCAGCATGAGCAGAAACCCACTCGTAACACGCAGCTCAGCCGGCTGCACCCTGTGATGAAGCGTCAAGTCAAAAGCCAGTGCCAGAGGCACGAAGGTCTCCCGCCAAGGCGGCCCGTCCCGCCTGGCACCGATCTGGCGCGCCAGGTGCCTCTGCCGCGACCTGCCTGGTTGCGCCCCAAAACGAATGCCTATGTCCCGCCCCTCCGACCAAGCAAGACCCCACGTCCCCCACCAGCGTCAGGCGCCCGACAGGCCGCGCATGTGGGCCAGAAAGGTGGCGGGCGTGTCGATGGAGGTGGCGCCCAGGGTGATGTCCCGCCCCAGACGCCCCGCCAGCTGGTGTGCCACACGGACCTCGCTGCGCGTGGCACCGCCGATGATGAAGCCCATGATGCGCTTGCCCTGCAGCCCATTGGGGGACCGGGCGTGAGCGTTCGAGCCCTGGCGAGGCTTTCGGAATGCCCCCTGACACGGGCGGCGCCCTGCTGCTGGGGCTCCGACCGGTCCGCTGTGCGTGGCGCCGGCACAGCTGCAGCCCAATGACAGTCGTGCCGTGCGTGCAGCAAGCACAGCTGCACACAGACCGTGCTCTCGTACTGTTGGTGCAGAGCGCCACCCGCAGGTTCACAAAGCACAGCGTTCGATGACCAGTATGGTTCAATGTACGTGCTGGTCGTTGCTTGATCTGCTGTAGCTGCAGACCAGTGGCAGCACACGGTCAGGGGGACGCACCCGCGGGACGGCTGCCGAGGGCGCCAGCGGGTCCGCGGCGGAGGCGCCGCCGCCGGCAACGGCGCCGCCGCCGCCGGCTGCCCGGCTGGCCCAGCTGGGCTTGGACCGCACGCTCTTGGCGGCGCCGCGCGTGTAGCTGTTTGCCGACGTCTGTGCCGCTGCGGCAGGGGCGCAGCAGCAGTGTCAGGGGCTGAATCAGGAAAACCCAGAGCAGCTGACCTGCACATGCTGCTGAAGAGGCGCAAAACTCAGCAATGCAGCTGGGTGTCCAGAACGTGTGAGGCTCCCGCAGCAGGCTGGGTGCATCGGATTCGGCAGCATCCTTCTCCAGCACGCAAGTCGGACGACTGACGGAGGAGTGCCGGTACAAGCAGGAGCTGGCAAAGCGGCGCAGCGTGGCATGTCACACATGAAACTACCGATGCAAGAGGCTTTCAGGCAATGCAGTTGACGACTGCTGCGAAGGGTGCGGCACCGCGGGTGGCCAGAGAGCGCACTGAAGGAGGAGACTGTGGAGGCGGAGGGCTGCCGCACGTACGGGTACTCGTCGCCGGACAGCCGCCCCGCGGCCATGTCCTCGAAGATGTCCTGCGGCACAGGGCCGGCAGGGCTCAGTGCACCAGGGGTTTGGACACCCAGAGACTCCAGCATTGCGACGCAGGTCAGAAGGCTTGCACAGGACTGGTGTCGTGTGTACATGTGACGGTGTGAGGCAGCGCGGCCTGAGAGTGCAGCGGCAATCCCAGCAACACTCGGGGTCCGCGTTCGCAGCAACAGAAGCTGCGGCGGCCGATACCGCCTGGGCATGTTGCAAGGTAAAAGCGTTCAAGAGCAGGGACCGGGGCCCATACCTGCAGCAGCGGGTAGAAGCGCGACAGCTCCCACTGCTCCTCCGACTGCGCGCCCTCCCGGTCCTGTGTTTGAGGCCCTCACAGTGAGTCGGAGGTCGCAGACCCTGATAAATACGCCCTGCAAAGCCGTGCCGTTGCGTGTCCAAGGGTGTGCGCGTGTGCAGACGACAGTCAGCGGGCGCTGCAAGGTCGTGGAGGAACACCTAAACCCTAGAATAGGTGGAAGGACCCCTGAAACAGCCGAGCCCAGCCTGGACCCTGCAGGCGCAGGCGGCACCCGCAGCTGGGTCTGTCTCGGCGTGGGCGCACCCGCCGGATGTTGCGCTTGCGCTTGCGGTTGAAGAAGAGGCCGCTGCCGGCGGAGGCGCGCTTGTAGACGGGCACCCCCAGGTACTCCAGGTTGGAGACCGCGGCAAACTGCTGGGGGGTGAGGCGCGTGACCTTGCGCCACTGCTCCGCGCGCTGCTCGTCCAGCTTCTCAGGGTGCGTCGCCACGTAGCACATGAACAGCCGCGCCTGGGGGAGGGGCCGGGGCAGCGGCGTGAGGCGCACGACCAGGAGTTCCCATGCAGCTCCGGCAGGGCAGAGCGGACACTATTGCTCTGTAGCGGATGATTGGCCCAGTGCTCGCGAACAGCACAGCCGGCCAGCAGGTGTGGAGGCGGCGAGATGCTGGCGAGGCGCCACACAGCCTGACGCCTGCGGGCGGACCGGGTTCAGGATGTGCTTCCTCGCGTGTAGATGCCGGACAAATGCCAGAAGCTGGATGTCGGGCGCGCCTTGGCCTCGGGCGACAGGTCCGGGTTGGCGGTGAAAAACTCCAGGATGTGCTTGGAGGTGGCCTCTCCGAACACCACGTCCTGCTCCAGCTTGCCCACCTCCGGCAGCTGCCCCTCCTCCAGCGCCCGGTTCAGGTTGGACGCCATCTCCACGTGCACGCTCAGCTGTGCCAGCTGCTCCCTGTGCGAACAAGCGGGGGCGGGTGTTTGAGAGGCTTGTGCCCTGGCAGCTTTTCGCCTTTACTTGAGGCAGAGCCCGCCCGGTCCAGGGTGCTCGCCAGTTCCACCTGCACGCTCAGCTGCGCCAGCCAGGCCCTGCACAACCGAAAGGACGTCACATCACGTGCGCGCTACTCGGAAGGACAGCGTCTCAGTGGCCGCTCTCCTCCAGCGCCCGACCTCCAGGCTGAATGCCATCATCACGTGCACGCTCTGCTTTTCCATATGCTCTCCACGCGAGTGGTAGATGAGAGTGTCTGCTTGCACTGATCCCTGCAAGAGTTGACATGATGTCACTGGCCCAAGGAGATTTCAGGGTGCTGATGCCCCAGCAAGCATGCCGGGACGCCACGTCCACGCGCATGCATAGCTGTGAAAGCTGCTTGCCGTGGAGTGTCGAGGAGGCAAGCTCTGACTCGACAGGGCTTGGGCAGCTCCCAGGCCCAGTCCGTGCCAGCAAGACCTCCGTGCGCATGGCGGCAGTGCCAGCCGCTCTCTGCGGGGCGCTGACGTGGGCCTGCTGACTTGGCTGCTGCAAGCGATGCCATGGCTGTGCCCGAGCCCAGTTGTCAAGTCGCCACGCCACCTGCACAGCCAATCATCTCCAACCGCGCCCTGCCACGGAGGATGCACAATGCAGCAGGCGCAACCCCCACGCCGCACCGTAAAGGCGCCTCCATGCGCTCCCGCCTGCCAATGAGCGGCGCTCGCATGCCATCCACACGTATGTCGCAACGACGAGAGAGGAAAGGGAAGTTTCCAGCAGCGCACCGGTACTGCGGCAGCGCCTGCACCAGGCGGCGCATGTTGCGCACGTCGAGCGCGTCCTCGCCGCCGGTGCGCTTCGCGGCGGCGTTTTTGGACTTGAACTCGTCCATGGTGTGCGTGATGGCCGCGCACGCGTCCGCAAAGTGCTGGTGCCGCAGCGACACCCACATGCTGTCCTTCTCGTTCAGCAGGTGCGCCTTCTCCTCCAGCTGGCCTGTGCAGCATGTGCGAGGCGGAGGGGTAAGCTTTGAGGATTTGAAGCATAGGGCAACATGCACCATGCATCCATCACTGACTCGTAATTTGCGCCGTCATCTCCAACTGCCTGCGCGACAGGGGTACTGAAGGGCGCAGGCAGAGGGGAACGAAGCAGGCAGACACTGCGCACAGTCGGGGCTCAAACCGCCGCTAGCGCCACAGTCGGCGTACCAAATGCTGCCGACGCTGCCGGCGCCACGTCGGCAAGGAAGCAGGACCCTGTTGTGGCTTTTCAACAGTCTTTGCAAGACGCTGCTGCACAGGCTGCCGACAGGATGACTCACCGCCCTGCGTCTGGGAGTGGTACTTGAAGACGGAGCCCTGGGGAGCCAGCAGGTCGTACACCATCGGTTCGTAGGTCCAGTCGTGGATGATGGGCGCCACCGGGTCGAAGCCGCGGTCCATGATCACCACCTCGCATGTCTCGCCTGCGCATGGACGGGGCTGGTCAGGCACTCGTTCGCGTGGCTGGTTTGTTTCGGAAGGGGGCGGGCGTCGCCAGATCGAGACCCTCGGTCCGTTTTCAGCCCCTTCACAGGTGTCGCCTGCGGCAGGGAAGTGCGTCACGACCAGCCGGTCGTTGACCTAACACTGGCTGAGGAGAGGAGGCAATCCACCAGGTTCGCAAGCCGCGGTTGGTGGTTCCCGCCTTGCGCATCTCGCCTACAGGGCGGGCGCAAGAGAGCACGAGGTCGGCCGACTGACAGGGCCGCAGCTTGTGGCTTGATGTCCTCCGGCAGCGGTGTTTGGCGACCGATGCGCAGCCTGATTTTGACACGGCTGCGCTGGGGCCGGCGCCGTGCAGCGATAGGGTTCAAGGTTTCCATGGACCTTGCATCCCCTTCTTCTGGGATGCCATGACTCTCCGAACCAGTCGGTGGACGGCAGCAAGGGCCGGTGGCTGGCAGGACCGCAGCTGCGCTTCCGAGCGGCGGTCCCTGCACCCGCTGCTAGCGGAACGGGGCGTCCCCACGACAGCGCCAGGATCAGGGCCCCCGCTGGCGGGCAGCGTCGCTGTTCCTCAGGCTGCTGCTCTCTGCCTTCGGCATGGACATTGTGTCGACTAACACCATGTCGGTCCTGTCGGCAGGGGTCCTGTCGAAGGAGGCGAGCAGCAGCGAGAGGTACAGGATGCTGCCCGCATGGGCGCATTGCCCATTTGCGCTCATTCCTGTTCTGTGCGAGACGACACTGTTTGGGTCGCAAGGCGAAGCTCACTGGGCGGCAGCAGCCCGGCGGCCTGCAGGCCCTGCAGCTGTCCGTCCAGCTCCACGGCGACGCGCTGCGGCACCAGCGCCCGCGCCTCCAGCACAGGGGAGTCGTCCGCGTCCATGTCCGGCGGCTTGGCCGCCCGGAAGCGGATTGCTGGCATCTCCTACGGGCACGAGGGAGTAAGGGTGTTGATGTGGCAGCGTCCTGCGTTGCGGAGCGTCAACACGCCCAGCGGCGTGGCTGCCGGAAGTGGGTCGCTGGCATGTTCTGCGGGAGGTAGGCACGAGCAGCTTTCGGTTTGCAAGAATAGCCTCTCCCTCCACTCATGCCCCACCAACTTGACCTGGCTGGCCGCCCACCCGACAACAAGCCCGGCTCCTGTTGTGCAACATGGCTGGATGTTCGAGACAGGCGTGGCTGGGCTATGCGTCCTTGACTCCGGAGAATGCTCCAGCAGAGGGGTGCTGCCGCCGCCCCTTACAGGTTGTAGCGTGCGCAAGCGACGACTCAATTCATTGGGGCCGGCTTTGAGCACGGCAAATAAACGTGGCGAGGCGCAGCGGTGCGCTTATTGGTGGCTACCCAAAGGAGTAGATCTCATTGCGCCACAGAGTATGCTGTTGCGCAGCAGCCGGTGGTTGTTCTGCAACCACATGGGGAGCCCATGTCCAGCCCGACCTGGGTGTAGTAAAGATGGCGACGCGCGACCAAGCCACAGTGCACATGGAGGCGGCGCGCGACACCAAACTGTGCTGACGAATGGTTCCTGTCGAGCGACGAGGACGCCCTACCGCCCGGCACCCCGCAATCATGATGCACGACCACGAAGCCGGGGCCCACCTTGAGCGTGGCGAAGACCGTCGCGAGGCGCGCGGCAGTGCGCTTGATCGCGGCGCCCGACTCCGGGTCCTCGTCGCTGCCGTCGCCAAACATGGTGGCCAACGCGCCCTCGTCGTCCGTGGTGAAGGTGCGGGAGTCCACCTGGAGGTACTCCACGTTGACCTGCAGCAGGGAGGTGTGGTTTCGACTGAGGGAGCCGTGGGGTCTGGAGCACGGGCGACGTGCAGCGTCGGCGCAGCAGGCATGCCCCCTGCGCCTCGGCTGCTGCGCCTGTGGCCTGCGGGAGTGGTGCCACCTGCGGCGCTCTGCAATCAGCTGCGCCGGCAGCCCAGGCTCAAGGACGCACTCCAGTCAAGCAGCTGCAGCCAAAGTGCTGTTGGACATTGCGATGCGGCATCCGCGTCCGGCACCTTATACGCCGTGCAAGGCGCTGCACGCCCCCCGCGCCATACTAGAACAGGCACCACCCTGCCTTGCAGCCTACGATGGACTGTGGCTGTCACGCCACAGCCAAGGGTCGCAGTCACAGCATGTGGCTGTCGCCGCCAGCTTGACGACAGCAGACAGCCACAGTAGGAAGCTGGCTAGGGGCTGCTGCTGGGACCTTTTGGCATGCGCTGCAACCTGGCACACTGCCGCAAGACATTACGGCACCTGGCCTGTGCACTGCCATGCCTGAAACCTGACGCGTGCAAATGGAGGCAGAGCCCGCCCTCCATGTCAGTTCGGCCACAGAAGCGCTGCTACACGCACCTCCGCCAGGGCGCGCAGCTTGGCGAGCAGGCCGGGGCAGCTGCGCAGCACGGCCAGGTGCTGCGGCGAGACTTTGGAGGTGAAGAAGATATGCGCCGAGCCGTAGGTGGGTGCCTGCTGCCAGTCCTCCACGATGCGAGCGACGCTCGATTGCGTCGGCGTCACAAAGTAGATGCCCGCCGCCTGCCGCTGCGGCTCCCGCCGCACAAACAGGTCGTCCACCACTGCAGGCATTGGCGTGCACGTCTGAGTGCGATGGCAGGGGGCAGCTGCGCCAGCGGGGTTCACGAGCGCGGCATCCTCAGGGGCAATCAGCTCAGGCCAGACTGGCACACTGAAGGTAGCTGTGCTGCAGCGTGTTGGTGCCACAAACGCGGGGATGCCATGGCACATGCCTGCGAGCAGCCGTGCGCATGGCTCGACATGCTGTGCGTGACCACAGGACACATGCAGGCAGGCAGGCACGCACGCGCGATGCCGTAGTTGAGGATCTCGGAGACACGGCATGCCGCCGACATGATGCGCGTGCTCTGCGCGTCCATCACCAGCACGCCCCAGTCGCCCTCCTGCACCTTGCCCAGCATTTCCTCCTGCAGAGGGTAGTGCGCGAGGGGCTCTGCATCAGCATGCGGTGCTTGGCAGCGCCTTGTGACCTGGCTCTTGTTGCTTGGGGGGCGCACACTGTTTGGGGACATCTGCACTGCGGTGTGAGTGCAGGTCGCTGCGCCCATGGAACACACACGTGTGCACCCTCATGCACCTGAAACCACCTTTTAGCCAGTCAAACCGAGTCGCGACAGCCATCTACCTCGGAACAGGGAGGGAATTAGCTCACCATCAGCCGGTTCCTGGTGTACGTCTGCAGCGTCTCTGCCATGGTGACAGAGTCTGCGTTGAACCTAATTGTCGATGGTGCTCGCTAGCATGTAACGGGGGGTTCTGGCGGCACCCGGAAGTTCCCGCGATGATCTCACGACAAGACTCCCTATTTGCTCACAGCTCAGCCTTGCGACTGGGTTGCAGCTCACTGGCGGGGTGATACGTCAGTCGAAGCTGCATACATGCTGCACGATGCAAATCTGCTGAAGTGGGACCATCATGTTGTTGCATGATGGTTGCATGATGGTGCAATCACGAGGGAGTTTGCAAATTCTCACAGTCCCTTGCACAGCACCTGCTGCGAAGCCAGATGCAATGACGTACTTCCCCCCGTAGCAAAGGCTCAGGCAGAACCCGACACTACGTCGCAGAAGGGTGAGACTGTATTGCTGCGGAGGCTGTGTGCGCTGTGTGTGATGTTCTGTGTGAGGCTTTCACGGAGCAAACGCACACCGCCGCATTGACCGGAGCGGCCAGATATTAGACGGACATGGAAACCAGACGTGCAAACCACTGACTCCTCTGCGATCTGAGCAGTATAAGTACAAAATTGTCAGATTGTTGCCATGATGTGGCCATCTTCATGATGCCCATTCCACCATGGCAGCTCAAATGTGCGCAGCACTCCTTGACAGTGCTGCACGACTGTGTGGCATGTTTGAGCACACCGTCTGCTGCGAGTCGTAGCAAATCCTGCTGCCTCGGTCGCCATTGCTTGGGCCGCCACGAGGCCCCATGAGGCTGACCCTCTTCACCAGATACGCAAGGGGCCGCATGTGGCAGGGCTTGTCCCCCATACCTCAGGTGCATCAATCCCCGCCGTCGCCACCATCGCCACCATCGCCGCCGTCGCCGGCTTCAGAGCTGGCCTCCGAGCCGCCTTCGCTAGAGTCGAAGCTCTCGCAGCTCTCCACCGACTCGTCGTCGTCGTCGTCTTCGTCGCTCTCGTCGTCGTCTGCAGAGGGAGTGGAGCGAGTCAGTGGCAGCTGCAACAGCAACGTGTAGCAGCGGTCAGCATGCACGCATGACAGGATCCTGCAGTTGCACTGCATCCGCCGCCACATGGCAGCAGCAGCTTGCAGGGTAAACAGACGATCAGACGATCAGATGTGGGCATGACAGCAGGCGCCGCACCTTCGTCCTCCTCATCATCCTGGCCCCGCCGTTCCTCGCCGCCGCGGCCGACGCCGCCCGCCACTGCACTACCGCGCCTGCGCCGGTGTCCCGAGGCTGTTTAGCATGCCCCTGGTTTATACGTTGGACATGTGAGGAGTACTGCGCTTTTGAGAGCACACTGGCTCATGCCGCAATGAAGGCTGGCAGTCAATGTGTAGGGATGTGGCGCAAGTAATGGAGGGCCAGGGCCTCCAGTGCCATGCCGCCGTCCGCACTCTTCAAAAATAACCTTCAGAATACCGCGGAACTGAGGGCACTGCGACAGCCCTCGGCCGATTGGGCTTTTCAAACACATCGCCGAAACCTCACCTGCCCGTGCGGCCCCCGGAGCCATTGCCGTCTGCCTGCGCCTCGGCCGCCGCTGCCTCTCCATCGTCATCCTCCCCCTGCTGCCGCTCGCCGCCGCTGTCCTTGCTTTTATCGCCATCGTCATCCTCCTTATAAGCCTCCTCCACCGCCTCCCGCGCCACCATGACCGCCTTGCACTTGTCGCCGCCGGCCTCCACGGCCGCCTGACGCAGAAGCGGAGTGAGATCAATGCCTGTGTCGGGCCCTGTTGCGGAAGTGGGTTGCGGTTTCAAGGAGCCGCCCTGGAGGAGCGAGCACCTTTCACAGCATCTGTGAGGGTATCGGCTATTCCTGAACTGCCAGCGTCGTTTTGCACCTGTGCAGTGCAATCTGTTCAATGGAAAACCTTTCTGCCCTCACCATTCGCACCATTCGCGAAGCAGTTGTGCACATATGCGCGGTCCTGACCGCCGCCATCCTGTGCCACCCTCGCCGTCCAGGGCGCCAGCGCAAAAGTCTCTCTATTGGGCCGGGATCGAGGGCATGTCAGGGGCTGCCAGGGGGGCGCACCGCGACCATCTCGCAGTAGCTGTCCTCCATGTGCTCCTTGATGGCCTTGCCCTTGAACAGCGACTTGACCGTCTGGATCTCGGCCTTGACGATTTCCTTGAACTCCTTCTGCAGCGTCTCGTCCTCGCCGAAGGCGCCGTCTGCACGCCAGGCCAAGCTACAGGGATCGCATGCTCGCCACTGGACTGCCGTTCGGTGAGTCTCGGCCTGTGAACACGTTACTCCCAATGGCCCGCTGCAAGGCCTCGTCCGCTGCCTGCCGCGGGTGAACCAGTTGCGTCGAAGAAGTGGTGTAGTGTGCCGAGCAGACGAGTCGTGCTCGACTGCTGTGGCCGCTTCAGCACCACGACCGAGCGAAACCAGAGGCGGAGCCATGTCTGCCGCCGCTGGCTGGCGCTTTCTGGCGCCTGAGGCAACAGCAAAGAGACCGCATGCACGGGGCTAAGAAAAGGAGCGCATGCACCGAGGTGCCCTGCCGCTGCCGAAGGTGACCCACCCTTGATCTTCTCCAGCAGCTCGCCGAATGCAGCGCCCTCCCGCACCTCGTCTGCGGCAGCAGCGGGGACACGACCCTCAGGCCGGCTGCAGACGGGCCAACGGCCAGGATGGCTCGCACGCAACTGCATTCCGCATCGAGTTGCGGTGCCTGCACCGGGACACCACCCATGCAGCGTGCACCACAGGCTGCGCATCCTGGGAGGCGCCTCACCAAAGGTGCCCCGCTTGACGGCGATCTTGCCATCCTCCACCAGCCGCACCTCCACGCCCACATGCTTAAAGCCCAGCAGGCTCGGCACCCTGTGGCGCAATGTCTATGATTCAGGGTTTGGTTCAGCACCGGCGCGCTCGGTCAAACTCGAAGACTCGCATCCTGGCTGGCCCCTCGACTCCCCCTCGGACGCAGACTGGAACTCTTGAGGATGCATGATGCAGCACACCTGCTCAGCACAGCCCCCGGAGGACTGCCGTCGACAGCTCTGTCTGCACGCAGGCAGACAGACAAGCTGCTGATGGGACACTCACTTGGTGACGATGTCGTTCATGTTGGAGATGCGCCAGGCGTCAAAGACGAGCTCGTCGAACTTCTCGGCAAAGGGGATGTTGCCGACGCGCGGGGAGCCAAAGCCGTACATGAAGATTTCAGGACGCGGAGCCTGAAAGACAAGAGGCGATCAGGCTGTAATCACTCGCCAATTGCGCCCCTGGTTGCACCTTTGCTCACTTATCACACCTTATCCTACCCTGCGACCGTCCACGTGCTGGATGGCGCCACGGCTGCTAGTGCCGTTATACACGTCTGCACCAGGGCGACGACGCCCGGGCACGGACCTCGGAAACAAGCGCTGCTGTGTGCTTGAATTCGTCGTTTGTCAGCTGAGGCGCCTGCTGTTGTGCAAGGCTGTGGCAACAGGACCAGCAGGGCACCCATCAGCCTGGTTTGAGGACGCGCGGCAGACGAGGTGTGACACGAACCCTTCACCCCGAGAGGAACAAAGGCGCACCTTGTCGAATTTGTGCTGCGCGAGCTCAAAGCAGAAGAGCGTGGCCAGCGCACCGCCCATGCTGTGACCACATGCATACACATTCCATGGGTCCTCGCCTGCGAGACAGCAGCCGGATGTCAGCCCCGCGCACCACAGAACACGTCAAGCGACTTCCTTTGTGCCTAACGATTCTAGAGTCTGTGCAGGGCTCGGGAGAGTCGCCACTCCAACGCTGCGAGGCATCAGCGCCGTGGCCGTCACGGAAGGGCAGCAGGCTACGAGTGCTGGACATGCGAACAGCGAGGTCGCTCGAACAAGCAGTCATCTGGCTCCCCCCTGATACGAGTCGTGCTGTGCACATGCACCCCGCAGAACCCCCACAGAACTCCCCGACACACCTTCCATGACCTCCTCAGCGATGGCCAGCAGGCGCGGCGCCACCGACTGGTAGGCCGTCAGGAAGCCCTTGTGCACCCACACCTGCGCCGCATGCGTCACTCCGTGACCGTGTGCCCCGGTGCCAGGTGCAGGTTGTGGAAGCTTCACGCGCGCCTCCGCCGGACTTCAGCCGCCGTGCAGCAGGAGCGCTTGCAGCCGGGCGCGGATTCTTTTCACACATGAAGGGCTTCGACTGGGTGTGATGGGAGTGGAAGATCGCGGGCAACGCAAGCAGCAGAAGGTCTCAGGGGGCGGACGCACCTCGTCGTGCTCGGATGCGTACAGCATCTGCGCCTGCGATGTGAACCACTTTGCAAGGCCCAGTTTGCCCAGCCGGCCTGCAGGCAGCGCGCAAGACCGACTCGTGCTTCGGTGCACAACGGCGCTGTCCAGAAGAACTGTACAGAGCGTCGGAGCCCTGTGCAGCCGGACGTTGCGGCATCAGGCGGCTCCGCTGCCTTGGCGGCCAGGCGCAACTGCCGCCCTGATAAGGCAAGCAGCCAGCCTCTGAGCAAACTCCTAGACCTGGAGTCTTTGCGACTGGAGCGCCCACCGCCGGTGACCTTGGTGACCCAGTTCTCCATGCCGTGCAGGTTCTCCAGCACCGGAGCCAAATTAGGTTCCCCCTCCAGGTCCTCCTCCAGCTCCTCCGGCGACGGCTGCTCCGGCTGCTGCCCGGGGCTGAAGGGCTGCAGCTCCACCGACATGTCTGTCATCATGTCCTTCGGCGAGCTGGTGCCCCTGCAGGCGCAGCGCCATCACACCAGGTATGAGAATGTGTTGGAGGGACCGTCAGAAATTTGTAGAGTGAAGCAGAAACGTGAAGCGTGCCGCTGCCTTGAAGCCTGTTGTGGAACCTCGGCGAGCGACTCTCCCGCCAGCGGTACACATGCTCCGCAGCGGGTGCAAAGGGTGCAAAGGGGCAAAAGGGGCAGGGCCAGTGGCTTGCGACACTTCAGTGCGCAGCGCATTCAGGTTTTGCAGCTGTTTTCTGCTGTAGGCTCTGAGTAGGATGAATGGCCTGATCCCCTTGCAAAATGCTTTCGAGGAGTGCAGCTAGTGACAGGATACAGTCCGACTGCGCCGGCTGCAGGAGTGGACCGGGAAGCACGCACCGGAAGGAGAAGATGAGGTCGCGCTGCTCTTTGTTGCGGTACACCCACAGCTCTGTGTCCGTGCCTGGTGTTGTGATTGCGCAAAAACAATCATCATTGCACAGATAGGCTCGGTGGCTCTCTATATACAACAATCTCCTCCCCCACTCAGCATCGCACGTCCCCGGCGACCTACTCCGTACCAGCGCAGGTTCAGTGTGACCCAGCAGGGTGCCCAACCCTTTGACCACACGGAGATGCATCTCAAGCCAACCACCAGTCAGCTTTTGGCCCCAGATAGCCAGCCGGAGCAAAATTCGAACTGCTGGAAAGCCAATCACTGCACAAATAGGCCTAGTGGTGCTACGAGTATGTACAGTATGTGCGTACACAGTATGTATACAACACCTGGGTTGGCGACGAAGGCCAGCGGCTCCGCGCGCGTTGTGAGCTCCCGGCTGACGATGCCCTCCAGCAGCTCGGTCCACTCCTTGAACTCGGGGCTGCACCGCCACAAGCAAGTTGGCATGGAGCGTGTCTGCTTGCTGACAGGCCCCGCTGCCGGGAGGCTCCTGGCTCGTGACGCCCGTGAAACGCTTCGTGAGCACTCGACCTGGTGACGTCCTTCGGCAGCTTGGTCCGCCCCTCGAATCTGCGCATCTGGTTGGGGACACTACTCCCGTAGCACAGGATATGCTGTGCAGTGCGACATGTACCCCGCAGAAGCGTGGCGTCGGCGCTGGCCAGGTAGCCTCGACCTTCCCTCGCGCTCTTACCTCCGCCGCCTCCAGTAAGCCATTGTCGTGTGCATCGGAGTGCATGCAGCACCTCGTCTGGATCCTCTGGCAGCGCTCCAGCTCGAAGTTCCCAAATTTGACAAAGACATCAAGGGACCCCACCGGTCCTGCGGCTGGTTGTCGGCCAGCTGGTTGGCATGCTCCCGCTTCATGCGCGCCTCCGGCTCCGTGAACAGCTTGGTGCTGGTCTGCCACAGCCCGCGCGCGGTGGGGAACCAGCCCTCGTCGCCGTCCCCACCCTCGTCGTCGGTGTCCGCGTCCGACCAGTCGTCCGCGATCATCTGGCTGACCGCCTGCGGGGGGCACAGTTTAGGGTCTCACAGATGGTTTCGTAGCAGTCAGGCTGGGCGGAGAGCTCCTGTGACATCCTGCGACGTACTGCACCAGCGGCACCAGGAAAAGGCAAGGCTCCGACGGCAGGAAGGACCCTCCAGACCCCGTGTGTGCTCCTCCCCCTTGGCTGGTGGAACCGTGTCCCAGGCCACTTCGAGGTCCGTGCGCCGCACCAGCACGCCTGACCCCGGTCACCAGCTGACAGCAGCAGCCTGACTGCAGTTGGGACCCTGTCAGCGAGACACCCTGCATCGCCTGTCCAGCTCTGTGGCCAGCATGCTGGCCTCTGAAGACCACGATCTGGTAGCCGCTGGGGAGGGTTCCACGTTCCTGTGACGTCCAGGGGTCAGCTTGCACACCCGGTTGGCGAGGTCGTCGAGCAGCTCTTCGGTCATCTCGCTGTACTGGACGCTCAGATCCACTGTTCCCGCCGGCCCCAGGTCCAACCGCACGTCGTGCAGGCCGCCGTCGGTGAGCGGCGCCAGGTCTGTCTGGGCCTGGGCGATGGGATCCCGCTCCACAGGGTTCTCCGGTTCGTCTGTCGAGTCGTACGCCCTGACGATGAGCGGCGTGTCAGGGTCCCTGCGCGGCAGCAACAGATGTACGTGCCGACTGTGGGGCGCCAGGGCTTCCTTGTGCCGAAAAACCTTCTTTGTGTGTCCGGAGGTCAACGCTGCCGGCTTGGTGCTGGCATGGAAGGTGAGGGCCATGCGGCTGTCGTGCCGTTCGTGAAGTCTGCCCCCGGCCCACGGGAGGGACAAGTGCAGGCGCGCAAAGACGAAGGCACCCGCTCGCGAGCACACACATAGGCAGAGGACACCAAAGACAGCACCCGCCCGCAGGAACGGATGCGGCCAGAGACTGCTGAAGCATGAATCTTCTCATCCACACAGACGTCCAAACCTTTCCGCCTGTTTTCAGCTCCTGAGGCGCACCTGATGTACAGGAAGAAGGTCTCTCGCCACTGCGCATCCTGCGAGCCGGCCACTGGGCGGCTGACGGCGGCGGCGGGGCCAGCCGACACGGTGCAGTAGGGGCTGATGCCCTGCTTCCGCTTCTTCTCCCGCTGCTTCCTCTGCTTCTTGCTCTCGTCCTCGTTGGCGTCCGCCTCCGCGGGTGGCGGCAGCCCGGCGCCCCACCGTATGTGCACCTGGGAAGTGGAAAACTACACGCTCAAGCCATGGCTCCGGATTTGAGCACATGATGAGCGGACCATGCCTGCCGGCCACCTTCTGTCATGGTTCAAGAGGAGCATCGATGGCAATGGTTGGCGCAGATGGTTTCAGTGCAATTGAGCATTTGCAGACAGATGATACGATCAAAATGATGCCCTTGGGGCCTACAAACGATTTCCCAACAAGAGCTGGTCATTGCTCATGCAACCGTGACAGCCAGGTAGAGTCTGCCACCAAGGGGTGAAGAAGGCCCTGCAGGACGGTTGTGGTGATGTAAACAGCAACTCGGGCGAGAATGGTTTGCAGGAAGCACGCCATGTGCTCCGGCAACAAGCAAGGGATTCACTCAGGATCTCGGTTTCACAGGTTGCAGGATGCTTGCCATCGGCAAGCACTCTACTTTTCGTGCACATGTGGTGGCCAAAATGTCCTGACGGCTGCGCAAGCCGCCAGGGCTGGTGCTCGAGCAAAGGCTCGCATGTCTGCTGTCTGCTTGCTGTTCGTCTCTGATGGGGACCGAAGGCGAAACAGACCTGCAGAACGCCCTTGGCGCGCTCGAGCAGGAAGCTCCTGTCCATGTACACAGTCTGCGTGCCGGACTCGCTGGCCTCTGCCACGCCCGCCATGCTGCCAGGGTCGTTATACGCCTGCGGGGACGATCGACACTGTAAACTGCTATTTCCGACAGACTTCGCGACAGGCCAGAGCTCTGCGGCCTTGGCGCCCCCGTCCAAGCACCCCAAGGAGCACGTCGGCCACCTGCGCGGCTGACATTGATCTCCAATTTGCTGCATGTTTCGCCCTATAATGATGGAGCGCCTGACGAGGCGGGCTCGAACAGCGCTCCCAAACCATTGTCAAGAGGCCTGACTCCAACATCTGACCGCTCCATGCCACAGAGCTGTGAGGTTGCAGGGCCATGGCACAGGCGCAGGCCCACCTCGAATGCACACACGCCCATGGCGACGGCGGTCGGCAGGTCAAAGTCCGGTATGTCATCCGCGCCGCGCGTCTGCCGCTGCACCTGCCGCCCCGCGTCCTTCAGCGACGCCTTCGCCGAGCGTCCCGCCTGCTGCAGGTTGTCGCTGGCCTCCTTTACTGCCTCCTTTGCCTGTTCCGGCACCGTGTCCATGCCGCTGCTGCTGCCGCTGACCTTGCAGCGCACAGCGGTGCGCTGTCGTCTCCGTGGCCGCGGTTGTTGCTGCAGCGGCATTGCACACGTCAGGACCTGCTACGATGTGCTGCGGGGCCAACGAACTAGTGTCATTGTGGGCAGTGACCTCCAAAATCAGCATGGGTGGCGCAGGGCAGCTGGAGCACTTGGTCGTGCAGCCGAAGGGTTGCGAGAGCAGTGCGCCGTCTTTTAGAAAGACTTTCGCGCCGCCGCTCACCTGGCATGTGACGCCGTGCTCATGCGCCGGCAGCCAGCTGTGTCTCCGCCCCAGCGCGGCAGCACCTGCTGCAACATGTGAACGGCACAGCGAGGCCTGCAGCGGAGGCCTCGCCAGCAGCCTGCCCGATCTGCTGCGCTCCATAGAACGCCTTGCACCCTGCAGAGGCATCATCCACGATCTTGCCATGTATTTCCGGCCGTGAGGTGCGACGCGCCGTGAAGCAATGCGCACTATGAAGGCGTTTGCACGATGAGCTGGCGAGCAACTTGAAGATGAGCCGTAGAGCATTGTCTCGCCACCAAGACTTGCCTGCAGGCAGGACAAGACATGCAAACATGTTGCATCTTGCATGCCGCATTCTGGTGCAGCATGCGAGCAAGCAGGCAATCAAACTGGGACACGAGCTGGATGTCTTTGTACCTGCGGATGTGCAAATAGGATTTCAACGTCTCTCAGGTACAATGTCGGCTGCCAATTCGATAGCGACAAGCCGGCGTGCATCGGTGTTGAAGCGCGACACCAAGACGCCGGACTTCACCCCGGCCCGAGCTGCGCCGCTGTGCTGCGATCCTTCTCAGCTTCGCCTACGACGCTGATGGTGCTGCGGCCCTTTTGGCGCGATGAAGGAAAGCGTCCTCGACCTTGATTATGATCACGCAACATATTTGATGGACACCGAAGCTGACATTTGATAACACATCCTTGTAACGTAGCTCAGACCGGCATTCCCAACAATCCTTGTCTTATGCAGTGATATTCGAGAAGCTGCCCTGAGCCGTCAGGCCTGTGTTAGTATAAAACATTCCCAGGCGTGCGCATTTCGTTGGCTTCCGATTTGCTTCGCTTAGACTGGCTGAAGCGGCTTTCTGAATGCAACAGCCAGGTCGCTGACCAAAAGACATTCCTGCCATGGGTGAGGTAAAGGATGAGGAGTGGCTCAAGGGAGGCATCTGCCGTGCGCTTGGCTGGGATGCCTTCGTTGCCGAGGGCGTAGTCAAAGCAATCAGCGATGCAGGTCGGTAGGCTCTGATGGACAATCTTTGACGCTATGCTTGACCTTCTCTCTTTCCCTCGTGCGCACAGCCCCCGCAACCTTCCCGCCATGCCCATGGCAGCCGCGTGCCGGCACAACAGCGCGGTGCAAGAACGTTATCCTGCCCGGTCCATCTGCAATGCATCCCGGACGATCTGCCACGGTCCTGCAGGCTCGAAGACGGAGGTGGACGAGATCGTGTCCGACTACATGGGCGGCGACGCCCAGGTGGGGCCGCCAGTCTATGCATGCGGTGCCACCAGGCTACTATGGTCTGCAGTTATACCGCACTCATGCGGAGGCCTGCGCTCCTATGTTGCAAAGGCCCGGACCTCGCTCCCGATATCGGAACGGAATGCAGTACGATGACAGAATGGCCACTCGGCAATGCGCAGGTTACGCAGCTGGTGGCTCAGTTCTTGGCGGCCCGTGTGCGAGAGGAGCCACCGCCGAGGCTGCCGCCGGCCGCGACGCCATTGTCCTCGTCGGCGTCGGCTTCCACCGCCCAGGTGCACGCCCTGCCGCTCCCACGAGCGGATGTGCAGCGCAGGCGCTACTTCACGGCAGCCAGCCGCTCAGCACTGGGGATGTGCAGCGCTTCCTGCGGAGCCTGCGTGAAGCGGCGGGCATGGCAAGAGCCTCTTGCTTTGCATGTCGGAGGAGCAACATCCGGAGCAGCCGCGCTGCCATGCCTTTGCCGCATGACTGCTGTCCGGGAGCAGCAGCAGTCGTCACAGAAGCAGACTCGCCGTCGCAATGCAGGTGCACAGCGGCTTTGCGCGGTCTGGGCCGCAGCGGCTGACGAACATGCGGCCGCCTGAGGGGCAGGAGGTGCGGCCTGCAAGTCACCTTGAAGCCGCAGTGTCCAATGCCAATCGTGGTTTGGCGCCTGGAAACGTCCCATGTGTTGCTGCTGCCACTGCAGCAATGTCCACGCTGCGCCCGCCTGCCAGTATCGCACCCTTGTTCGCATTCACATGGCGGATGCTGAAGGGCCGAGTGACAGCCGCTTGCATGACACGCAGCCTCTGCGGCCCAGCCGGCAGCCTGCATCCCCTCCTGGCTGGCAGGCATGCAAAGCGATGCCGGAGCGGCGTCCCACAGCCATGACCCCCTGGTGAATTCCAGGTCGATGGCCCGGAGATAGTGGACGGGCTGCCTGTCAGGCGCGCCGGCAAGGGCAGCCGCCGCGGCGCGGGCGGCCCCAAGCCAGCGCGGCCGGCCACCCTGGAGCGACTTGTGTCCAACTGCCTCGCATGCGGCAAGGTGTACGACTGCCGCGGCACCCTCACGGCTGACATCACCGCGTTCCTGGGTACGATCTGTCTCACCCCCAAGTACTCCCGCGTTTCTCTTGAGGCAGTTCCCAACTCGCCGTGGGGACAAGCGAGGCTCTTCTGACAGGGTGCCCTGGAACCGGCGACTGCGTCTGTGTGGCTTGTCTGTTGGAGGACATGTGTCTGGCAGTGCATTTGCAGGTCGCCCGTCACACCCTTTCTGCTGACCGCAACCTAAGGAGTCGGAACCATCAGTTGATCGTCGGCCGCGTCGCAGAGGGTGGCGGCACGTGCACATTTTGCGGCTTTCTCGTGGCGCTGTCAGCCCGAGAGCGCAGCGAGACGCGCGATGCCCGCTGGAGTGATGCCGGGGCGTCCTCGGCTGCAGCCCCCGCTTTCGGCGGCGGCGCGGCGGCGGAAGGCGCCTCGAAAGGTGCACAGCACCCTGAGCTATAGGTTGCACCTGGACTGGCGCTGCGCCCATTGAGCCGGGTCGCTCGACTCGGAAAGCTGATCGAAAAGCTGATCGGCAGTGTGAGGAGAAGGAGATCGACCGACTGCAGTGGCGGCAGAGTCGCTCCTGGGTGTCGGAGCACTGCTTAGGCGGAGGTGCTTGTGTTTTGCCTGATGCCCCCTGGTTCGATGCATCATGCTGCAGAAAGCCACTGCGCCCACACATGCCGTGGGCCTGCCGGTGCAGGCACACCGGAAGCGGCCGCACCGGAGGCGGACATGGGGGAGGCCGCAGCAGTGGCATTCAAAAACCGGCTCGTGGAGGTGTGCGCTTCGCCATGCAGCAGGTCGCTGAGCATACAGCACTTGGCAGTTGTCAGCAACACAGGCCGCCCTGCTGTGTCCGCTGGCAGCTGCTGCCCCCACAAGTCGGTTGCACAACGCAGAGACGTGTGAGCACATTGGCCAGGTCGTCTGGTTGTCTGTCATGCCGTCTTTGCCGCGGGGGCCGTGACGCGGAGCGGCCAGCTGTCGCCCACAGTCCAGCAGCCCATGGGCGACAGGAGGACAATGCACATCTCGTGCAGAAGTGATGCGCTCCCCCCTGCACCGTCGGCAGGCAGATCGCAACTCGGCGCGGCGCACGACCGTCGTGGACGACCAATCAGACTTCTTCGAGATCGACGGCAACGCCTGGCTGTCCGAAGAGGTGGGCTGTGTCTAGCTGAGGCTGTGCCAGGATGCCCTGGCCGCCGCATTGGTCATCTCCCGCCAGGCGTGTTTGAATGTCTCACGGCGACCGCCGCCCAATGGAGCTGTAAAAGCCCCCTAGGCCGGCTGAGGGGTGGTGCAGCATGACCGCAGTGCTTTCCGCCGGCAGTGAACTCGAACGCCAGCTGGATGTCCCCCTGACACAGGACTTAACCATGCTGCATGACTTGTAAATCCTAAATCCTCAGGAGCGGCGGGCGCTGCGCGAGCGTCAGCGTGCTATCGAGGAGGCCGAGGCATCGCGGCGACGCCGGGTGACCGTCACCGTCGACATTCTCGGCCGCCAGGTGGGGTGCTCTGTGCTTTCGAGGAGGCGGCTTTGTCGCTGCTACCGAAATCCGCTTGTTCGACAAGAGGCCTCTGTTGAACAGAGGTGGGGCTGACGCCTCTGCAATCAGCTCGGTCAGCGAGGGTGAGGAGCCATATTAGCAATATGCAGCTCCGTTGCTCTGGTCTGCTGCGATGTCAACATGCTTCGAAACGCTGCCCGACAGCCCTCTCCTAGACGACCCCCTTGCCATCCTCGCCACCGACTGTGCCATGCATCAGGCTTCTCGACAATCTCCTGGTGCCGCATTTGTTCCAGGTGCTGATGGCGGATGATATGGGCGACGCAGCAGAGGCGGCGGCCGGCGGCTGCGGCGCCGACGCGGACGCGGCGTCTGCGGCGACCGCCAGCGAGATTCCGCAGGTATGCACGTCAGTCGAAGTGCAGCTAGAGGCATGGGCAAGGAGACTGCTACTGCCTGGTTGACTGAAGGGCTGTGGTGTTGGCAGAGATGCGCCAGGGCTGCGAGGGCTCCCGGAGCTTGTGCGTGCCTCAGTGCCCTCCTACCAGCGGCCCACAGCAATGCTGTGTGTCTTCAACAAGGGTGGAGGCGCCTCAGCGGCGGCGGCGGCGGCCAGCGGCACGCAGGCCCGGCGGGAGGACCTGCGGATCACCCGCAACCCCAACCTCGCAGTCCGCCCCATGTTCGTGCGGCCGCCGCCAAAGCCGCCAGCCGGGGGCGACGGCGCGGCGGCAGCACACGGCGGCGCTGCATCTGCAGGGGCAGTGGCGCCAGCGGCGACGAGCTCGAGACGCGGAAGGGGCCAGCAGCCGCCTGCCGGCGGCCGGGGCGGCCGCGGCTCGGTGCCGGCAGGCGGCAGTGCAGCAGGGCAGCAAGGGAAGGGGAAGCCGCAGGCGGGCGGCAGGAAGCGTCCGCCGCGGCTGCAACATGACGACCCATTCGAGAGCGCAGCCATCGTGGCTCCGGCAGACTGAGGCCCTGCTGTTGGTGCTAGGATATCCCTCGACGATGGGATGTATTGCTGGATCGCCAGGCCGGGGTTGCCATAACCCACGTACCGCACGGTCGTAGGAGTGTAAACGCTGGCACATCTGACAAGGCGGTGTGTGCTGCTGTGCGTGATACAACAGGAGGATGAGGGCGCTTTTCCGAGGAGGAGATACTTTACAGTGCCGGTCAACCGAGACTATGCGCATGTTCAGTGGGTGTGCACTGCACAAGCAAAGAGCTGAAGCTGACATTCGAGTCTAATTCCTGATGATACCTGACAAATGCTGGTGCAAACTGGCAATGCCGAACGATCACGGATGTTGAAAGCAGAGTTACGTGCCGGCCTAGACCCCAAAAGCTAGTGGATCGCAGCATGTCCTGATGCGAGCAGCCCACAACATGCCTGATCATGGCGCGGCGGCCGGGACCGAAACCACCCAGGCAGCTATCTGTCTGTGCTTGTGCAACCGAAGCCGAACGAGTTCCTGCTAGGTGTTTTGAACGGCGTTTGCCCTTCTTCTTGGTCACCCTCGCTCCTGATGGAGCAGCGCGGCAGCAGCTCCCTTGGCGCGCTGAGCTGATCAGGTTGCTACTGCCGCTCCATTCAGAGAGAGATTGCCTCTGGCTTCCAGTGTAAATGCCGGCCTCAGCGGCCATCGAAGCCGCCAGCCGGCGCACCTCTGCATGGCCACTGCTGCTCGCCGCCTCAGACAGCGGCAGGCCCATGTGCAGCAGCGGGCTCGACGCCGACCTGCTTGCCGCCGACGGCGCCATGGTGGCCATGCAGGTGGTCCTCGCGCAGCAGGCCCAGCAGGATGATGGAGAAGCCGTTACAGATCGCGCCCAGGATAGAGCCTGCATAGCAGAGGATATAGGGGTGGACGTTGGTGTGCTGTGGGAGCAGTGCTGTGCTGCTGTGGGTGCCGCTGATGCCACACATCAATGCGCCGCTGATGCCAAGCCGCTGAGCAGGTATGAGGGTTTAGGGTGACAGCCGCAACAGCACTGCCCGGACAGCGCACAGCCAGGCATCTTCAAACAGACCACTCGGCTGGTGACTGTTTGAGCAGGTGATAAGACGCAACAGAATGCTTCTGTGTTTGGCGCAGACCAGCCAGCCGCAGCACCAGCATGTTTCAAGCACCGCACCGGCAAGGGTGACCTTGATGCGCTTGCTGCCATAAACGGAGCCGGCAACCTGGGAGCGGTTAAAGTACAGCAGGGAGTCTATCTGCAGCAGCATTGCACGAAGCAGTTGAGTGTGGCTCATGCCGAAGGAAGGATGTGTGAGGCCCACGAGCAATTCTGTTCTCGCCTGCACTGGTGGCCCATTCGGCTGCATTGTATACTCATGCCGGCAGGAGCAGCAGCAGGCCATCACAGATGAGGGAAATGGCTGGCTGTGCAGGGCTGCGGCTGTGTCGCACCTGGAGGGTCGTCAGGACAAACACGTACACCAGCAGCGCCATGGCGGCATGCTTGAGACGCAACAGCTGGCCTGGACCCAAGAAAATGCTGGACAGTCAGCATGCCGACGCACTCTCACATGTTGCTTTCTTGCAACAAAATGGACAGCAAAAGGGTGCCGCAGTTTTAGGAACACATTACATAGGTGAATTTGGTGGCTCTGGAACGCACGAGGCATCACGAGCAGGATGAAGATCATCGTGAAGATGACGACCTGCAGGTTAGCGGCCCATGGGTTTGCTTGCTGTCGACTTCGTTGTGCAACAATGCCGACGGGCACATAATAATAATTCATCATTGGGGCGGAAGGGGACCCCTACTTCCATAGGCAAGCGATGCAGACGACATGCAAGTGGCACACCCAAACCCTAAACAGAGCGCAGCTTGTCAACTGGGTGAGCGCCGCACCTCGAAAATGAGGATCCACCACTGCAGGCCGAACTGGTAACTCCCATTCCCAGGGTAAGGCCGCTGGGAGACAGATAGAATATCCTCGAGACTGACTGACGAGGCGAAAACCAACAGGGCTAGCGCACGACATGGGACGACCATGTTGGGCGGCAGCATCGTGTAGGATAGACGATACATGCAGAACAATGATGGCAGAGATACTTGCAACCGAGAGAAGCGCTCACCACGCCGCCAGACTGCAAGGTCTCGATGTAGAGGGCCTGCTGCTGCGCCAGCGGCAGCGAAACGGTGTTTGCCTGCTTCTGCAGGGAAGCCAAGCCGCCCAGGACGATGGTGAACGCCTGCAGCACAAAAGGCAGTGGCACACTGACTTGCTGCTCGTGAAATATACAGAGTGGTCGTAGTGTTCAGGCGGCATGCATGGCTCGTCCTGTGACAGTCGAATTGCAAAGTCTGACATGCTGAGCTTATATTGCATTGAGAGGCACGAGTTATGCACAAGAGGTGCATGCTTGTAGCAAGGCTGCACAGAGTGATAGTGTTTGCCAAAGGGATGTGGGATGAAAGGACGGAGAACGCACGATGGCCGTCAAGATCTGCGCGATCATGAGGCCGATGCGAGCCTTGGGGTTGACCGCGAACATGTCGTTTCGATTGTCTCGAGCAGCGACATCGCCCTTGCGCTTGTTAGGTCCGCCGAACATGCCGCCCCTCCTGGGCGCTGCTTCAGCGACGGGCTTGGCCTCGCCGGTGCGTAGCGTGCCCGGCGGATCGGCGGCGGTGGTGGTGGCCATCTGCAGCGCATAGCATCCGTGCTGGGGAGTCTCAAGGGCAACTGATGAAACTCACCTTGGGGTCTGAACAGTACGACGATACACGATGCCGGCCAAGTGGCATACGAAATTGTGGGGCGTGCGTAGAATGCAGGTGCAGCTGCAAGCACGCAGTGTTGAATGCCTGCAAGGAGCTGCAACACACAGAAGGCTTGTCGTCGTATGTAAGAGCTCCTCGTGTAGCTTGCAAGATCTGCCGCTGTCGGCTGCGTCGGCCAACGGGCGCAGGGTGGGCACAGTCAGCATGTTGGGCCACCAGGTTCACCAACCCCGCTGGGAGTCAGGAGCCACAAGGAACCAGCTCGGGACCGTTCTAGAGGTGCTCGACGAGCTTGAGTGCGGAATTACGCAGGACTGGACACAGGTCGATCCAGTCGCCGCTATGATACGACTACACCTGTCGGCCAGCTGAGTCATACTTGGGACGCAGCCTCTGCGGCCGGGCTGCCTGGTCGAAAGGAGCAGCTACAGACCCAGAAGTCGTTTCTAACATGCAGGACGAGACGCCGTTGCAGAGACTCGTCGGTTTGCGAGGCGCTGACAAATCATCCCGCCAGAACTCGTCACAAAGTCGGCCGCGGGTACCGGGCAATTGACTTAGCTGGGGCTGCTTTAAATAATTTAAGAAGTACAGCTGGACACGGAGCAGCCAGCATGGTGCTGTTCTACCGCCCCAGCGGCGGCTGCACCTCGCTTCTGCACTCCGGGTCAGATGACGAGCCCCCAAGACACTGCTTCCGCTGTCTCTGCGGCGAGGCACTGCTCGAGCCGTTGTCATCCGACTGCTATTTAAGATTCTGCCTGCCTCAGGAGCTGAATTTGCAGCCGCGGGAGTCTGATTTTGAATCGCTCGCGTTGCAGAGTATCCAGGGCTTCACCTTACTGCAGGGGTGACTCAGCCGTTGCGCGAGTGGTGGCCGTTGGTGACCGAAGCAGAGAAAAGACCGGTGTTACGAGATTTTGGAGCGTCGCGGCAGTAGAGACCTGGCGTGGCGGCTCGGAATGGTGTGCCATCTGTCATGTGTCGGGGAACGGCAGCGACTCTCGACTGATCAAGATCTAGTGAGATCCGCCAGCGCCGTGATCACTCATGCCGGGTCTGGGCTGCTCCATTTGCTCCAGAGCCGAATGCACTGACTTGGATGTCGATTCTGCAATCGGGAAGGGGACTCGAGTGGGCGCCGGCCAGAGCCTAGCGCTAGAAATCAAGTTGCGCTGGGTTCACAACATGACGCGCGAGCAACCATGAAACGCTGCCTCTGCTTGCCGATGTCAGCAGCGATTGGGTGAGCGGGTGACGGACGCTGCAAATACTACCTCGATATCTACGCTGCTGGTCAAGCATGGCAACAGCCAGCACAAGCTCTGCGCTGCCGCCGCCCGCCGGCGCCGCCGTCATGTTGTGAGAAACAGCCACAGCAGGCCTCGGAGGTACATGACAATCTCCGCGCCGCCCAGCTTAGAGGCGCCGTACACCCTGTCCACAAACACGATGGGCACCTGCAACAATACACAACTGCGGTGTCCGCCTTTGTCGACTTGCAAGGAGTCCTCTGCAGCGGCAGCGGAAGCGGCAGCGGCAGCAGCAGCAGAGGTTTGGGGGACTTCCTCAAGCAGTGCACGGTGCAACCAGCCGGCAACCCCAGGTGAGGTCGTGGAACGGCTTCAAAGAGATGCATGGCGAGTGTGCAGCGTGCGCAAGCCGTCAGGCAGCTGCATGGCGCTAGGAGCGCACCTCGCTGATGGTGTAGCCGAGCGCCCGGGCTCGCACCACAATCTCCATCTGGAATGCATAACCCTGGGGCAGGCCAGTGTCCAGGCTCATCAGCCCCGGTATCAGCTTGGTGTCAAGGGTGTGACGCTGCCATGAGGAGTCGCCAGCAGCAGCGCATGGCGCCGCCACAGGATCAGGGAGCAAGCTTGTGTTGGAAGACAAGTGGCCAGAGGTGCAGGTGCATCTAGAGTCCAGGGAGCGCACTTTGGAGGTGCACAGGCCCATGAGCTTGTCGAGGCACTCCTTGCGATACAGCCGGTACGAACCTGTCAGGTCCGACACCTGCCGCACAGAGAAGCGGATGATTCTAGGGCTTGAGAGCTGTCGCGCACAGCCCGCCAGCGTCATCAGCGACAATGCTAGCTCGCCACCATGGGACAGCTGCAGCACAGCCGCAGAGCACAGCCGGCCTCGTGGGCGGGGGCAGCACCGCCGGTCTGCCATCCGCCCTGAGATCAGGGCGCAATTGACGACACAGGCAACGACAGCGGGCCGGCAGACGCAGCGACGCACCCCAGGCTGCAGCAGCGTGGCCGCCAGATAGTTGGCACCGCGGCTGGTCAGCTTGCGCTTGAAGTTCCAGCCATAGACGCCGCCGCCGCGCACATAGCGCGTGCCCGTCACGATGTCGCTGCCCGACTGGGCCTGCTTCCTGCTGACAAGGCATCACCCTCAACAGAGGGTGGCAGTCCTGGCTTGGATGACTGCTTGTCGACACGCCTGGCAGAGTGCTCGGCAATGTTCTCACACAGGCAGGCCGACATGCTGAAACTCGCCTGATGAACTCTGGTATGTACTTCGGCTGCAGCACAGGAGATGCCCAGCGTCAGCACCCTTCTGCGGCGACAGGCGCCTCCAACAGCTTCGTGCATGTGCTCAACAGCGCGCAAGCTGTAGAGCAGTGCGCTGTGAGAGGCAGTGCAACTGCGTGAGGCGTAGAACACAGGACTGGGCCCGCGGCTTACGTGGTGCGATAGGTCGGCGTCGATGATGAACACAAAGTCGCCGGTGGCGTACTGCAGGCCGTGCACATAGGCGGTGCCCAAGCCCAGCTTGCCCGCCCGCGACCTCAGCAGCTGCGGGGTGCAGTGTCATGAGTAAGAGCCTGGCGGCGGCTCGATCGCCAACTGCCGCCGTGGCATCATGCAAGTCTGACATGACAGGACGCGGGAGCCCTTGCGGCACTTGTGCCTGAGTTCCAACCATGCAATGCAACTGTCACGACTGTTCTGTCGGCAAGCCCGCACAAGCTCTGGTGTCTGCCACATTAGGACCCAGACGATTCACGAACAACAGCCGTGCGGCCAGCACTCACGATTTTATCCTCGCCATAGGCAGCCTGCAGCCTGCGGACCACATCCTGGGTGCCGTCCGGGCTGTTATCGTCCACGACGATGATCTCGAAGTCCGCGCCGCTGCACGGCACATCAGCGCAGCGCTCAGCAGGCGCCCAGGCGATGGCCGAAGCGCAGTGTGAATGCATGGCGGGTTGCGAAGTGGTGCCGGCAGGTGTTGCGGTGCGCACCAGCTGTCAAAGCTGCGGATGAGCAGCCACACGATGAGCGCGATGTTGTCGGCCTCGTTGTAGGTCGGCAGCAGCACGGAGTATTTGTGTCTTTGCTGCCACGGCTGCTGGCTGAGTGTCGCCTGCGCCATGCCGATGTGCCTTCGCCGAACCTCCGGACCGTCTATCTGTCAGCAGAATCTGCTGGGTTGTTGCGATTTACGCGCTGGATCTGGGCTTTGCTGTGCAGGCCCGAGCACGGTCATGCTCAACGCCGCCATGATGGTGCCATCAGCATGCACTGCGATTGCCTGTGACCAGGCTCTATTGGGCGAGATGTGTGCACGATTTCACCCCGCAGTATACAGATGCGTATGCGATTGCATTCCGAACGGGCAGAGCGACTGTCTGGATATGAGCAATTGGCCAGCTCAAAGGAACGATGCCTCAGTGACCCCAAAGCTTGGCCGCCAGCTGCAACACGGAGAGAGCGGGTAGGCGGAGCGGACGTCTCGCTGCGCGTCAATCTGCAAACGAGCTACCGCGGCTGGGCTCGTGCAGTGCTCAAGCAAGACCCTGGCACTTGGCGTCAGAGATTTTGAGTTTCAGACCCAACGCATTCGTGTTTTGGCCGGGACACGCCCGTGATCGTCGTGTCAAACCAGCTTGCGGGGCCACACACTGCAACCGTAGGTCCTGCACCGCAATTTCTGCGAGTGCTGTGAGCGTTCCAACCGTGGTTACTTCTCACCTTCGTGCCTGTCTCCCTGCACGACAGCGGTTGCTGCAGCTAAGCGGTCTATCAGGCGATCCTCGCGCACTCTCTGTACTTTCCGCGGCTGCCGGTGCCTCGCCCTTGCCTCGCTTTCGGTGTCGGAGGGTCAGGGATGCCCTGAGGCAGCTGGTTTGTCACGGCCTGCAACAGCTGGTTGCAGCCAGCAGGCCACCACCATGTCGACATACACAGAACTGGGCGCCAGCATCGCCGCGCGGGCTTTCTTCTACCCGAGCCTGCTGTTCAACATTGCACGTGAGCGCCTGCAGGAGGACTGGCACTGGTGCGACCCGATCACGGAGGTGAGACCGAGTCGTGCGCCTGCACCGAGCGTCGTTTGAGAGATTTGATGCCCATAATCGGGGTAGCGAGCGGATTGTGACATAACTGACCGCTGTTGCCGCAGCACGTGATGCTGGGCGCCATCCCCTTTCTCTCAATGCTGGACGCCGAGTTCCAGCAGCTGGTGCGTGGCTGCAGACAACTCCCTTTTTCGCTCGGCTAACCTACAAGCCTGCTGTCACGCCTTGCTGGACCGCGTCCTGAGACCCATCCTACAGCGCTGCGGCCGCTGCGCCCGGGCGACCTCTCGACCAGTGCCCCACCACGCTGCCTCCAGGGCGTCAAGGCGGTAGTGACGCTCAACGAGGAGTTTGAGATCTTCATATCGCCGGAGCAGTATGCCGCGGCCGGCATCCACCATCTGCATCTGCCGACCATTGACTTTCTGTTCGCGCCGCCAGTAGCCGACCTGCACCGCGGCGCGGACTTCATCGCAGGTACTGTTGTAGTTGCTCTAATACAGCCGAGAGGCACCAGGCATGTGATTAGGGGCCTGGCATGATGCTGCTGCCGGCTTTCGCTCAGGTGGTCCTTTCGCTCAGGTGTCAGGCGCATCCATTCCGCTGTGCTGCTGCCGATATCGCAACAGAACAGTCGCTGCAACCTCAAGATGGCGTGCTCGATCGACTGTGCTGCGGAGACAATTCTGAGACGTCCGCATCATCGACAGCCTGCCATGCACCCCATGCCGGTAAGCCGCATCACTGAACCGGCTCCTGTGTCCCCGGATCTCCCCACAGATCATGCGCGGCGGGGGCAGCTGGTGTACGTGCACTGCAAGGCGGGGCGCGGACGGTCCACGGCGCTGGTGCTGTGCTACCTCATCAAGGAGCACCGGATGACGCCTGCCGCCGCGCTGGAACTGGTCCGCGCCAAGCGCCACCAAGTTCGCCTTGCCCCAGTGCGCTCTTCAGGGTCTTTGATGTTCTCCGTTCGGAGATGGCTGTTCAGAGCAGACGACAAGAGCGAAAGCAACGCCTGCGGTGTGCATATCACTTGCGCCGCCTCGATTGGTCCAGCTCGACAGGCCCCCGTCAGCTGCCTTCGTGGAGCCTGCAAGGACATGATCAGAGTTTCCCTTTCCACTTCCCGAGTGGCACGGGCAACCTTCCGAACCTTGCGCCCCCGCCCCGGGACAGCAGGGGCTCAGGCCTGCAGCTGGAAAGTCAGCTGAGGCGAACACCTGCTTCCACTGCAGGGCCAGTGGCGCAGCATCCTGGAGTTTTGGGAGGACTGCGACCGACCCGGCGGCGGTGATGGCGGCGGCCAGGGGTACGGCGCTGCAAGGTGTATGCAGGAAGCAGCCGCCGCACCGGGCGAGCTGCGTGCTTCGCCGGGCACACCCGACAGCGTGTTGCGGGACGATGGCGGCGCGCCATTCGGCTCCGCCAGCGCCTCCGAGGCTGACATTGCCGGTGAGTTTGTGCCACTCGATCCTGCTGCCAATCTGTGTGCTGGCCTGCAGCATGGAGCGTGATGGTCCACGGGGATGGTTCGTCCAGCACAAGAGTGCACTTTTCTGATCGGTATGTGTTGCTGTGTGGCTGAATTTTGGGCAAGCCATAGTATCGGGCCTGTTGCGCTGATGCACCACAAAATGCTGAAAGAACGTGACTCTACCCCACAGATGCGGCTGCCTCCGGCTTGGACGTCTTGTCCGAGGCCGGCGCTGTCGACGATCAGTCAGCGGCGGTGCCTGCGGCAGATTTAGCGGCCAGCATTGACGGCTTGAGGGTTATGCAGCCACTGCCGCTGCTGCTGCAGAAGGCGCAGACATCGGCGGCCGGGGCGGCTGCCGCGGGCAGCCTGACAGCTGCTGCGACCGCCGCAGATGTGCCGGCAGCGGTTGAGGTGCCCGACCTTGTCGCTGCGACAGACAGGGAGCCGGTCTTGGCAGCGATCCCATTCCCAGCGAGTGCGGCGCCACAGCGGCTGCCAGCACCCAGCGACGATGACTGTGCAGTGCGGCGGGCGCCGCAGGATCGCACAGAGGCATCGGCTGGCGCTGCGCCGGCCGACGTGGCGCCGCAGCCAGGCCAGAGCCGCCGTGCCGGCCCCTCAGCGCCCCGCGCCCTCAGCGATCGTCACGCCAGGGAGGGGAGTCAGTCGTCGCAGCCGCCGGCAGCCGCCGGCGCGGCGGCGTTCGCAGCAGGCCCCGCCGAGGGTGGCGCACCACCCAGCAGTGCGGCTCGCCCGGTTTTGGCTCTGCCCAGTGCCATGCCGCCGGATGCCAGCAGCGTGGAGGCTCCTCCACACACCGCAAGCGAAACGCTGCAGCCTCAGGCATTGCCGTGTCACCACGGCGCCGGACGCAGCCTGGACTTGGAGCGGTCGACCAGCACGGTGTGGGTGTCGGCACCGTCCATGGAGCTGCTGGACTGCAGCCGGCTGCGGCCGGCGGCGGCTGCTGCCAGCGGCGGCGGCGGCTCCAGCGGAGGTGCGGGCGTCAGCGACGACAGTGCTGCAGATGAGGCGGCTGCCGCAGCAACGGACGCGCCTGGCGGCGGCAGCGCCGAGCCAACCGGCGGCGTCGAGGTGGCGGCAGACTATGCTGGGGCAGCCGCCGTCGCATTGTCGAGCAGCGGTGGCGGCGCCCCGAGCGGCGCGGGCAATGACGGCTGCAGCTCGGGAGGTTTGTCGTGGTATAGACTTGCGGCAATCCTGCCGCAGGGTTGGGTGAGCTAGAGGCAGCAGGCTGTCTCATCTCTTAATGTTCATTGGGGCTGTCATGGCAGGTGTGCGGGTAGGTAGTGTGCATCGTGCTCACAATAGGCAGCTGGCGGAGTACAGTTTGGGTGCATGTTGTACGCATTGAAATGCTTGGGTCATGCGCATTTCAGCAAAGGCGGTTGACGAGAAACGACTCGAGTGATCGGAACACATGATCAAAAGGCCAAACTGTACTTGAAGATTTGATTGTACCTGTGCACTCCACCAGGTGGCTTGTGCATAGAAATCTCGTTCTGGTTACACCTTTGTAAGGTGACAACGCCACCACAGCAGTTGCAGAAACCGGCCCGGCTACACGTCTGGGATACCCTATATCTTGCAAAGAAGCCGCGGCACAGGTGCTCCGCTTGCACGGTGCAAGCGGATTCCTTGTACAATCGACTGTGGCATGAGGTCATCAGACCACCCAACACCGCAGCGACGCGACACAGCCGCCAGGTTTGGCTCTTCCATTATACCGTGATGGTCATCGAGTTTGGCGGCTGTGACAGCTCCTGCACTCTGATGTCGGCCAGCCCCGCGTCCCGCAGCTTCTGCTGGAAGCTCTCAAGGCTGCCGCGCTGCTTGATGAGCCAAGACAGCGGCCCCGACGCCTGCAGCCGGCGGCAACACGCTCCAATCATACACTGTCAAGTGCTGAGCGCAAAGCAGGTGCGGTCGCTGTTGAACTGCGCGCAAGTGGAAGACAGAGCGTGTGGCGAGTAAGTGGAACGTGCAGGGCTGCGGGTGTGGTGCGACACAAGGAGGGGGCTGTGAGGAGCGCACCTGCGTCTCTGCATTCATAAAGGGCACGACGACCGACGGCCGCAGCTGCCGAATCAGGTCCAACGCGTTGCTGTCGCCACACACCTGCAGCGGTTCGAAGGCTGACTTGAAACACTGAATGCCTCGTCTGTTTAGGGCTGGCATGCCT
Organism: Deuterostichococcus epilithicus; assembly: GCA_033439295.1. NCBI lineage: Eukaryota > Viridiplantae > Chlorophyta > Trebouxiophyceae > Prasiolales > Stichococcaceae > Deuterostichococcus > Deuterostichococcus epilithicus. The sequence goes on from JAVTLE010000016.1 coordinate 52,287, forward strand.
GCACCGCCGGCGAGGCCCTCTACCTACAAGCAGCGGGCCATGCACTGCCATGTCGACCTAGCTTCAGGGCCCCGCACCATCGTCTGACCTTGCCCTGACTGTCAGTTCACACCACGCGACAGCCCTCGGCATGGTGCCTGCCGCTGCCGCGGCGAGAGGCTGGCTGGCCGGGCATGTTCCGACGCCGCGGGCGCCCCCTTCCCTCTGACAGCCAGCGTTCCGGCGCCAGGCCGGCCCCTTGAATCTGGCGGTGCTGCTGTCCATCGAGTTCTTCAACCCTTTCAGGGAATCGTGTACTCCTGGTCGTACCAGGTACGAGGGGAAAGGCAGCGCACCAGCGGGTAGGCGCCCAGCTCCTGGTTGACGACCGGCGTCACGACGATGTCGACGTCGCCGGGCGCTGCCTGCGCCGCCACGCTGCCGGCGCCGAAGTCGCAGTGCGGCTCGTAGTAGAGGCTGACGCCKCGCGGCTGGGCCTCCCGGACCACCACGCCCAGCTGCCGCTTGCTCCAGGGCGGCCCGACGAGCGCGCCTGCGGTGGGACTCTCGGTTTCAGGGCGAGGCGCCGCTGCGCTGTGCAAGGGTCTGAACGTGCGAGCGAGACGTTCAGCACAATGTCAGCTAGCATGGTGCGGGGCCCTGCCCCCCCCCCCACCCCCACCCCCCCATCCCCCCACCCCACCCCCTCCCCCCCCCCCAGGGTCCCGTCACCTGCCACAGCTTCGCATCGGAGCAACGGGATGCGCAGGGTGCAAGACACCCTCCCAGCCTCGTCAAGCAAGAAGTGCAGCGCACTCTGCACTCCTGCACGAGGCTGCCACACGCTGCCAGGTCGAACGCGCCTTCGGTGGCGGTCAGCGTCAGCTTGCCGCCGGCCATCGTGACCGTCTGCCCGTGGTCCAGCTCGTATATCTGCTTGTAGCCCAGCCGGCGGCACTTCTCCGCGGCAGCGGGCTGCGCCACCACCGGCAGGTCTCGTGGCAGCACCTCCAGTGTCGGCAGGTGGCAGTGGTCGTCCAAGCCCTGTCCGGGAGTCAAGATACCTGATGTTAAATGAGATGGGTACTGCAGGTCAGGAGCGTGCATCTGGCGACACCTGCAGCGACCGCGCCCGACGGACGGGGCGCCGGTGCCAGCCCTTCCGCAGTGCTGCCGGATGCCGGCCGGCGGCGCTTAAGCAACGATCGGGTGCGCGCTGACTCGCTGAGCAGCGATGTGCAGAGCGCTGTCACGTCACCCTGAAGCCTGCCACTCGCGGCTGCACGCTTCATGCACACAACGTGACATCGACGAGCAGAGCTCTATTCGTGGGGCAACGACCAGCGGCTCGACACCGTTGGCAAAGCCCGATCGAGCGCTGAGAGTCCCACCTGCGTGATGAGCATAAAGTCGGAGCGCGCCGCCACAGCGCGCCAGTCCAGGTCCTTCGTTCGGACCTTCTCGCCGCTGTAGATCCAGGACGCCTGGAGAAACGTCAGCTCGCCCACCAGCCAAGGATCCACCAGCATCGTCACGCCTGCAGGGGTTTTGCTGGTGGAGGTTCAAAGTAGCGTGTCATCCAAGTCGCCAGCAAGAGCGCCAGATCGCCMACCAGCMGGAGCCAWGCGTCAAAGCCAGCGTCATGCTATGCAGGAGTTTCTGAGCAGGCAAGGGCTTCTGACCAGGGCGCCGTGGGCTGTGTGGCTTGCGGCGCCCCGAGACACGCACCAGACTGCTCGAAGGTGGCCTGCCAGCAGTTTGACTCGAWGGAGGTGTASGTGACGCGCCGCGGCGGCTGCGCCGCCGCCGCGGCTGCCGACTGGGGCGCCGAGCTCGCCGATCCTGTCGCCGCCATGGCGGCTGCTTGCCGCCGGCCTGCCGGCCTGCAGCTCCACGAGCGGGGTTTAGGACCGATGGAATAATGCCTTCGGCGATGGTGGACTGGTGCGTCTGTTGGAACGGTGAGAACCGTGCCATGATATGGCATGTCGCCAACTCAGTACGTTTCGCCGTGAGTCGAATCGCCCATGATAAACCGGCATGAAGCCGCATCAGTTGCAATCATGTTCTAAGAGGGGTGGACGCTCGCCTGCTGGCTGATTTAAACGGAGATGCGCGTGACTGAGACAGTGCCGAGCAGCGTCTGCGTGTCAGAGATGCAGAGCACTGCGCGAGTGCGCTGCAAAGTCCAAAATTTGGATTTCGCGTCGACAGCAGCATGACCCTCAACAACGTGCTGCAGTTTCTTTCGAATTATGACAGTGCAGACAAGATGAAGCCTGACCTTGGCTGCACCTGCGACCGACGGATAACCAAGCAGTGATGCTCGAGATGGAGGAATCTTGCAAGTGCGCAAGGAGGCGCAAGCTCACGTTTGTACCGCTTTGATATGAGACGGCAGCGAGCACTGCACCTGCAAACTGTGTGGCATTTTGGTAAGGTCAGCCTTGCATGCACCTCTGGCCTGTGACGTGGCGGAGGCTCGGTGGCTGATGCAGCGCGCGACGAAACACCGGAAGGGTCCGAACTAGGCGCCACAGCTAGGACCACCTCAGTGGCTGCGACACAACTGTCTCCACAACAATGGCTGCGACACTCTTCTGTTTGGAGATGCAGAAGCAAGGCTCACGGCATGATATTAAATGCAACCCAGGTGCCGGGTCGCGCCAAGGCGTACGAGCACACAGTCGTAGGCAGCGCAAATGATTGTGACAGAAACAACGCTGCCACTGGTCATTTGAGGCATCTTGACGCTAAGGCATGTCAACTACAACTGCTACAACTGCTATCCCGACACAAGGACGAAGGAGTTTCCATATGCTAGGTAACCATGCTTCCCGCCCAGCAAGAGAGACGACATTGATGATGCATCGAATGTCCATGCGCTAGCTGTTGCAGTTGAAGCGGAAGTTGACTGAGAAGTGAAAGAGGGTGCGGTGAAAGGGAGTGGGCGGAGGAGGAAGTAGTAGCAGTGCGAATCAGGCATGTGGGGTCATGGCTAGAAAGTGGGAAAGTATCAGCTTAGCAGCACGTATAGTGCAAGAAGTGGGGAAGGCGTGTTCAATTCTCAACTGAAAGTGAAGAGGTGTGTCGAGGCATATGGTTTGGTGCATTACAGGTTGACAATCAGCGGCCGAGTGGATGACAATGCTAACTGGGAATAATTGACCTGTCTGTCGAGTCCTGACAACACATCAGCATACTGCCAAACGATCTACACTAGCTTGCATCACATGTCTCGCAATTCTGAGTCGATGGGTGCAATAACAAATGCTACAAATGACACACAAGCCTGACATCAATGCGCGTACATCGCACAAGGGGAGCAGGTATTGTCAAAAGCAACACTGTAGTACCTGCCTAATGATCATGTCGTCCTGGCAAGCAACCTTGATCTTGTCAGGCGTCGACAGCTTGTTACTTGTGTCGGGAACACCATCAGTTGACAGCTTAAACGGCTGACGGGCCAGTGTGGCCGTAGCCCGAGTCGTAATCGGCATCATGGCCAACACGCTTGCCGCGGCCGCCAGCGACAACAGTGTCGCGGTGAGGCTCGCGCAGCAGGCTGAGGAACAGCAGCGACAGGCCGTTGAGCGCTGCACCAGCAATGGCACCTGCAGCAGAACGAGAGCAAGCAGTGAGGCTCAGCAAAACATGTGAAATGAATGCCGAATGCCAACCATCAAGAAGAGTTGCCGTGAGCGAGAGAAATTTCGGAATTGAAGTTGCATCGCACCTGCCAGGGTCCACCTGATGCGGCCCTTGCCGTACAGCGCGTTGGAGATGGGGTTGCGCTTGTAGAACAGCAGAGACTGGATCTGTGGATGCAGTCAGCACGTCTGGTGTGAAACACCGCGTCCAAAAACCAGACGAACAGTCATTGGCAGGTGAAAAGAGGTGTGGCCACCGCATGGTCGTTTTGACCGGAGGTGTCGCTTTGCAGCATGCAATTTGCTGCAACGACTTGGGCTCAAGCTCGTTCTGACATAAGAGAGTGTGTGTACAGATGGGGGTTTGAGCACACCTGCAGCGTCGTCAGCAGGAAGGCGTAGGTGAGCAGGCACATGGCGAACGGCTTCAGGCGCTCCAGGAAGCCTGCAGTCACAGCAGACGATTCTGTCAGCAGATGAGCGAAGTGATAACTCCTCAAGCAAGTCGGCAACATACCGCTGTTCAGGCTAAGAGCTGCAGACGAGACTGTTTAAGGTCTCTGGAAAGTATATAAAGACGCACGAATGGGGGTGCAGATCATCGCGAGGATGAGGAGGGTGACGAAAATCTGCAATAGCCCATGAGCAGCATGGTCTGCTATGTTCATCAGCATATGAGGATACTGTTATGTGATACATCGTCACCAGCATGCCACCGAGTGCCAGACATCTGCGACATGGCAGCTCAAGAGCATACCCAGACACTGCAATAGCACCAATCGCCTGTTACTCCACGTTGCTGGAGTGACACTTGTCTAGCCTAGCAAATACGCAGTATGCAATTGAAAAGGCGCACCTCCACCGCCAGGATGTACCACTGGAAGGCAAACTGGTCGCTCGCAGACCCAGGGTACGGCACCTGTAGATCCCCAAACAAATAGTCAGACCAGGTTGGTGTTGCTGAAATAGAACGCCAGCGCAGCAGTACTGCTACAGCAAGGGTGGCCTGGAAACTAACCTAGCTCCACTCTAGAATGAGCTAGGGTAGGACAACACACACAGAAGATGTCAAGGTTGGCAGAAAAGCTCATTTATCACAGACAGCATGCGCATACCTGGCCGCCAGACTGGAAGGTCTCAGTGTATGCCGCCTGCCGTGTCGCTGACAGGTTCCCCAGGTTGTTGGCGCGGTGCTGCAGCGCCGACAGGCCACCCAGCACCGCCAAGAATGCCTGCAGGGGAACACTAAGCATGTGGGGATATTGGCCCTGCTAGCATGTATGGTTTCGACCTCATTTGTAAGCTTCCACATTGCGGTTTTTCAAACCCAAATTATGTCAGCAAATCAACCCAAATAATGAATGTAGGTTGTGGTATCACATGGTAAGTGGAACATGCACTGCTACCACGCATACAGCGTCAGAAGCGCGAGGCGCAGTGGAGACGCACCAGGAAGGTGAGGAGCTGCAGAATGGCCAGGATGGTGCGGGCCATGCCGTTGACAACCTTGCCGGCCTTGCCACCCTTCTGCTTGACGCCCACATCGTCATGGTGGTGGTCCCTCGTCTCGACCACCGGAGCTGTGTTGTGGTGGACAGGGGCGGGAGCAGCCTGCGTGACGTTGGTCGCGCCGCCAGTGTGCAGGCCCCCGGTGTGACCGGTGCTGCCCGGGGGCAGGGCCTCGCCGGTGTGCAGGCCGCCGGTGCGGTAGCCGGTGCCGGCCATCTGCAGCAGAGTCGGAGCATTGTTAACACATGGCTGCAGACACGTGCGCTCAGTTTCCATGTTTGGTCAGCTAGGCTGGGTTTGCACTGGTGAATGGCGGCAGGGCTAAACAATATATCCGAGGTATCAGCAGTTGGCTGAATTCCATCACCTTCCAAGATGATTATGATATTCAAACAAATATTCCGGACGCAACATGCACGATTTAGGCCGACCCCAGAAATGAACAAAATTGTGTGGAAGTGCTACAGCAGGAAAAGATCGAAACGGTGGTTGGACACCGCGCGCTCGGCATCGTGCGCATCTGCCATCAAAACATTAGGCTGCGTCCGAGCGTACTGCCGGAGACCGTTTAGGGGGCGGACCGGCTGGGCATTCTCTAAAGTATAATATAGAATCGAAGGGGATAAAATGGCCGCACGCATCAAACGTTCGGGCAGTGCGAGTTGCACACGCGGAACAGCTGTGAGCAGCTGACTCGAAACTGCCGACTGCGGGGGTTCTACGCACAGCTGCCGACAGCTTCTGGACGCTGCATCGAGTGGTCCGCCCCATGCTCGCGAGAGAATGCGGAGTGGCCGCGAGTGAGCCGGGCTGACTGCTGTGCGGAGGGCTGAACATCTCCCACCATGTCGGCTGACAAACTACCGACTACTCACGAGCAGCAGGCCAGGATTGCAGCGTACGACGCGCGAGACGCACGAGCACAGGGGTCCAGTGAGCATTTATGACTCTCCTTCTACCCGGCACACTGTGTGCGGTAGCGGGGTCCGACGCTGGCGTCACTCCGACATTACAGTCTGAGGTGGCAACCGGCAATGCTGACAGGCCTCCCTGCCACTGATGTGCGACAGGCGCAGGTTCATGGCAGCACGGCACAGCTGCAGACAAACACAAAGCGGAGTGTGGTGCACGGCCTTTACAGTGTCGGCACGAGGCGGTGGGTCGCGGACCTTGACGATGAGACGCGGTTGCACGCGCGACGGAGGGAGGGCGTAGACTGCGGCCGAGTGTCCCTGGCGGCTGGAAGCTAAGAGGAAGATGGATTCGCGAGCGGACTTGTAAGACGGTCTGTGGATGCGCTGAATACTTGTGGGGGGCATGTCGTACCTGGCTACCTTGTCCAGTCCCGTGAGTTTAGGGTATTTCTCGGGTCAGCTGCTTGACATCTGCCACACTGCCAGCTCACGCGAACATGCTGACGCGGCGCGCCGCCGCGTGGTCCGCCATGCTTGACGTCATCGCAACACAGGATGCTGCTGGCAGCTGAACCGTGTCGCGGGGTTTGAGTCCGTCGTGAGCCCACCTTGCAGGCTGCCGCAGATGCGGCGGAAGCTGACGCGTGCGCCTCACGCCAATGCTCGCCAGCAGCGGGGGCCGTCCCGCCGACCGCAGGGGGCACAGGCGGCGGGTGCGCTGGGGCAGCTGCCAAAGCTGCCATCGCCGCCGTTGGGCGCCGTCGCTGGCGGCGCTGCCACGAACATCAGCCGATGAAGGGAGATGGAGCCCTGCCAGCGCATGTCGCCAAGCTGGTATGTCATCGCCCTGGCCCACCATACATCATGCCGACTGCTAGTGCAGCGCAGCTCGCCTGACTGGTGCGCTGGTGTCCGCGATGCCACAGAGCCCGGCTGGCAGTATTGGTGCATCGCCACCCGCTGCCGCAGGCCCTGCGCGGGCCCCGCTTCACGGTCTCAGTACGCCGAGCCATGCTGGTGCGGCGCTGCCACGTAGTTTGCCGCTGCCGTCCAAAGCCAGGCCCCGCTTGCCCCAAGTCTGCCTGCTGTCTGGCTTCTCGGCACGGCTCGCTGGGCGCGTGCCGACTGTGCCGGCGGCTGCTGCCGCAGGGCCCCGCCGCTCAAGCTCAGGCGTTGCACCCTCAGTGCAGCCCGCCGGGCATGTGTGCCGCAGCCGTGCCGCCAGGCCCCGCCACTCACAAGCTTGGCAGGCTGTGGCTCCAGTGCGGCTCGCCAGGCGCGTGCGTCGCCGCCGCCAGGCCCCCCGACCCGCACTCCTGCAGCCCCGGCGCGGCCCGCCGGGCCGGCGCAGCCGCCTGGCCGCGCCGCCCAAAGCTTTCCAGACTGCCAGCCGCCTTCAGTGCGGCTCGCCGGCCTTGTGCGCCGTGGCTTCCAGGTGGTCCACGATCTTGGAGACCAGCTCCAGCGCCTGGCCGAGGCCCTCGCACGCCAGGATGGACGACTGGTTGGCGCCCGTGGCCACCAGCGCCCGGTCCCCCGATGCCAGCACCACGTGCCGGCAGTCCCCCATGTGCTTGTACGCCACCTGCGGGGGCAGCGGGCCGCGCGTCACGCATGGCGCCAGTGTGCTGTTACGAGGGGTCAGAAGGCGGGCTTGGGTCCTCCGCCAGCAGACGCGCCACGTGGAAAGCAGCTCCCCATGCGCTTTGGATGTGGCCTGCGACAAAGACTCAGCCCATGATGCATGTTGTGTGGGAATGGACCCCGGATCCGCCGAGGCTGGCTGCTCGCGCGGGCCGGCAGCCGCGCATGTGCTTTTGCACGCCGCCCGCGCGCAACCGGCGGCGAGGCGATGCGTCAGGCCATGCAGTCAATGCCGCAGCCCGCCTGCTTGCCGGCAAAGGCAGCTCGTGAGATGCTATCGAAAATTGATGTGATGAGATAATGGCGTTTGATAGTCACCGCACCTTGACGGCGTCGCGCACGAGCTGCGGCGGGTCGGGCATGGCCTTGGAGCTGGTCTCCTCGGGCGCCAGCAAGGCCGCCAGCGCGGGGSCGCCGCCGGGGCCGCCGCCCGGCCGCGCCGTCAGCCGCGACTGGAACATCTGCAGCGCCTGGCCCACCTCCTTCTGCGGGCGGGGACACGTTTCAGGTTTCGGACTTCAGCCCACAGCATGTGGTTCGACATGAGAGGCTCGACACACGAGTCACCAAGATGCTGCAACCGCAGCGCCCGCCGTGCCTCCCGCTGCAGGTGCGCAGGAAGGGAGCTGAGACACTGCGTTTCTGTTGGTGAGACAGCATTGAGCGCACTGACTGCCGCGGCATGCCAGCGGCCTACATCCGCAGCGCCTGGCCCGCCTCTTCCTGTGGGCGCATGTGACGATGCAGATGCGGTGCAGCACCGACAAGCACGTCGATGTGCCAGAGCCGCTTGCAGGCGTCTGCCCTGCATTCTGTCTGCGGGGGCACGATGTGACCCAAGCATCAATGGCATTCCCCGAAAACAAGCTGACAGAGCCCTTCAGATGCGCCTAGACATGCCCAGTATCTGATCGAGTCCTTCAGTGCCTCACGCTGGGGCGGTGCAGTGGCACCGGCAAGACACGGGACGGCATTCCGACACCCGCTGTCCGCACTCTGTGCATACCTGCCCAGTCTCGCATGGGAGCTCTCGCGGCATAATATTTGATATAAGAACCTGAGATGAACTGCAGAACTTCAAAAACCCGCACCTGGTGCGAGCGGCGGTAGGCGTCCTGCAGGCGGTCGAACTCGGACGGAGACAGCTTGACGGCCCAGGAGCAGCCGCGCTTGCGGCGGCAGCCCACCGCGCCCTGCTTCAGCCGGTTGAACAGCTGCGCGGGGGTGGAAGCGGCAGCACGGCATCAGCTTCTGCTAGCGGTCAACTGTCAAGAGCACCGCCACGCCTCTGGTGAGATGTGCGCCGGCGCAGGGGGCATCCACAGACCGGGACCATTCACAGCCGCCGCAGCAAGTGCACAGCCGCTGCGCAGATGATGCAATCCAGAAGGTTTCAGGCCCTGCCTTCTTCAGGGTGTCCGGGTCCGAGGCCAGCGTCGCGGCGTCGGTGATGACGGTGATGCCGCAGGGCAGCAGCTCGTGCGGCGCAGCGGCCTCAGGCGGCGGCAGGCTGCCCAGCCTGCGATAGTGCTGGCGCTTCAGCATGGCAGCTCGTGGCAGGGTGGAAAGGGTTGGGCAAAACCCGCGGCACTGATGTGTCACACCACAACACCGAGGCCTGGCTGGAAAGATGACATGCAAATCATCTGGCTTGTCTCTAGAGCGGACTTCCTACGAGAGCAAGCGGTGCAACGTCTGGAGGACCGGAAGGCTTGGCGCGGTGAGCACACCTGGCGGCCAGGCTGATGAACTCCAGGCCACGAAAGAACTGGATGGGCGGCTTCAGCAGGAAGTCCTTTGCGCAAAACTCCCACTGGTTGCTCTCGAAGCCCCCCTGTGCCATGCAGCACAGCGCATGTTGCGTCTCCAGGCACGTGGCTCAGCCACTGGGGGCCTTGGGCCGATGGCGATGCTGAAGCTGACACACTTAAATATTCAGCATTTGTGCTGTGGGGCGGACACGCAGGGAAAAAAGCGCCCTGCGCCGTGCTGCGCAGCGGCCTCAGGGAGCCAGACAGAGCTGCGGAAGCTGGAAGCCAGCTGGCCTGCCAGAACAGCGCATGCGCCATGGCAGCACTGATGAGCCGCAGAGGGGGCACAGCGGCAGGAAATCATTCTCGGCGACAGCGCATGTAAGCGTGATGAAGAAGACCCGCCTGGCAGATGCCGGGGTGCAGCAGCAGGGCATTGACGGAGCCGGGCGCCACTGGGAAGCGGAAGTGCTCGGCGCCGAGCGCACGGGCCTTCGTCAGCGCCTGCTGCGCCTCCTGCAGAGAAGGGAAAAAATAGCACCGATCATTGGGGGCAAAACAGCAATCGATCATTCACACTCAGGACCACTGAGTGGCAGCGGATCCGAGGACAGCCGGCAGCATGCGCTCTGAAGGATGGAGCGGGCGGCAAGCCGCCTGGCGCCTGAGGTGTGTGCCATCGCCGGCGCCAAATGCTGCAACCTCCCCGGGCGGCGCACCCTGTGGAGGTCACTGGACGGTGCACCAATGTGCTGACGCCGCATAAGCCACAACGAGTGAAGTGATACAAGCTGTGCAGTCACAGACCAGCAGTCGTCTGCTGGGCAGTGGTACACCGAGCGGCTACAACCTGATGCAGCAAAGATGTAGGGGAAAGGGTGCAGGGTTTTGGGACGGACGCCGCACCGTGGTCCTGTCTGCGGTCAGCGGGTAGCCGACGAGGCTGAAACGGAATCCGCGCAGCGGCTTCTGCCCTGCAGGGCAGACGACGAGCAGCGGGGGTTTTTGGGGTTCAGGGTCGCCAAAGTTAACACGAATATGCGACTTGTCACCAGAGCTACGAAAAGGGTGGCCGACATGGCGAGGTGCAGGCGGACGTTTTGGGCATGCACCTGCGGCGCATGGCGACAGCATCCTGTGTGTTTCAAGATTAAGACTGACGTGGGACGCCACAATAGAGCTTGCGCCTCACCCCCAATGCCACCCGCTTGAGGGCCGGCAGCCGATTGCGCGGCGGCCGCCCTGTCTGGCGCCGGCTGGGCAAGCGCTGCCGATGTTGGCGGCTCCACCGCCGTCGTGCCATTTGCCATGCCCAACGGCTGCTGCGGGCGCTGCTGGTGGTACTGCCGCGTCTGCTGCGCTGTATCTTCCTTCAACTGCTGCCCCTGCCCCTGCCGCTGCTGTTGCTGCTGCTGCTGCTGCTGCTGCTGCTGCTGCTGCTGCTGCTGCTGCTGCACATCCACTAGGTGGCGGCCCCAGCCGCCGGCGCCGGCGCGCCCCCGTTCGGTCTTGCCGCCACCGCCGCCGCCTCCTGCTGGGCCCGCKGCGGCTGCTGCTGCCGCTCCGGCGCAGCTTCCTCCTGCCCGCCGGCCGCCGCCGCCGGCGCTGACGGCGCCACCTGCCCGGGATCGCAATAGTCTGGCCCTGGCCCCCGCTCAACCGCTGCGCTGCAGTCCTCCGAACGGCTGCCGTCTGTCCAGGTCAGCGGCTTCTTCATGGCTGCCGGACCCTGGAAGGCCACAGCACAGGTTTCGGGCAGGTTCGCAAACTCTGCTGAGAAGGCGCCTCCAGCTCTGCTGTCATCCCATTCTACCGGAGGTTGGTCGGTTCGAAGCGCAGTCCTGGCTAGAACAACTGTGCGGATGGAAGAAGCGAGGCTCTGCCGGCACGACACGCCGCGCCTGCAGGCGCAACCCAGCTGGCTGCGGCTGCATGGACCAAGGGGCGATCGTTGGCAGCAAGCAGTGCTGACTTTAAGGGTTTAGGGCCGCGCACCTTTTTGAGCACGCCCTGCACCGAGGCAGAGGGCCGTGTGCGGTGCTGCGGCTGCGGCCGCTCGCCTGCCGTCACAAAGACGCCCCACAGCAGCTGCGGCCCGCCGTCCGGCGGGTTAGGCACCAGCGCCAGCCATGCCTGTGAAGCCGGAAGCCACTTTGGCACATGCTTGACGTGGTTGATGTGGAAATAGCTCCCTGCACGACCTGGTGATAACGCGCACGCGAGCTGCGACCTGCCACGCACTGCCGCACACTTCCGCAAATGGGGTGTCAAGCTGGCAACATGATTGTTCTCCGCTGCACACTGTGCACATGAACAGGGTGCACAGGACCCTGCTCCAGGCTCCTCAGGCACGGTGCCACCGCGCATGTGGACAGCAGCTGGTGCTGTGTCCAAGGACTTTGAGGGCTCAATCCAGCGGCAGCGGCACCTTGGAGGAGGGCAGGTCGACTCGGATGGCACGCCCGTTCTGCGGCAGGCTGCGGCACAGGCTGCCGACGCGCATCACGCCGCTCGCGTCGGCGGTGTTGGCGCCCAGCAGCAGCGGTGCAGCTGTGTGCGCCTCAGCATAGCCCAGGTCTGCATGCGGCGGCACCCGGAAGTGAAGCGAATAATTATTTTATATGAATGATGTCAAGGGACAGCAGCGCCGCGCCGCTGTGTGCTTCCGCAGAGCCCCAGGTCTGCATTTGGAACAAGCACTATTGTGAGGCCATAATGTTCGCGGCACCGATCAGTGTGATCCAGACTTGCCCACATGACAGCCAGTTGCTGTTTCTTGGGGCACCGCTCGAGGCGTCCAGGGGCACACAGGACATGAGACATGACCGTCTCTAGTATTCACTCCATGCACGCACCGATCTCGTCGACGGACACGATGCGCGCGTTGAACGACGTCGGCAGTGCGGCAGCAGCGGCGGCGCTGTCTGCGCCGTTGTTGAGCCCGAATGCGACGAGGTGCAGCGTCTCGACGGCGGCAGCGGCTGCGGCGCCGCCCGCCGGCCCCGACGCCACCGCCACATGCAGCCGCATGGCGCCACTCCACAAGCAGCCGCCGCGGCTCGCAGCGACCTGCTTCCGCTGCATGTCCAGCCACCTTCGGATATGGCCAGAAGCATCGTTGCTGAGATGTCCCGGTCCATGCCTAGAGCGTCATGACAAGGCAGCGGCTGCAGCGCCTGTTAGGGCGAGGGCTGCACTGCCAGGACGCGTGTCCGGACCAGCAGCCATACATTAAACATAGTGAACAGAACGGACGAGATCCGCTGTCAGCTGAGGCGTGACAGGCAAGCCCTCGGGAGCAGGACCAACAGCGTCTACGAAGAGACAGGGCGGAAAGGCAGACGAGGGGGGGCTCACTTGCTGCGCTCGCAGGTGCGAGACTCCGCCTCACGCTTGAGCTGCTCCTCGTGCGCATTGTACTCCTTGGTCCGGGACTGCGGGAAGCAGTGGAAGCACACCCTGAGCGACTGGTGTCAGCATCTGGCATGGCTCCGCCCTCGTGCTGAGGTGACGCTGACGCCTTGCATCTGCATGCGGGCAGCTCTGGGGGCGGCCAGGTGAGCTCCGGTCGCATGACGTCGGTGCCTTCAGTCAGCGAGACAGGGCTCGGCATCGAAGCCTTGCTATGGCCAAACTAGTGCCAGAAAAAGCCGGGTGCGTATTTTGGTGCGCATTCTGATTGAAACACAATCAGTTGTTCATAAAGTATAGGGGAAGGATGGATCTTTTCCAGCAACATGAACGAATTCGTCAGGATTGCTGTGCCGCTAGAGTTTCCAGAACAAGCCAGCGAAGCGGCCCAGGCAGGGTCGATTCGGCTGTCATGCAGTGGTGCGGTGGACTCGCAGGCATGCTGGTCATCCCGCCGCAGGGCTTCATTGCACAGCAGCTCCGTTGGGTGGTGCACTCACTCCTCACGCATGTCGSMTSYASTCACCTCCTAAAAAAACAAAACGGCCAGAAACATGGCCCTACAGCGAGCTGTTTCAGACAGACAGATGCTGAAGCGTCACCAGCTCACACCCACAGCGGTGGGGCGAACAAAGTGCGTGGGGGGACGAAGGCAGACCTGCATGTCGCTGAGGATGTTTGAGAACGTGTTGGAAGACGCCGCCACGCGCGGCAGCGGCCCCTTGGGCTTTTCCGCGCTGTCCGCGGGCTGCCCCGGCAGCGGCCGCCCGCCCGGCAGCCGCTGCTGCATGCGTGCGGAGACAGCGGCGCCGGCGGCGCCGGCCGCCGCGGTGCCGCCCTCGCCGGCCGGCAGCGGCCGCGGTGGCGGGCGGCGCAGCGGCGCGCCACCAGGCTGCTGTTGCGGCATCGCGGTGCGGCCAAGCAGGCTGGTGTTGGCCGGTTGTGACGACAGGGCGCCTGCGTGTTGCGGAACACAACGTCAGGCATACCGCAGCAGAGACCTGTGTGCGCATGTTGTGCAGGTGAGGCAGGCCTGCGGGCACCACAGGAGGAAATGCCTTGCAGGTCAGCAAGCGGGCATTGTGTGCACTCGTGGGACACATGCGCAAACGTGGCCGCAAGCATCGGCGCAGCTGGCCGCTGGTCCAGCAGGCGTGGCGATCGCGGTGCAGAGCACTTGAGAACGAGGCCCTCGACGATCTTCCCCGACACAACAGGAGACAGAGCCACGCCTCAAAGAGTTTGTCAGCCGGCTTGCGACGCACCAAAGAGCTCGTTGTCGTCTTGGAGTGCCGCGGATCGGGGCGACTCTGCCGCCGCCGCGCCTGCGCCGCCCCTCGGCGACCCGTCAGATGTGTTCCGCCGCAACCCCGACGGCCCAGGCCCTGCAGGCTTCGCAGCAGTGGCAGCGCTGGCGGCTCTACGCTCGGACTCGTCCGAGGAGCCTGTGCGCCGCAGGGCACCGTTTGCTGCGGCATTTTCACCGCTGCCGCCGCTGCCGGCGGAGCGCGGCGACTCATTCGAGGCCGTGCGCCTCAGGCCGGGCTGGGCGCCGGCGCTGCCGCTGTCTCTGCCGGTGCGCAGAGCCGGCAGCTTGGGCAGCGGCCCGCCCGCGGGCTTTGGCAGCTTGGCCCAGCCGTCGTGCAGCGGCGCGGCCTCCGCCTCGGCCTTGCGCTTGGCCGGCAGTATGGCGCGCGGCTTGCCGGCCCCCGCCGCCGCCACTGTCGCCGAGCCGGATCCGGCTGAGTTGCCGCCCGCATCTGCCGCCGGCGCGGCCTCACCGACCGCAGCCGCCGCCTGCTCCGCCGCGTTGGCCGCCCTCTGCAGAGCGTCCTCCGCCGCGGCGGCGCTGTCGGTCGTCGCCTGGCTGCCGCCCGGCGAGGCGGCGGCCGAGCCGGAGGCTTGCGCCGGCCGGTTCTGCTGCGGGGATTCTGCCTCCGGCACCACTTCCGACACCGTGGGGGACTCTGCCTCGTCCAGCCTGCGGCGCAACATTACGCTAGCATGGGCACACTGGCTCATCGACACAGCTGCAGGCTCTGGGCGTGATCAGCCACCTGCTTGGTTCCGCACCTAAGCATGGCGTGCAGGCAGTGAATGAGACGGCAGACGGTGCATGAAGGTGCATCTGATCAGGTCCCACCAAGGTCGGCTGCGGCCATGCAGTGAAGGCTGCTGCAGCTGAGAACGCACCCGATGCCGGCGGGTCGGAAGGCCTCGCCGTCAAAACCGTGCTCTACGCAGAAGTCGCAGTACCATGCCGACTCAGGCGGCTCAGGCAGCGGCGGCAGGAAGCAGTACAGGTGCCGTGCGCCGGTACACCTGCACCGTCGCGTGCACAGCAGCCTGAAGCGGAAAGTCAGGGGATGAACGGGTCTGTGCTGCAATGCTAATGAGCTGGCGGACAAGGCCGCCCGAAATTCTGCGCCGGCTGGATTGTCAGCAAATGCAGGAAGGCGATCACCTGCTGCATCGCGAGGATCTAACGCTTGCCCGAGCATGCACACGATGCGAAAGCAGACGCACCCCTCATCATAGCTCTCGCACAGCACCAGCCGGGCGGCGCCGCCGGCGTCGCCGCACATCTCGCATGCGACATCGTCGCCAGCCCATTCCGGCAACTCTTCCGAGGCCACCGATACGCTGTCGCCTCCACATGACTCTGAGTCGCTCATTGTTGCCTCCACACGGTGCGGCCGGCTCCACAGCGGTAGTTCGCCTTTCGAATGCTGAGATCGACAGATGAGGCGCCCACCACAAATGAAGTTCCGCAGCGCTGAACCGCAGGTGGGCTGGCTCAATGAGCCAGCGCTGTTTCCGAATATGCGCTTTGGATGATGTGCGGCAGCCTGTCGAGGTGACAGAACTAGGCCACAGACGGACCCACCCTGAAGTTGTCAAGGTCGATAGACAGCGGCCGATTGCGACTCGGCAGGTCCGGCACGGCTTCTGGGAACGGCAGCCACTCCAAGTGCGCACCTTGCGATTCGCCAATAGAACAACGGACGCGGGCGCTTCCCAGCATGGTACGCCCCTGTGCAGGGGGCCGATCGGGACGGAGTGGGGGATGCGCCGTGCAGTCCTGCATCAGCAAGCAGCACAGGCTTGAGCTGTCAACCTGTCATTCACTGCTATTCGAGGCAGGGGCAACGCAGATGATATCTCGTGTTTAGAAGGCAGCCCTCGGAGTCACTCACTCCAACGCGTGTCAGTTGACGCAGGTGGCGGCGCGGCACAGGGCGGCGCAGCACGAGCAGCCACATAACCGGGTCAAACACGGATCAATACCGACCAGGTGGTTTTCATGATGGTCGAAAGGTGCTGTTCCATCACATCACCATGTAAGTGAGCCGAGTGATCTATGGCAGCTTGCCGCCGACGCATGCTGTGACTGCAGACCTTCACCTGGCAGCGGTGGGCTGCACTCATACACCGCCCGGCAAAGGCTCGAAGCCTCACCGACAGGAATGTTCTGGCTCATGTACAGAAAAGCTGCATCCATCCGGCAGGTCGGCCGCCGCACTTGACGCTGGGTGGCTCGTTGTTGACCGCCCTGCGCAAATTCTGATGCACTGACCCCTTTGTGGAGCTTCGACCAGACGTGGTCCAGGCTGCACTATGCCAGTAGCCGAGTTGCATACAAATGATGTGTATTAGGTTTCGGATGCAGCGCAGCCGCTCGGCGCGGCACCATTGCGAAGGGGGCCTCCAATGCATGAGCGGCTGATGCGTCCGGCCGGAGGAGCGAAGTTGAGACGGCGGTGGTGACGCTTCATGAGCGGTCATGCAAATTATTAAATATACCAATTATTGTTGCAGAGACATCAGACAAGACTGCTGCAGAGGCGTTGGACAAGACTGCATGCATCTACTTACTCTTATGCTCTTATGCTTCTTCGATATGTACAGTACGGTGTCGTGCAAAGGCAGCGCTGACTGACGCACTCAAATAATACCGCTGCTCTGGCGCACATGCACCGATGCGCAATGAAACGCTAAAGGAGATGTTCTACCTGCAACCCAATATTCACATGGGCCATTACGCAGAAGTGCAGCCCCTCATATTGCGCTCATTGTCGCCGCACCGGCACCGGCATCAGCACTGGCCCAAGCGCCTGCACCGCCTGCATTACATCATTGTTCAGGGAGCTGCAACCGACACCGAAGAATGCTGCAGATGGTCGTGTTGACGGCAGCTGGGATGCACCTGCGAAAGGTGCATATGCAATGGCGTAACAGCGTCGCTCATGTCAGCAGCCCTCAGCGCAGCGCTCAGGCTCAGATGCCCGAAGAATGATGCCTTGAACATGCAAATCTTCACAATGGAAGCAAGACCACGGGAGAATTCGATTGGGCATTGAGGATTCGCACCTCTCACGTGTGCATCGGCCAGCGCACAATCAGGTACGCATAGCCAGGAAGTATGCGGCGGTTTGGCCAATTCTGGAACATCTGTGCATGGCCTTTGGCCATGCTGCTGCGACCGTGTTGCGCCTCGTCGGCTGCGCGCGGGCGTTTGTGCGAGGTGGCGCCGGCAGGAGGCGACCGGAAGAAAACTTGGGCAGCATATTTCCGCGCCATGGCGCCAGACTCAGGCGCACGATGGTCCGGCTGCGAACACAACGCGCAGCGGCGCCCAGCTGATGGGGTCCTGCACATCACAGAGACACGAGTCAGAGGTCGACCCAACTTCGATGATCAACTCGAGTAGACGTTGGTGGGCGATATGGCTGCAAGGACGGCCGCCGCTGGCCTGGAGGGCAGGCCCCCAAGGAAACGAACAATCGCTCAGACCGCGAGCTGGCATCAGGCGCATCGAGGCCGCTGCCACTATGGCTGCGGCCTCACGGCAGTGTAGTTGCGCTGCGCCAGCAGAAGGTTTGGCAGCTTGCTGCTGCAGCTGGTTTTCAGGAGACGGCAGCAGAAGCCTGGACGTCAAGCGAAGGGCGGCCTCCAAATCAGGGGCAGGCAATGGGCGCGCCTGCATGTGGACCTCGATGCGGGTAGGGTCGGGCTCAAAGGCGGCGTCCAGAATCTGCGCCATCAGCGGCGCCGGCACCGCGCCCAGGCTGCAGCCGTTCCGCCAGGTTCTGCGGCGCCAAGGGGGCTATGTGGGTTGAAGATACTGGGTTGTATCGGATCGGCAAGTTGTGATCCCCGTGAGGGCGCCGGCACCGCCGCCAACTCCCAGCCGTTCTGCCATGTCCTGCGGCGTGATGCTGGGTAGGTTAAGCAATCAGGTGTAGATTCCCGCCACAATGCTGCGGCGCCGCGGCCGTGTCCAGGCTCGACGGCGCAGGGCGCCATGCAGTGCACATCGCATGACCCATTGTCCTGCAAAGGCCCACACTGGCAGTGGCATTGCTGTGGCGGCATTGCTTCGGGCTTGTGCAACGTGCACCAATTGGCATCTGCGTCTGCAGGTGACCGCTGGGCTGCCGTCACGAGGCCTCGGCTTCAACTGTTCGCCCCTTTCCTTGCGGCTCGCCACCCTTCGAACTGCTCCCAGACCTGCTTCGAGGAAAACCAAGAAGGTCGAGCTGCTGTTGCTGCCTCTGCTGCATGAGCTCTCGGGCAGCTGAGGCTTGCGCACCTGCGGTGCATGCCCAACAGGAAGGTGTGCCGCCGCCGCTGAGCTCCCCGGCGCAGCGCTGCTGCAAAGTCCCGGAAAGCCGTCTCCACCTCCGGGCTCATGCCCGGCAGGCCCACCTTCAGCAGCCTGCAATGAATGACCATCCGACAAGCGTGACCCTTCTGCAACCGACCCCAACCCCTAAACCCTGAACCAACCAGGAGGCGGCGTAGAACTTAGGATCCCGCCTCCGCCTGCACGCACATGCCCCATTCTCAGGTGCCTGCAGCTCGAACACACGAGCCCGAAGCTGAGCATGAACGTCAGATCGCGCGAGTCCGTGCGGCAGCTCGACAGGGTCGCCTGATGCTGCAGCTTGGCGGGCTGGAGTTTTGGTCTCAAGCGATGGAGCACAATGTGTACATTCGCGAAGCACCAACCGGTCTCACTCGGCATCGCCTGACGTTGACGACCTTCACTGAAGGCCAGCCTACTAGCTTTGGCTCACCTGACTTGGCAAGAGGGCGCCAGCGCCGGGCCGGCAAAGCGCAGGAAGCGGCACACGGCGGCGGCCGCCGGCGCCGGCAGCCGCGAGGCCGCGCCGCGCGCTGGCGCCGCGGCCACCGAGCCCGCCAGCTGCAGCGACAGCGCCTGCAGCTGCCGCGCGGCGCCCAGCTGGTGACCGAGGACCGCCAGCGCCGCCGCATGCGGCGGCAGCATGCGGCCCACCTCCGTGACTGCCGGCAGGAACAGCTCGTCTTGTGGCAGGTAGACTACGGGGGCCTCGGCAGACATGGACATCGCACAGCCGCGCCGCTGTGCTCGAGTGCAGGCATGCCGCCGCCGGCTCAGCACGGCCAGGATCTCGGCGCAGAGTTGGCGCGATGCAGTCCCCGCACCTGTGATCGCCAGCTTGTGCAGGCCGGCCTCGGCGGCAGCTGCCGCCAGCACCGCCCCGCCCATGTCGTCGAACGTGTATGCGGGGTTCCACCCGTTCGAGTAGACCATCCGCAGCGTTGCCTGCGCGCATATGAGCAGCATTTTCCCATAGCTAGTTGAACGCCTCGAGGACGACTGCTTGGACACCGAGACCGAGAGCTCAGCAATTGTACGCCTGGTGCGGGCCTGAGTCGCGCCAGGCAGGAAGGCACGACCTCGTGCAGTTGGAGTCCTGCACGACTTCGGAACGACCTTGGCGCCAGAGTGCATGTTTTAGAAAAAGGGCTGAGCCCGGGACGGCCTGCGAGCTGTGCCTCGAGCACATTGAATTGAATTGACACGCCCATGAACTGGACAGCAACAGGCGCCCACCTGCGCGCTGTCTGCCCGTGCCGCGAGCTGGGCAGGCGTCCACAGCCGCGCAAGCCACAGCTTGCGCTCGCCTGCGGCAGTCAGTACCAAGCGGTGGGCTGACGAATTCTGTAAGCTTGTCTCAGGCTGTCCGCACCGAGTCTTGCTGGCAGAGATGGCCAGCCCACCAGGCATCGCGCAGTCCAGCGCACAGTACCTCGAAGGCAGTGCCGCGGCAGCTCCAGCGCCAGCCGACTGTGCAGCTCCTTGGCGGCGGCCGCGTCCATGCACCGCCTTTCCTGCCGCCCGTCTGTCGCTTCCGACTGGCTGGCTGCCTCGAGCGGCATTGAGTTCAGCGGCGGCGCCGGCCGGCCGGCGGCTGCCGCCCTGCCTGGATGCGCCTCCGCGGCGCTGCCTGCTTCCTTTGAGTGGGTGCGGCGACGACCAGGTTGTCTACGGCTTCCTGGCGACAAGGCCGTCACGGCTGCATCAGCTCTGCCTGTTGCACTACCGCAGCGGCTGTTGCTTTGACCAAGTTGGTGGGCCCGCTGGCCACAGCTTGCCTCGGCTAAGCAGTATCGTTCAAGGAGCAGCAGTGCGCTTATGGTCTTACACAAGCGCAGCACACACGAAGAAGAGTGGGTGGGCAGGTGTTCGTTGAGCAGGTCAAGACGCTCGAATAAGATGTCTTGGCTTGTGCAGCTGTTTGTACGCGATTGCTTCAATTCGCCCGTTCTTCGTGAATCTTTGCGGTTGAAGTGAGCTGTGTTGTGAGGCTCAATAAATTGCAGCAACTGCTCTTATTGGCCAGCAGCGTCATCCAGCACGTGCGATCAGGACTTTGAATTCGCTGGGGGTGCACTTACCTACCCATAAATTCGCAAATTTGAGAAACGTGCCCCACATGGTTGAGCAATGGCTTCGCTGCAAATTCGGCAGGGATGACGGAGAGCTTCTGGTAGCAGGTCTAGCAACAACGTTTTAAATTGCGTCTTGTGACCAGCTACCCGCACTGCAATTGGATTGTGTTGAATATTCTTCAGCCTCAGGCTGCCTCACCGAATACGCGTTTGTACACAAAGAATCATGTCTCCACCAAACATTCGGTGGACTGTGTGGGCCATTGGATCCCGGCCTCCTACTGACGTTTCTACTGACGTTTCAATCGCTGCACAAGGCGATAAGGCCAAACCAAGAGCAGCGGGAATGCCGTGGCGCTTCTGGAGGCTCCTCTGCCGCCAGGTTCTGAATCTGAGGCGGTGCCATGCTGTGTACTCGGATGCAGCTGTTGTGGGTCTGTCTTGCGCCTCTGATGCTCGCAGCCGTCTGACGCAGTAGGTCTCTGTCAGGACGTCTCCTTCGAACGTTGATTGCCTTGACCTAGTAGCCGCCGCCACCGCGGCCGCCGCCACCGCGGCCGCCGCCACCGCGGCCGCCGCCGCCGCCGCCGCCGCCTCCGCCACCACCACGGCCTCCCCTTCTGCCGCCGCCACCACCACGGCCGCCTCCACCTCGGCCGCCGCCGCCGCCGCCGCTGCTGACGCCGCCTCCCTCGATGTTGAGGCCGGCCACGCCCTTGAGCCCCATCTTGCCTACGGTCTTCTTCTCGATGGTCGGCAGCCCGTCGCAGCCTGCGTGGGGCTCGTAGAAGCAGGCGTCAGATAAGAGTTGCTGCCGTCGGCCTGCTCATGCGCAGATCAACAGCAGTCTCAGCAGCAGTCAGAGCTGCCGTCTAACATACAGCTGCGGCGTCGGCAAGTCACTGTCACTTGTTGTGGTCATGCCGGGCGGAACGCGACTCGCAGCGCACCGATGGTGGTGGAGAAGAAGTTGGCCTGCTGCACCAGCTCCTCCGGCGACCAGCCCAGCTTGCCGGCAAAACCCTTGTAGAAGCCCAGCCAGGTGCGATACGCCGCCGCCTTTGTGTCCTCCGACACACCCTGTAGCGATTTTGGTCAGGGTCTCAAAAGCCTCGAACCAACGTGGCGGCGGCGCAGGGAGCTGGCGCAGTCGCCCGAGGGCAGGGCAGTCGGGGGCTTTGGGTTTCAGGGTGAGCCTGAACCCCGCCTTGAGCGTCCGGCCCTGCAAACAGCAGCTGCCAAAAGGGGGACGTGTCTGCCTGCGCCCAGCAGGGGACGGTGTGCATGCAGGGCCATTGTCTGTTCTTTAACTCGTCATTGGGAAGCCGGCCCCATGTGTCGTTTGCACAGCCAAGCCAGCGACGCTGTGACCACAGCGGCATGGGAAGCGCCACTGGAGGACAACTGACGTGCTTGCAGATGGGATGGATCCGCATCCGCTGGCGCCTGCTGGCGGTTCAGTGCAGTTCGCCATGCAACGAGGCGTGGTGGGGCTCTGCACGTGCCTGCAGCGCCTTGGCCACGCTCGGCGCTATCGCGGCGGCGGCGGCGGGCGGCGCCGGCGGCGCGGCCTTGACGTCCACGTCGCGCAGCTGCCGCATGAAGGTGGCCGACTCGAAGTCCGACAGCAGCAGCACGCCGCGGCCCTGCACGGCGGGGGCATTGTAGTTCCTCATCAGTGGGTTTCGGCCCTCAATTCGAAAGCCGTGAGGTCCCCGTGTCGTGCTCGACACGCATCGCATCGAAGCCGCTGCAGGCCGGTGCTGTGAACTGCTGGCTGCTGGGCCCCCGGAGGGGCAAGGGCAAGAGCTTGCCACAGGCTGCGACGCGGCGCGTGGCTCCGCAGAGAGGTGCAAGAGGCGTAACGAAAGACTTGGGCACAACCAAGCAGCAGGGTTTGGGAGCTCACATGCTTGCCGGCGCGGGCGGTACGGCCGACGCGGTGGATGTACTGTGCCTTGTCTGCCGGCATGCCAATCTGTGTTCAGCACGAAGTCGTTAAAATGGATTGAGATCATAGTTTCAGTATGTATGAGGGTGGGTACGTCTGCCGCCTTCTGACAGGAGCTCGACCCTTTCAGGTTAGAGGCAGAGGCTGCTTGTCACATGCGGTGCTTGGGCTTGACGCAGCATAGGTGATGGAGACGGCGGTGGAGTGAAAGGCACCTGAATAACGAGGCTCACGTCGGCGTAGTCCACCCCCCTGGCGGACACGTCGCTGGTGAACATGATCACCTGCCACATGACGTAGTGATCACCCATATCAGTTGGGGGTTAGATTAGGGTTGAGGCTCCAGAGACCGCTGCACTGCGGGTCTGCTGCGGGTCTGCAACAGAGTCGCCGAGAAGACAGAGCATCAGCCACGTTCATGACTGCCGGCGCCAGCAGGCCAGCCCTCCTGCCGGCCTGCTGCACCAGCAAGTCGTGGTGCAGCCATGCACAGGGCGCCACTGCAGAACAACGAGACAGCAGCCTCGGCATCGGGCGCCTGCCGCCTATGCCCGCTCCAAGCACAGCACACGCTGTTTGGCACGAGAGCAAGAGGCCGATGCATTGCGCCGGCGTCGTCAGCCACCACAGCAGAGCAGCAGCGCTCCCGCTCAAGAGTCGCGGGGTTTTCTTCAGGCGCACCCGCGAACCGGCGCGGAAGGCGTCGGAGGCGCGCGTGCGCGCGGGCTGCGACTTGCGTGAGTGGATCTCCAGCACCGGGGTGCCCATGGCCTCCATGAACTCGGCGTAGAACTGCGTCAGGCGCGCCGTCACGCAGAAGGCGATGATCTGCCGGCGGGGGCGGCGCCAGAACGTCAGCCGCGTCTGTCAACAGAGGGCCCTCCGCCCGCACCGCATGGCAGGGCAAGTGCTCTGAACACCCATCTCGTCATCAGACACCTTTTGATCAAGAAAGAAGGGGGGGGGGTCGTTGTTCCAAAGCAACTTCAGGCGGCAGGCTCGAGCAGGCAGTGCGCCAGGAACTGCGGGGCGCACCTTGAAATCGGGGTCCTCGCGGCGGTGCGCGTCGATGATGGCCCACAGGTTGACCAGCTGCGCCTCCATCGGGCACGCCACATGCCACTGCTCCACCTGCCAGCAGCCGAAGGTTCAAGGTTTGCATGCTGCATGTTGCATGATGAATATCGTGTCAAGCTGTGTGGCCAAACAACTCAGTGCGATGGTCAGGGAGATGCGTGAGACATGCCGCATGCTCGCATGCCACTGTGCTCATCCCGTCCTTTTGGTTCACGAGCTGGCATTGAAAACAGTCGCGCAATTGGATACCTAGAGAGGGACCGGCAGCGTGTCTGTCACGAGGCGGGCCAGCGCACGACACGGCATCCTTGCTGGAATGGAGACGACGCAGTGCAGACCAGCATGACGCACAGCAAGCAATCCGGGAAAGGAAGCGGCACCTTGTGGACGGTCTGCTGCGCGGTCTCGCCAACAGAGCCGACAAGCTTGCTGCGGAGAAGAGCACTCAGGTAAAGACTTGGCAGGGAGAGCGATCGATAAGAAAGCGACACCTTGTCGGCGGTCTGCTGCGCGGTCTCGCCGACGGTGTCGATCATCTCATAGCCCGGCCGCAGCGCGTAGGAGGCCAGGCTGGCGATGTTGGCGGGGAAGGTGGCGGAAAACAGCACCGTCTGGCGTGCCGTGCGCGGCGGCAGCGCCCGCAGCAGCTCGTCGATGGCCGGCCTGCATGAGACATGGTCGAACACTTGGTTATTTGGCGTACAGCTTGCTCAGCGCTGGAGGCCCTCTTGTCGCCAGGCGCAAAGGCCACCGGGGCAATAGCGTTAATGCAGGGGGACGAGCGGGATGCACAGCCGGCGTCGTGCACCGCACAGACGGCGGCTGCGGCTGCCGTGCGGCCGCCAACCGGCGCCGAGATTCAGGCTGTGCGGTGAGCAACCCTTCTCATGCCTGGAAAGCAGCAGCATCTGGGGAAGCAGAGGAAGCAGCCGCACCGGAAGCCCATGTCCAGCAGCCGGTCGGCCTCGTCGAAGATGAGGCTGCGGATGCCCTTGAGCGCATTGGACACCGCCGCGTTGGTCAAGTTGTCGTTCAGGCGGCCAGGCGTGGCGACCAGGATGTCAGGCGCGCGAGCCCTCAGCTTGGACAGGTCACTGCCCTGGTTGGTGCCGCCAACCATGACCTGCCGGCAGCAGGAGATTCCCTTGTTCAACGAATCAGGCTGCTGGGGTGTCACACTGTTGTCTGAAAGTGAGCGCGCCCGCAGCTGGTACAAGTCGGTGCCGCCCGCGTTTGCCTTGACCTGGTGAATGAAGATTGACGCGTCCAGTGAAACGAGGTAACAGCACATAGGACACACAGCATTTGGCCCTGGTGAGTGCAAGATGCCATGGTCTGGCGGGTCAGAATGCTCGAGCGCAACACGGGGGCTCTGAGATCAATGCGCAGTCGACAGTGCAGCTGTGGTTCTTACAGCCCATGTGGTGCTGCCGAGCGGATGATGGATGGCCCTGAGAGCTCGTCCTTGATGCGGAGCAGATGGCAAGCCGAGGCGGCGGGCAGCAGCGCGGCCTCAGCCACGCTCCTTGCCGCCAGGCTCAGCATGGGTTTTTCCGCATCGCCCCTCCGATCCAGTCTCACGACAGGTGGCAGATGACGGGGACAAAAGCTACCCCAGGAGGTGCAGCAACTCGCCTGGGTGGTGAGGCCATGGAAGGTGGACAGGGCTTTGGCCTCCACCGCGATCTGCGCCGCCAGCTCGCGCGTCGGCGAGATGACCAGGATCGCAGTCTCGCCGTGCCGCGGGCCCATGCGCATCAGCTGCACAGGGAAGCAGTGTCGCCAGTCAGAGCTGGATGCCTGTGACTGATCACCGCTGGCGGTCCCTTCAAGTACGAGTGTTGACTGCTGCTGGCTCTGCTTTTCCCTGCAGGACGGACGAAGAGGAGGGTAGGTGCAACCAGCGACAGCGCTGGCGCACTGCCAGAGTGTGCGGACAGTGGAGGGGAGGGCGGCGGCGGATGGGATGGCCGGCACCTGCTCGATGGCAGGGATGAGGAAAGCGAGCGTCTTGCCGGTGCCCGTCTTGGCCTTGCACACGACATCCTGGCCGCGCTGCACCGCCGGGATGGAGGCTGCCTGCACATCAGTGCACTGCGCGTAGCGCAGCACCTCGTCCATGGCCCTGCAGAAGGAATGCCATCCGAGCTCGATTAAAGAGACAGAACATGTCTGGTTCAGCTAGCAGGTGCTTGCCGCCACAGGACATCAGTGACGGTGCCGGAGCAGGGACTCGTCAAAGCGTGCCATGGAGTGAAGCATTGAGCCAGCTGCATACAACCGCCAACAAGCAAGAAGCCCACAGCCAAGCTCACCGCTGCGTATTGGGCAACAGTCCCAGGCTGCTGAACTGCACGCCCGTCAGGTGCTCAGCGGTGGTGCTGCTGACAGCCGGCGCGCCGACGCGGGGCTGCTTGGCCACGTGCTGCAGGCTGTCGCTGCTAGCGTTGTTGCTCAGCGTGCTGTACGGCGCCCTGCCGTTACTGGCGCTGTCACCGCCCAGCACGGCGCCGTTTGCGGCGCCCTCGCCCCCAGCCGGCCTCGCCTTGCGACGGCGCTGGCGCGGAGGGCGGTTGCCGCCACCCTCGCCGCCGCCGCCGCTGCCGCTGCCGGGCTGCTGCTGCTGCTGCTGCTGCTGCTGGCCGCCGACCTGGCCATTGGCCCGGCCGCCGCCGCCGCCGCGGTGGCGGAGGGGCGCCTGCGGCGGCCTTCCACCGCCCTGCAGTCGTGCGGCCACGTCAACATGGCAATGGCAGGCAGTGGACCATCTGGCATGGGCACCTCAGTGTGCAATGTGCAGTCAGGTGTCATGCCATCGTTTGCAAGCTCAGGCCCGCATAATTGTAGCTACACAGGCAGCCATCGCTGAGCAGACACACCTGCTGTCCGCCCTGGCCGCTCATGGGGGCGGAGCTGTCTGCCGCCACGTAGGCACGAGTAACAACTGACGCTCTGCTGCGGCCGCCTGGGCCAACCGCGCGGTTAAGCAGCAGGTTCCGGAGCGGCAGGTCTACGAGCGAGAGGAGCGAGGTACGCGCCGGAAGGGCAACGCAGCGCCGGAAGAGGGTGCTGATCCTGCGAGGTAGGGGTTGCGAACAAATTTAGTGTCGACCCGAGCAGAGCATACCATGGCGTGCTCCTGATCAGAAGTTCACCGCCATGCGTGAACGAAAGAGGTGGACAAGTGCAGCCTGAGCGTTGTGCACAGCATGCTCAGGCGGCGGAACAACGTGCAGTTCATGCGCTTGGCAGCGAAACACCGAAGGAAAAGGCGGCTGACGGTGCTCACATCAAACGTCGGTTGCGCGGCTTGGACGCGATACGGCGGCCTTTAAAACGTCAGTGAACGATAAGACGGTGCAGAGGGAGCTTTTGCGGGCTGCAGCGCGCCGGGCTAGCCTCCCGAAAACAGGCGCGCCCAGAATTCTAAGAGCCCAAGTCATCGGTCAGTCGTCACAAGTCCCTCTGATGCATTTTTGACGCGCTGACCAAATGCTACATTGTGTGGTTACAAAGCCACGGCCAGAACGAATCTGTCAGAAGGGCTCGTGACACAGCGAGATTGAAGCAGCAAGAGCGCCTGGCGACATTCTTTTACGCTTTCGGACGCCATCTCCGACACTCGTCCCGTCCTTGCAGGTCGTTCGCGGATATACACATGTCTTGCAAGGCAAATTTGGCAATATCATGGACTCATCTGCCGAGTCGGGCCTGCCTCTCTACGGCTCGATGCAGTCTGATGAGTGAGTGCATGATGAGTGGTCTGAGCTGTGTGACGCACACTACAGCTATGACTTCGATCCTTACGCTGTCACTACGACTTGCAGGAACGCACGGAAAAACAACTCGCAAAGCCGCGCTGATCGGCCCCCACCGGCTTCTGGATGTGACTAGGCTCCGCGCACGCAACAGCCGGCAGCATGAGGCCACGCGACGGCAGCATGGGCGATCCGCAGGATCTACACTATATCAACAGCGTGCTGGCAGGCGCGCCGGGTGCTGCTGGACAGCGGCAGCGGGATGCGCGGCGCAGCTGCAGCCGCGATGACGGCGCCGGCACCAGGCGGGCGGGTGGCGGCGCCGCAGCCGACCATGGCCGGCAGGGAGCGGCATTTGCAATGTCTCGGACAGGTGTGGTCGCACCGTGCAGTTTCGGTTGTGACTCTGTGCTGTGGCCTGCACAGTCATGCCATGACAGAGGCCACCCCTGCATCAAGCTTACCGTCATGATGATGCCAGGCTCTGGGCACGCATTCGATTGCTATGTGCCCACTTTGCCTCACTCTTTCTGGCAGTGTCTGCTCCCTGTCTGTAGTCGTCTGGCATTGCTCATCTGCATCTGCATGCTGCTCAGGTCTCGCCAGTGGCGCGAGTGCATCCGGACGTGCCGCAGCGCCGCCAGGCAATGCCGCCGAGGGGGGGCGCCGCCATTGTGAGCTGTGCGGCTGCTGGGTCACGGGCGGCGCAGCCGGCTGGGACACACACTCGGCGGGCATCCGGCACAGGCGGCAGGCAAGCGGGAGGCACCTGTGCTGGCCGTGCATCCTGCACGCTGGTGACCCGCTGCTGACCCATTTGAGCAGTGCAGCCTGCCTTGCATTGCTCCTGGACAGTCCAGAGCGCGCCATCCGGGCTGGAGGGAGAGCCGTGCTTTCAGTTTGGGACGTGGCTGCCACAGTATGTCTGGGCAATGAGATATGGCCCCTGCGTGTATGTTTGAGGATTGCCAGCTGTTTTTGAAATCTTTCAACGTGGAGAAACCTGCTTTCCGCTTCCAATTTTTGCCTTTCACGATGAAAACCAAGCACGCTCACTGCTGCCTGCGCCTCAACACGTCACCCCTTCCTGTCTCCAGGAGCTGAGCCTGCGGGAGACTGGCGAGGCGGGGCACACCATCGTGTCTGTGTTCGAGGCCGAGGCACGGCGCCCGCAGCCACAGCGCCAGCGGCGGCCGCCGCCCGAGCCGAGTACCGCCGCTGCCGCCGAGGCAGCCGGCCGGGAGCAGCTGCTCGCAGAGCATCTGCAACGGGCGCTGCTGCGCGAGCTCATCCACTACGGCGACTCCGCAGGTGTGGCGCCGGTATCGTTGCCCCAGAAGGCTGCGACTGCCTGCAAGAAATGACCGAATGGGTCCTGCCCTCATCTTGGACGCAACAACTCGGCGCGTCCAGGTCAGCCGCGCAGGATGAACGCGAGGCGTGCCGCCACCGCACTCTCTCTGCAGGCCCTGCCTCATACCTGTGCATCAACACGCCCCAGGTTTTCGACTGGTCTAAATCCATGAAATTCGGATCGAGTCCACGAAGCGCCATGCCCCCTTTGCAGAGTACCGGCGCTGGGCGTGCACCTTCGACAATGGCCGGCTGGTGGAGGCGCGCGCCGCATTTGCGGCCACGATGCCAGTGCGCCTGCAGCGCGGCGGCTTGACCCTGGACCTCGACGTTGGCAGCTTCAGCACAGACCTGGCCGCCCTGCCAGACACAGAATACGGGCGGCACCTCGACAGCCTGACGATCGAGGGTGAGTGGCCTTGCTGTTCTTTCGCAACACAAAGTCGGCTGTCAATTGCACGCACAGCTCTCACCACCTGTCGTGCAAGCCGGACTGCCGCTGTTGATGGTCAGTGCTGTTGGCGCACAGTGTCCCTGCACCATCCGACCCTGCGTTATGCGGTCCTTTCGCAGCATCACAGCTGACTTGGTCCCCCGCTGCCCAAGTTCAGTGGGGTCTATGAAGGCCTTGCGCGCAATGCCTTCATAGGATCGAAGCGATGACGCCGGCGGCCGGGGCGGCGCCTACGCCCCTGCATCCTACACCTTGCAGCCTAGTTAGTACAATTTCAATCGCCTGTGCCGGTGCTTGCCTGAAGCCCTATACCCTAAACTCTGCAGCATACGATGATGCTGTGATGACGCCTGCGGCGGCGGCGGCACTCGGGCACCTGGGTGCTGCGCTCCCCGGGCTGCCGGCGCTGGAGACTCTCAGCATAAGGCGCCACCACAACAACGCGGCGGTGACGCTGCCGCGCACCGAGCGCGCGCTGTGCCGCCTGCTGGGCGGGGCCGCGGACAGTCTGGCGGGCGGTCACCACCCGCTGAGGTATGTTGCGGCGAGGAGGCTGGGCAGTACACCTGCTTGTGAGCTGGCGCCGTGCCCAGAGCTCAGCGCTCTTCGCCTGGGGGCTCAGCCGCCGCCCGGCAGGAAAGCAGTTGCTGGGCCCGAGGCCGATGCAGTCCCAGGCCGACTTTGCAGTGATTTCGCGGGCGCACCCGAGGCACAGGAAAAGCGGTGGTGTGCTGCAGCCGCACCGTTGGACTGGCAGTCAGTCCTCAGATGAGGGGATTGCACAGCCATACCAGTTGGTCGTTGACATCGCTGCCATCGCCCTCTCTGACCTTGTCAATGATGCGCTGCACACAGGAGCATCAGCATCCAGTTTGACGAGGGCATTACTTCAGAGCGGCTAGAACCGGCGGCCGAGGCGTTTGCTGAGAGGCTGGCCGAGGAGGGCCGCCGCATGCGCCGGGCATTCATCATGTGTCTGCACCCCAGGTGCGCTGTCCAAGCTCCGGCAGTATGGTGGCGCGGCTCCTGTGCAGTACATTCGCCGCTGTCCAGTCAGCAGCAGCCGTTTCGTCATGCGGCAGCTGCATCGTCTGCTTCTGTCGCACACCATTGAACGCGCTGCTCAGTCCGCAGGTCGGCCCGGGGGGGCTGCACTGTCGGCCAGCTGCCAGCGGTGTTGCTGGAGTACATCATGGAGCTGGGCGCATCGCTGTCGCCGTGTGTGGTGATGCTGCTGACCAAGGCGCCGGGGGAGGAGCCAACTGTGACGCGCAGTTTCCGAGCTGCGCCCGCCCCGGCATGAGGCTGCACGCGGCATTCTCGAGGTTTCTGAGCAAGTTTTCGTGTGTATCCGGTCCGTATGCGTGCGACCTGAGGTTGTCGGTAACCCACCTAGCCGCTGGCAGTTGCCGTTGGACCAAAGTTACATTGTTGCGTCGCTGGGGTTGTTGGCCCTGCTAGGAGGCGTTGGTGTGTTGTGTCGGCTTGGGCTTCGGGGGCGTTTGCCCACATGTGTAGGTAAGGTTTAGACCGCTGGCTGCCAGCGGCTGCGGTTGTCATCAGCTTTTGCCATAGCGTAATTTGCCATGTGGTGCAGATCTTGATGAGCACCATCATGAACACCATCCACCCCCAGTCGGCTTTGCAACAGCATAACCTCTCCACACCGTCCGTCGTCTTCACATATTCCTTCGCGTTTCAACTACTTGACGTCCCCCAAGCTAGCGCAGGTGAGCCACGCCGTGTACGCTGACCGCGTCTCGGCTTTGAATCTGCACTCGTCACCCTATTTCCGTGCACCGGCATGAAACGCGCCTCAGTGCCTGCGTACGGCTGCGCCCCAGCGCAAAGACCGAGCTCCTTCTCGAGGCCATCCTGCACATTCATGCGCCTGCCCACACCCAGTCACCAGTGCTAGCGGCGTCTTGACGCCACAGCGGCAGGCATTGATACGCCGGCGCCTGCTGACTGTATATAGACCTCGCATTTGGACTGCTGATGGCGCCGAGCCACATGTTGCATCCTCATATTACGTTTCATAAAGTGTCGTCTGCTGCAGGCGTGGTACAGAGGCATTTCATCGAGTTGGGGCACCTGCACCTCAGTCCATCGGGTGACTGCTACTTGAGTCGGCTTCAGCCTGGCAGACGCCCTGTTGTCTCGATCGCGCTGCAGGATGGCTCGCGGATCGATCTTCATTCTGCTGGTTGCGCTGCTCGTGGCGTGTCTCGCGAGCAGTGCCGAGGCCCGGAGCCTGCTCGGTGAGTCAGCATTCGGTTCTGGGCCACCCACGTGCGACAGCCTGGCCGCTTGGTGCAGCAGACGCAATGAGCGATCGAAGCCTTGCTGTTCACGTTCATGCTCTGAGACGGCTCGTGAGCATGCGCTGTCTCACGACCTCAGTGCACCTTGATGTGATACTGTGACCTCGCTATCACTCAATCAACATCCTCAGACCTGAGCGGCGTACTGATGTGCACGCAGGCAAACCGGGCGTTTACTCGCAGTGCGGAGGGTCCGGCAATGGCTGCATGGTGCGCTTTCGTCCTCTCTTTTCCGTTCGTCACTTTCCATCTTGCCTCACTTTTGTCCTATATACTTTTCTAGCCGTGCGCACAATCATGATTCTGGAATGGTGTGCAGGGCGCCAAGTGCAAGGACGCGAGATGGCCGGCAAGCCAGGGTGGTGCCTGCGCCAAGGGCTTTAAGTGCTTCCGCGTTAGTCAGTACTACAGGCAAGCGAACCAGACCGCGCAGTACACCGCCCGCGCCAAACGGCAAATGATGTGGCACCTGGAATAAATCCCATTATTTACCTGCCATCACTGAAGCATGCTTGGTGCTTTTCTCAAACAGGAAGTGCGACACCAAGCAGCCGAAGCCTGACACAAGTGCGTAGCATGTCTCGCCACTGGTGGCATGCCAATAGATGCAATCCTGGCTGGTGTCGGCTTGATTGAGATGCATGCTGGTGCTGCGGCGGCAATGCCGACTTGCAGAGCGACAGGTTCATGATGATCCTGTCTGCCTTTACGAATCATCTTCGATTCCTCTTCCTCTGCAGCGGCTCCGGTTTACACTCCTGCTGACTTCCGGCAGTGCGGTAAGTTTCACCCTTGTCCGAGTTGACAGGCATTGTGCGGTCTGTGTCTTTTGTCGATTGACCGTATACAGTTGCATCGACTTTTGCTTCGTCTTATTTGCCATGCCCTCTTGCAGGCGGCAGGGGCAACAACTGCAAGGTAAGTCCGCGGGCACAGCAGTCACACCCTAGCGAGAGTCGCCGCAGCAGGTTGCGTCAGCCATGTGCTTCTGCATCATGCACAGTACGTCGGCACTGCACGTTATATCTTCCGTTTGACTGTGTTGCGCCAGCTGTGCTCAGTTCTCTCACATGCTGCGCAGGGCTCCAAGTGCAAGGATGCACAGTGGCCCGCGAGCCAGGGCGGTGCCTGCACGCATGGCCTCGTCTGCGTGCGTGTCAGCCAGTGGTACCGCGGCTGCGATGTTCCCGGCAAGAAGCCGCCCGCATCAGGTTAGGCGGTGCATACGCGGGCAACCGGACGGATCAGATGCATGCACTCGGGAATCTGGGCATGCACGCACTGCGCCTGTAGCGCTTGCAAGAGGCCAAGAGCGCCGCCTGCTGCCGTAGCTGATGGCCTGTGTCTTGACATAATCCGCATGGTGGGTTGCCAGCCGTCAGTGGCCCTGCCATCATCATCAAGTTCGGAGGTTTCTGACGCTGCTTGCGTCCTGGTGCAGGGCGGTGATAAGCGACATCCAACCTCACCAGGACACACTTGCTCAGCCGAGCGCGCCAACATTGCAGCGCTATGCCTGCCACGCATGGTGCCATCTTTGGAGGAGCGAGACAAGTGGCAGCGCTAGGCCAGGCCTGGGAGGATGCCTCCTCCCGGAGGACATGCAGCAGCATCTGTCAATCAGGAACACCATGATGTACAGGTGACAGCGTCTTATCAATCCGCTCGCAATGAGGACTGTCGTATGCTTTGGCATACGTGCGTCAGGGCGGTGCTCACTTCGGTATGGACACCAGGACATAGACAGTTTTGGCCCAGTAGAAGAATGACTCTTGTCTCTTAGTGATACTGTCCGGTTGTTCCATGTCGACAACTCTGGCGAAGTTGAGGTAGCCTTTGTAAACCCTGAACTTCTCATAACGAGTTTCCCGGTTGAAAGGCTCTCGCATGTCTGACGTGGGCGGCGGTAGCACCGGCCCTGAGCGGGACGCCACTTTGCTAGGGGCATCAGTCCCGGCAGCCGGCACCGACCAGCGGTCAAAGCGCAGGAAGACCCGCGACCGACGGCTAAAAGCAGCACGAGTACAGGAGCTTCCCTCTGCACCACCGACTCAGGACTCTGCCGCTGCATCTCTGCAGCCCCCTGAAGCGAGCTTGTAGTTGCACAGCGCCATGAGGACAAGCAAGCGGCCCCGCCGGGCCCCTGCCTGGGTTGACCAGACCACCTTCGTGCCAGTTTCTAATACGCAGGAGTAAACAGCAAATGACACACCTCCAGGTTTCCCTGGACGACATACGTGCAGGCCTAAGCGCCAGCGGCAACCAACGACTGCGCCGGCGCCGTCGTCCTGACAGGCTGCTGTCTCGACGCCGACTGCTGGTCCCATATCTGTGCCAACCACTGCCGTTCCCCAACGAAATGCTCAGCGTGCTTCTCTAGAAGAAGGACTAATATTTGTGTACCCCAACCAGAATGGCTGTTGACCGGGCAGAACATCCACACGGGGAGAGCACCGAAGGGCCTCGCAGCGTGACCTGGGCTGTGTGTAAATGTGTTGTACCAGTGCGATTCTGCTTTGTTTTTGCCATAGCTGGGTAGGACCACGCAGGGGTGAACAGCCCACGTGCATTGTCAGACAAGTGAATCCTGCTGTAAGCATTCACGCCTAATGCTTTCCTTGAGGTGCGGACGCACAACCCACCACTTCGAGGAATGATGTTGTGCAAATGAGCGTTCGTAAGCACTTTTACCAACAGTGGTTGGCAAGCTCGTAGTCAAGCAACGCAGCTGTTGCAATCTGCAGTTTCACAGCAAACATTCACATCTTGTGGAAGGCCTGTTTGTAGGCATACGCTGTTGAGCACATGGAGCTTAGCGAGGACCTGCAGATCGAGCTGGAGGCCCTGCAGGCCACTTTTGACACGGCGCTGACAGTGTCCTGCAGCAACGCGGCACCGGCCGTGGCGGCAGCGCTGGCTGGCGACGCATCGGTGCTGGATCTGCAGCTGGCTCTGGCGCCGCTCACCGGCGGCGACGAGTCGTCGGCGTACGTGCTGGCGACGTTGGGGCTCACCGTCAGCGCCGCATACCCGGATCAGCCGCCGATATGCCGGCTTGTGACCTCCAAAGGTGCGCCACCAAGTTGTCACGGCGATTTCTGCCAACTGTGCCGTGTGCGGCTGAGGCAGCTGCCGCTGGCAACTCGCCGATGCCACGAAACGTGACTTCATGTTCTAGTCGCCCGAGCGTGGTCACGCAAGGGGCCAGATGACATGCCATCTTGCTGCATGGCCAAGGAGAATGGCTTCACCAATTGTAGCCACGGCGCAGGCCTTGGGAATAAACTTCCTTTTACCCTACGTCCGGCGCAGGCCTGGGGGACGTGCGGGAGGCGGCGCTGCTGGCGGCGCTGCGGGCGGAGGCGGACGGCATGGCGGGCGAAATGGCGCTCGGGCACCTTGCCGCCGCCGCACAGGACCTGCTGACGGCGGCCAACAGCCCCGAGGGCGACTGCCCCATCTGCATGCACCCGCTGAGCGCCAGCGAGGGCGACGGCGGCAGCGGCGGCGGCGGTCAGGCCTGCAGCGGCGGCGCGGACGTACAGAAGCTGCCCTGCTTCCACTGCATGCACAGGCGGGTCTCGCTGCATCAGTTTAGGGTTTGAACCCTCGACAACAGCAGAAGCAGCAGCATTCGCGCTGCCGCTGCCATCTTCATCCCTGCATTTCGTCAAAGCATGGCATAAGTCCAGCAGCTGGCGTCAGTGCGGACTGGAGGCCCCTTTCTGCGCGCCTCCTCCCGCAGGCCGTGCTTTGGGCGCTGGTGGCGGTGGCAGCAGGCCGCGGAGGCGGCGCATGCCGCCCAGATCCGGGTGGAGCAGGGCCCAGCGGCGGACCGAGCCGTGGCTGCTGCCGGCTTGGTGCCGGACGCGCACGGGCGCTTCCAGACGCAGTGCCCTTCGTGCCGCGCGCCCATCGAGCCAGCGGCGCTGCTGCCCCCGCCGCCGGCGGCGGCGTTTGCGGCGGCGGCGGTTGGAGCGACGGCCCAAATTGAACCCACAACCGCGGCGGCACCACAGCCTGGTGCCACCCAGCAGCGGCAGCGGCAGGCGGAACCCCGCAGCGGCGGCGGCGGCGAGGAAAGAGCTGCGCGGCCGGACAGCCTGCGGCTGCCGCCTGAGCAGATGGCGGCGCTGCGGGCGGGGCAGGCGGCGCGTGCTGCGGCCTTCGAGCGCCAGCGGCAGCAGGTGCGCCGCAGCGGCTTGGTGCTTGTGCCACTCGTGGCTGCGAACTCCCTGCTGGGAAACCACATCCGCAAAGCAACTCCGGCATTCAAGTGCGCCGACCAGGCGTCGCAGTCCGCAGTGCTGGCCGCAAGCGCGAGGTCTGGCTGCACGCATCGAGGTTGCCATCCGCTGGGTGCTGTCTGCCTGCAGCGTACATGTGATCCCCTATGTAATCCCCCTGCCTGCAGGGCGGGGTCATTGAGGAAGCCGGGTGGGGCACGTCGCTGGGCGCCCTGCAGCAGGCGCCGCCGCCCGGCTCCTCGTCCGGCACACATCAGCCGGCCAAGGCCCCGGCGGTAGTTGCGGCACTGGGGCTGCCGGCGGGCGGCACCCCGGCTGCCGAGCGGCGGCAAGGCCCCTGCGGCGACGGGCGGCCGCGGCGCGGCCGCCAGCGGGCGCCCCAGCACGCAGGCCGGCCGCACCCTGCCACACCCACCGAGCGGCAGCAGCTCCCGGCTCCTCGGCAGCAGAACGGGCGGCGGCAGGGGCCGAGCCTGTCGCAGGCGCCGGCGTCGGATCTTTCGGCGCCTACAGCCGCTGCCGTCGCCGTGATGCGCGTAGCGATGAGGCCCGGCCCCAGAGCCGAGCCGCCGGGCGAGCCCCAGCAGCGCAGCCAGCTTGTGGCGCCGGCAGCGGGGCAGCACCCCGCTCGGCGACGAACGCAGCGGCCGGGCCGCGCACGGCAGCCTGACGGTGCGGAATCAGCTGGCAGCGGTAGCGGCACCGGCACGGCTGGCAAACCGGAGCGCCCGCGGCAGCATGACGGCGGCAGCGAGGCTGTGGGCATCCGCGGCCGCGAGCCGCACTGACTGAAAGGCGCCAGCTGCGCAACAGCTATGCCAATCAGCAGCCGTCAACGCTGTCAGTGGTGCTCAGCAGCAGCAACAGCGGCGACCGACCGCCCGCAAGGCGATGCTGCCAGATCATCGGACACGGCGTTTTGACCCGGGCTGAGGGAGGCACCCCTGCACGTGGTCTTGTTGCATGTGCAAGTGAAAGCAGGACGCTGAAGTGGAAGCACTTGGTCGATGGGATGCAAACAACAGTTTTTTTGCAAATTTCGCCTCAGATTACAAGCTTACAAGCGACGTTCTAACGCAGATACCCGCTTCTTCAGTGTTTGTCGTTGCGACCAGCAAGCGTGGTCGAGCTCGATTTTTGCAAGAACAACTTGCCCACAAGCTTTGCACCAACATCTACGCTTCCTCTGCGTTTTCTATGTTGCATATCACGACGGCGTGCGGTTGCCTCATCTGTTCGCAAACCGCTGCACGCGATCACAGCCCTGCTAGCGGTCACTTTTGAACCGGTTACATCGAGCTTGCAAGTAGACTGACACCATGCTGGGCTTCACAGTCCCGCTGTTCGTGCTGCTGGGCATCGAGAGCCTACTCGCACTGCTGCTATTGGGGCCCCGCTCCCTCGCCGGGCCGGCACTTCTTCTGTGCAAGTCTACGCGTTCCTCGGTGCGCACCCCGCATGACTAGACCGCCTGCCGTGTGATCTGCAACCAAACCCTGTTCTCCTCGCATGCTTGCAGCAATGGCTTCGCCAGCAGCCGTGTCGCGTGGCATTCAAGCCGCATCACAGCGGTGACTGCCATGCCTGCACCGTCATGAAACACCGCCGTCTCATCCTGACGCAGGCCGGCAGGACGGTCCTCAACACGATCGCCGCCTTTCTGGCGGTGTCCCTGGCGTCGCCCATCTACGACCTCGCTCGACTGCGCGCTGCGGGCATCCAGGAAGCGGGCCCGGGCCTGCAGTGGAACCGCAGGTAGACCGCTGGCTGACTTTCGGTTTGGCTTTGCCTCATCACCACACTCAAGATCCAATATGCGCTGGGCCTTCACTGCACTCACACAGTCGCTTGAAAAACCGTAGTAGGCTTTGCCCAAACGGCGTCTTGGTGCCTGATTTCTAAGCGGTGTTATGCTGCTGCGGCACTGGCCGGCACGCGCCATCACTCCTTGTAAACATGTGATCAGGCTGGCTGCTCTGGAGTTTTCCTCACCACGAAAATCTGTTCTCCGCTCACCCTGCAGCGAGGCGGAGGCCAGCGCATACCTGGCGCTCGTTATGATTCTTTCAGCGCTGCTCTTGATGGTACTGACGCGGCGGCTGGGCCTGGCGATGGTGGAAATCGAGCAGTCTCGCGTCAGCCATGGCGCCATCCTCAAGCAGGTGGGACGCATGCAGATGCACTGCGCCCTTTTTGAGCCAGTTGGCAGATTCATCGATGGCAAATCCAGGCTCTGAGTGCCGTCTCCGACTCCATCTTCAAGCCTTCCGGCGCGCTGTGCGCCTTGAGAGACGGCGGCTCGCCAGCCACATTGGCGGTCACAAGTTGCACGCAGCATTGGCGCAGTGAGATCACGACCGTGCATGCGCCTGCGGAGGGATGGCTGGCCAGCTGCCGTGCCACTCGCCGAGGCTGCTCCCCGCTGCCCTGCGGTTAGCAGCTCCTGGCAGACCAGTCGGATTTGCTGCATTCAGGTGAAGGGGCTCCAAACGGAGTACAGCCGGTTGCTGGACTCGTCCGGCGGCGCCGAGGGCCAGAATGCCAGCATGCAGGTGCACAATCTGCACGTGTATAACACACATTGATGTGCCAGCTGCACTGGGAGCTTACCGGCCATGAGCCGCTTGCCGCCGGCGCGTGCAGAAGGTGCTAAGACACGCGCTCTTTGCGGCAGCGCTTGCCAATTCATCACCCATCCTGAAGCTCTGCTGCCTGCCATCCTGCCTGAGCCCACGGGGTCCACAGCCCAGCGATATCATGCTGCCGCAACCCGCAGGCGAGGCAGCTGAAGGAGAAGCTGGAAGCGGCAGAGGCACGGGGCGTGCAGCTGGAGGAGGCCCGTACTGCGCAGGCTGCTGCGGAACGAGACCTGCAGGTGGCCTCCATGCATGATGTCTTCGCTGCTCATCTCAAGCTTAAGAAAGCGTCCCCCCCCCACCTCGTGCCATGTAGCCGCGAGTTGCGCATGTGCGCGCCATCTGTGCTGCCAGCAAGGGCCCGGTCGCTTTGCGGCAGGCGGCCGTCGTGAGCTCGGAAACCGGCTGTGTGTGAGCAGCAGCAGCGGCGGCGGCGGAGCCGTCTGCGGCAATGTGTTTCTGCAGACGCAGTGCGCGCTTGCCTCCCGCACATCGACGTGCCAGGCCCAATGATGGCCAGGTGGCTTCCACCTAGCAGTTCGGAGGTGCCAATCGCCTTCCGCATCAAATTCGCGTCT
This sequence comes from Deuterostichococcus epilithicus, assembly GCA_033439295.1. Taxonomy (NCBI): domain Eukaryota; kingdom Viridiplantae; phylum Chlorophyta; class Trebouxiophyceae; order Prasiolales; family Stichococcaceae; genus Deuterostichococcus; species Deuterostichococcus epilithicus. Next base: position 91,245 of record JAVTLE010000016.1, read on the forward strand.
CACCCTCTCAATTTGAACCCACCGCAGGTGGTGCGCAGCCAGGCCAAAGGGCTGGAGACGGAGTACGACCGGCTGCTGGCGGAGCACGACGAGCTGCAGCGGCGGCTGCGGCGCGCCGACCCGACATTCGGCGGCGGCGGCCGCACCTCAAAGCACGATTGACAGCGGCGGCAGCCGGCGCCGAGCCGACATCTGGCAGCGGCAGCCGCACTTCAAAGCACGACTGGTCTTGCCTGCGGCGGCGGCTGCGCCTCGAAGCACACCTGAGACGCCGGCGGCGCAGGAGCGACACCGGCGGCTGCGGCATGACTCACACCGTCGGCTGCGGCAGTTCCACCTTTGAGCCCAACTGGCACGCCCGCGATGGACTGACACGCGCCGGCGGCGGCCGACGGTCACATGCGCCATCCCAACAAGTAGCAGCCTCGGAGCACAGCTGGTGAGCGCCCGCCTCTGCTGCGGCGTGCTGATACGATTTGCAGCAGCGACTGGCCACGCCTCGAGGCACGGCGGGCGCTGCCGGGCGCACTGGTCCTGGGACCAGGGTTTCAGCAGCCAGCTGGGGCATGCTGCGGGCTGGCGGCCTTCGCCTGCCGGAAGGTTGTGCAACCCCAGTGGGAATCTCCCACAAGGAGCGGTGGGGCAGCTGTGCATGCTTGTACATTGGACAGATGCAGCAATGCCGCCTGGACGTCCTGTGCCGCAGCATACCTAAACCCAGATGCACCCGCGCAAGCGCGCTCAGCAGTGTGGAGCAAATGCCTAGGCAGGAGTGACAGCAATTTGACGATGTGAACCATCTTGTATAGTAGGTAAGGAATCGTTCGCATTGAACGTGCTCAACAGTGATGACACGTCGTCTCACGGGCAGTGGTACTAGTATCGTCCTGTCGATGATTGGAGTTTCAAGCTTCAATTAAAGGTGTGCAGAGCTTTGACCTGATCTTTTGTACCTTGATACTAGAGGAACTCAGTGCATCGCTGGACATGATTGATGACGCCACAGTCCCCGCTTGGCTGATGTCCCAAACCACAGTTGCATGTGCTCTCAAAATGGTCTCAAAAGGGCCGGTTTTCAAGGCAATGCTGCATGATGACAGACCGCAAACTCTGATACTCCGAGACTAGGGACGCTGCAATAGCAACTGGTCGCTGTTCCTCATTGATGTGCATATAAGCAGCGGCCGCTTTCAATACTGCCGGCGGCCGCCACTGTGGAACTGGTCTTATGGCCAGAGCCCAGACCGCGACGGGTTTTTTTGACTAGCTGCCAGCACCATCTCCTAGATAGTAAGCTCGGCATGCAGCCCAATCGCCGCGTTTGAAGACCGAGCGTCGACCCACAAGGCTGCTGGCAGCACCCTGAACGCATGGTCCGCTGAACGGTGCGTCAGAGCGCTGTGGCAGTTGACGCCTTGCCACCTCCGCCGCTGCCGCGCAGCGCCGCCGGCTCGAGCCGCCGGCCCAGCGCCGCGGCCGGCCGCTCGATCAGATGATAGCTGGCGGCAGCGACGGCAAACGTGGCGACGAGCGTGGCGGCCTGCTCGATGGCGAGGCCACGCATGTCGAAGGCGGACGTCGTAAGGCCCGTGGGCAGCACGCCGTAGCGCCACAGCCAGAAGCGGACCTGCGGCATGCAGAGGGGCAAACTGCATGCTGGCACCCTCTGTGACTTGGACCTGAGGTCCAAGTCTGTGATGTCGCAGCAGCCATGCATCTCAGGGCGCTGGGCGGCGTCCCCATGAGGCGGCGTGTCATGTCGGTCAGCACACCCGGGGGCGGAGCAGCATGTGGGTGCCACCCACTCGCTCTGCTCGCGGGTGGCTGCTGGGCTTTTGGATGGACGGTGCGGTTTGGTCACAGCCTCTGAGCGGCTTTGGAGCGCAAGGCGCAACTTGGAGAATGCCTCTGCGCCCATGACATCTTGCACCCTACCTGCTCGTGGTACAGGTAAGCCGAGTAGCTGAGCTCCGACAGCGGCGCCCAGAGGCGCGCCGACAGCAGCCTGTGCAGCGCCAGCCCGGCAGGGCCAGCCCTCGTCATGGCCACCGCAAAGGCAAATGCCAGTGCCGCGCTGATGATGGGCCCGCCCTGCACAGTGTGACCGAGGGAGCCGTGAGTTCATTCGGCAAGGTGGCGTGCAAGGTTCAGGTGCCCGGACTGGCGCCGCCTGTAAATGGCAACACGCTGTCCGCTGGTGCAGGATCGAGGCTTCGCCTGCTGCATCGGGGTCAGGATCGGATCCGCGAGTTCATGCAGGGTCAGGATCACGTTTCCCTGCATGTGCTGTCGCTTGCCTGAATCATGGTCACCAGGAACGGCCAGGCCTCCTCGCGCGGCCACGGCGGCGCCCCCGGGGCGGCAAACAGTGGCCGCCGCACCACGTAATTGAGCAGTGCGAACACCAAACCGGTGCCTGCACAGGTGCAAGACGGGCGTCACCAGTCAATCAACAGGCGCCGCCGGCCGTGGTGGTATACTGAGCGGTGAATTCCGGCCCAGCTCCTGGCATGCAGATGGCGGCGAGACGCTCGTTTGCGACTGCAAGCCGCCTCCTGACGGACCTGAGACCTTGCCATAGCGCCCCAACAGGCGACGCCTGACGCTCCGGGGATGACACCACAGCAGGAATGCCGGGGGTGAGACACCGCAGAATGCAGCCGCACACGCAACCCACCGATGGCCGCCACGGGCGGCGGCATGACCCGGAAGCCAGGCGAGGTGGTCTCTGCCCCGGGGGCGGGGACTTTCACGTTGGCGGGGTCCAGGAACGGCAGCGCCAGCAGGGCGCCGTACGCGAGGCTGGCGCCGCGCCCGATGAGCGAGTAGTGCAGCTGGAACTGCGGTGCAGGAACGGGAGCTGCCGCTGTGCACGCTGACTGCGTCATTGGGGGAAGCCGGCTGTGCGGCCTGGCGACACTGGACACGGCTACGAATGGGCAGCGGTGTTCTGCGCAGCGCCGCTCGGTAGCTGGATGGCGCTGCTGTGCCGACCACGGGTCGAGCCTCGACAACACGACACCGCTGCTGGGCTCGACAAGCTGGGTGCCCAGGCAGGTCGCGACCACAGCAGCGCTCGCGCTCCCACCGGGAGCTTCACAGACGGCGGCTCACCTGGTACTTTGCGAAGTTTTCCCGCTCAGCAGCGATGTGCGACCCAAAGGGTACGATCGGCAGCGCCATGTCAAAGTGCCACACAGCCCACGCCCGGTAAGTGGTGCTCAGCGCTATGACCAGGCCTGCGTGCACGTTGCTGGGGACGCTTGTGAGTGCCGAACGGAGGTGCATACCTCTGTCAACCTCAGCCATTGTGCTGCAAGCATGGCGCCAGACCGCAGCTCGAGGTGACGCATAGTCCATGACCCATCTCGTCGCAGCAATGGCTGCTGAGCGCAGGATCAGCACAGTTCACTGTCGTCGCGTAGCCTTTGGAATGAGGCAGATACACATTCTCTGCTGGCAGGGGTGCAGAAACAAGCGCAGACCGCAATTTTCTGGCTCGACACCACACGAATGAGCAGCCTTGATCGTATGAACTCTGCAAATCTGCAGTTGGTGGCATGTCGGCATGATGGAAGGCCGGCCATGCTGTGCCATGCTAGCGCGACAAGCGATGCCGCCTCGGAGATGTCTGAGCCCCTACCCGCGCCGACGGTGACACGCCAGCGGAACCCCGCCCGCCGCGGCCCGGCCGCCGCCAGCAGCAGCGGCGCCACAACGTAAAACGCCATCTGCGTGCCCATGGACCACAGCTGCAGGCCGCAGCCGCCGCCCGGAAACCATTGGCTCAGGAACGCCGCCGCATGCCACAGGTACCCTGCGCAAGCATCGGGGGTACAGGGTCCGGCAGTTGGAATTGCAACGTTGGTGTTGTGAAGCTGATCGCCAGGCGCATCCGGAGCAGAGTGTGCCACCTCCCCGACTGAGCAGCGGCCGTAGTTGCACCAGCCACAGAGCCAAGAGGATCCATTTTCGTCATGGTGAGGTCCGAGTTACCTACAGGTGCAGCGTACGAGGCGAGGCACATCCGCGGGTCCTCCAAACAGCCTACAGCCCGTAGGTATTGCTGCCAGCAAAGTACAGGGTTGTGCAGCAGGGGCGACCCCGAGTCTAATCCACCGGGGGCCGCAGGCCTCTGGGCCACGGAGCAGCGCACCATGACGCTCCTGACATGACGCTCCTGACAAGAGGTGGACTGTGCCTGTTCAATGCAGGGGTGAGGCAGGAGCGCGACCCGCATACTGTTTCGAGACACAGGGGGGTCATGGGCGACGAGTTACCTGGGCAGTAGGCGTCAGGGTAGTGGAACAGCGCAGAGTCCGCCTCCGGGATGGCCGCCGCCGAAGCACGGCCGCGCAACACCAGGACGTACGTCACCGCCAGGCTGACCCAGAACGCGGGGGCGATGCGCCAAAAGCGCCGCCAGTAGTACTGCAGCACGGCCTGCTGGACAGGCCAAGCACTTGTCAGGGGCTAGGGTTTCGTCAGAGGCCGAGGCGACAGGGTCGTCTCGAGCGTCGTGGCGTGCGCACCGGCACGTACTAGACAACGTCGTAGTGGTGAGATGAGATCAGACAGCAAGAGCTCGGCCTTTTGGATTCGCATTCGCATTTGGATTCTCGTGCTGCCTGGCGCCTTCGAGTCCTGGCCAGACTGCAAGCCCATGATGCGCTTCTCACATGCGCTTCTGGCCCGCTGTCAGGGAGGTGCATGCGGTTCCACACCTGTGTCACCGGGCGGTGCCCGTCAGCCAGGCCCGGCACGAGTGTCAGCGCCGCGTGGAAGCCGCACAGCAGGAACAGCACGTCCAGACCCAGCCAGCCGTGCATGATGGTTTGATACACTCCCGGATGTCGTTCCAGTGCAGCGCCCAGCGGCGCAAGGCCCAGGTACCGCCGCAAACGCACGTGGTGGAAGATCTGGCGATGGCGGGAGAGGCAGTCAGTACTAGACAGGCTGCCGGACACTTGTGGGCGAGCAGCGAACCTTCAGACGCGAGCACGTGTGCAAGGACGCCCTCCTTGCACGAGCAGACACGATGCTGATGCTGAGAGAAGCAGATGGTGAAGTGTCCTGAGGAAAAAGCTGCAAGCCTGGTGCGCAACTGCAATCGCGAGCGGTTCTCAGAAACCGGAGTGCTACCTTTTCAACGACAGACCTCACCATGATGGCTATGTTTGCGATGGCTCGCAGGCCCGACAGCGGCAGCAGCGCAGCCTTCAGCGCAGCCGCATGAGTGGCGGACGGCCGCCCTGGCTGCGCCGCTGACGCCAGCTGCTGCGCCGCCGCCGCCATGATTCCGAGGTGTGCAAACTCTTAGACCCTGCAGCACCAAACCCATGTGCATGACATAGAAACATCGGCACGAAATCACTGCATCGGCACGAAATCGCTGCAGAGTGTCAACGCCACTGCACGGCGACGGCGCCAACACGATGGGCCAAATTGAAGATCAGCGCCAGGTCTGACAGTTGATTGGTTTGGGTCAAACGCGATCGAGTGAAGCAAGGACGAAGGAGTGCACACCTGCGGTTCAACGCAGTATTCAGTTGCGATGACAAGCACGAGTGTGCTGCCCGGCAGCGCGACCGTCAACTGATCAGAAGGCTTCTTTCCGGCAGTCTCTGCAAATAGTATAGTAGCAGTGCAGAGAAAGCGATCACCTGCTTCATGCGGCGAAGCTGAGTCATGATCATTCGCAACAGACTCACGTGCCGTCAGTCTCGGATCAGTATCTGTAGGTGCACCTGCTTGGAACGGCTCACATATGTGTTAGCAGCACATCAAGAGAGACGCAAGGACTTTTAAAATCCGACTGGATCAGCCCGACAGTCTGAGTTGGGGATCCGGGCCTGTTTTAGAAGGATATCAGGAAATCTACCTGCGGAAACTCCCCTGGGAGTTTCTCTCCATTGTTTCAGTGTCCTCCGTACTAACGGGTACGAACAGTTGCACTGGCTGGATCCTGCGGCACCCGCCGCCATGGCCAGCGACTACGAGGCACAGCGCCTGGAGCTGTGAGCACCGCTGCTGCGCGCTCTGCCCCAAGCAAGCATGCTTTGCCTCCTGCATGATCTGATACGCGTCAGGAAAGGGCGCCACCATCAGAGATGACTGTGTGTGGTGCCCCCGCATGCACAGTATCGCGCGGAACCGAGCGCGTCTAGAGCAGCTGGGGCTGGGGCTTGCGGCCGACAAGTTTGCCGCCGCCACTTCAAAGCCCAAGTGAGCTTGCTCACAACACAGGACACAACCTCGTGCTGCATCGTGCAGCCTTGCAACTGGCATGTGCACACTGTCTTCTGGTGTGACAGCACCCCAACACACGAGTTTGTATCTCCAAAGCAGCCTCGTGTGCTCTGGGGTAGACGTGCCATAAACAGAAGGAGCTTTCACGTCGTAGCGTGAGTGTCCGCTGGGTGCATTGTGTCTGCAGGAAGAAGCCGAAGCCAAAGCAGCCGAAAAGGCCGCCTGCGGCGCCGACGCGGCACTCGAAGCGCCAGAGCGGTAAGGCGCCAGCCGAGCTGAACAATGAGGAGCAGCGGCTGGCGGCGATGTACGTCGACGGCATCTGCCCCAAATGCGACAGAGTCAGTGCCAACACATGCATAGCTGCATCTGGGAACCTGCAGCGCAGTGCCGTTGGACAAAAGGTCAGCAGCGGCCTGCAGTGCTATCCTGCGCAGGTGATTTCGTGCCGACAGATGCAGGAAGCGGACTGCAGCATGTCTAGACGACATGCAGCATCCTCGCTCCGGTCGCATTCTTTCATGTCCCTGCTCGCAGGCCTTCGAGAAGGGCATCAAGCAGCACTTTGACAAGTGCACGGGGCGGCCGCGGCGCAGGCCTCCGGCGGCCGATGCGCAGGGGGAAGGTGTGGGCGACGAAGCAGGAGGAGAAGTAGAGGAAGAGGATGAGGACGTCAGGAAGCTGGTGGGTCGTGATTGAGCCCCTGCTTGCGCTGGAGCACGCGGTAGAGGGTAACGAATGGACCTGCTGTGCTTGGTCCACTGGGCTCACACCGTGCTCCTGCTCGTCAGCACTGTGTTCATTGCCGAAGCACTTTGAAATCAGCAACATGGCGCGCTCTGGGCACGTTGTCGTCTCTGTTGTGACCGGCTGTGACCCGCTGGCAGGCGCCGGCGATCCTACTCACGGATGATGGCTGTGTCTTTCAGCGTGCTTTCTGCGACAGGCAGCGACATGATGATATGTCCTCGTTTCGTCCTCTGCAGCCGGTGGACCCCAAGAAGCTGGCCGGCAAGCTGAAGGAACTGGAACTGTCGGGCCTCGTCGACTTCTCCGCCGAGAAAGCCGAGTGCGCACCTTGCGTTGAGCGGTTCAAACAACCTTGATTGTGCAGTGGTCGGAGGGCATTGGTGCCGATTTGGCCCAAGCAGCCAGCCAGATCTGCAGCACATGCGTCCGCGGCGCTGCAGCATGCGGCACCACACTCGGGACACACTCGGGGTACATGGGCAAGTGAAACTTTGTGGGATATAAACACGCGATCAGAAGTAACCTGTACACACTGCCGTAGGTTTGTCGTACTGGGCTCCACGGGCAGCAAGTACCGGGTGACCCTGGCGGATGACAAGCGGTCATGCCAGTGCATGGACTTCCGCATCCGTCGCCGCGATTGCAAGCACATCAAGCTGGTGCTGCAGCAGCTGGGTATCGCGGGCGCCCCGGACCACTGGCACCAGGCGAGCTTGCGCGACAGGGTTGCGTGCAGCGACACGGTGTCATGCACTGTGGGTATCCCCTGGATGCGTTAGCCAACAGGTAGAACTTAATCAGACCTAGACTCGAACTCAGACAACAGCATGGCGCGCTGTAGCAACCTTCTTTTGCCCGTTCAGTTGTCACATCATTCTGGCTGTGCAGGCGGTGGACCGACAGCTGGCGGCCGCAGCCAAAGAAATGTCCGGCGGAGCGGCGGCGGCAGATGCCCCAACTGCAGAGGAGCCCGCAGCAGATGGCGGTGCGAAGCGCACGCCTATAAAGAGGAAGGCCCGGAAGACTCTGGCACCACGAGGGGGCAAGCGGCAGAAGGCAGCAGAGCCTGGCGTGTCTGAGGGCGGCGGGATGCAGAGCGCTGGCTCCGGCGGCAGTGACTCGCCCTTGAAACCTGGCACGAGGAGGCTTCCTGCCAGCCTGAGGTAGCATTCTGTGTTGTGCATGGCTTGAAATCTGTTTGGACATGATTTTGTTTGCAAGTCCACGCAATCAACTTTATGCAGCTCAGCGCGCATGCTAGGACCTGCGCAAGGGTTTATGGGCCAGTTGGATCCATCTGCACGCAATTGTGATTCGCAGTATTGAATTTGCATCGATCGAGCAAGCTTGTTTGACAGCACACATCGTCGCTCCGACAGCGGACGACGCAGCCTTCGATCGCCTGGATCGGCCGTGCATCGCTTTCGAAGACTTGCTGTCAGCACCATGCCAGCGCCGCAAGAGACATCAGCTGGCACGTTAGAGTACTATGAGCGTTCTCCGCCGTTGACGTGCCTTGCCACGGCAGCGCTGAAGGCTCTGTCGCTTGAGACGGCGCCAGATGCCAAGCGCCCGAAGGACCAGGCTCCAGCGCTCAGAATCAAGCCAGAGTAAGCACGATGTGTGAAAAAGGACACGTAGACCCCTGATTGCAAAAGCGCAGTGTACTACACATGTTTTGAGGCTTACATGCGGCAGTCCAGCATGCCTGAAAGCTGACAGTCGGCGGTGTGCTGCAACACAATGGTACGTGCATGCGTTCCAGGCTTCAAAGTTGGAAGAACACTGTGTGCATGCGTTCACGTCAGCGCCTGCCTCTGTGCCGGCACCGCCCACGGTTTTGAAGCTGGAGTATCTCAGGAATTTCAGTAAACACCCCGGTGATTGATCGCTGGATTGCAGAGAGGAGCTGCACGGGACAGAGCTGATCGCTCGCTACCTGGCACGCCTGAAACCAGATCAGCTGTTCCTCTACGGCCATGATGCCCTGTCGTCAACCAGGGTGGGAGCATCACCTGTGCGGCATGCCCGATCTACATGCGTACTGCCGCCTCGATGCAGCCCTGAGCAGGCCAATGTGATGTCCTGCCCAGCCCTGTGGATGCCGCTATCTTGGATCTTGGCGAACACACTCCTTGGTGTGGCCCCCGCCCCAGAAGTCAAGCGTGCATGCGCCCATAAACACCATGTCAGGCTGCTGCTGACGCTGTCTTGTGCAGGTCGACGAGTGGCTGGCCTTTGCGCCGGCACTGGCTGCGGGCCCCGGCCTGGCGGACGCGGCGGCGGCGGTCAACGAATTCCTCGCGCTCCGCACCTTCCTTGTCGGGCACCGGCTGACGCTGGCCGACGTTGCCATTTGGGGCCAGCTCACAGGTGAGTCAGTTTTGTTGATACGACTGTTACAAATCAAGAGGCCTGGAGGCAGTGCCTTCCCTGGCTTGGTCACATGGGCATCCTGGAGCACCGGCGTTGGACTGCCGCTTCAATCGCCGGGGCAACCACAACAGTGCGAGGCTGGCACCGCCACCGTCCAGCACCACACGCAACCAGTGGGCGCGCAGCCCAGAGCTGCGGATCATCCGGCAACACATCCGGCTCGAAAGCTCGAAAGCGCGAAATGTCAGGTGCAGGCAGAAAGACAAACTCTTGTGTGCTCATTCAGGCAACCTGATGTTTGCCAAGCTGCGGAAGGGCGGCGGCTGGCCGCACCTGGAGCGCTGGCTGCAGGCCGTCAGCGCCCACCCTGTGCTGGCGGAGGTCGCCGCAGCGCACGCCCCCAAGGGCAAGGCCGCCAAGCTGGAGGAGAAGGCGGCGTCTGGGCGCGGCGGCGGCGGTGAGTGATGCATGGCACACCTTCACGCAGGCTAGGGACAGCAGCGTCGCATGAGCGGATTGCAGCAGCGCTTCGGAAAACGTCTTCCGGGCGCACCGGCGGCAGTGGCGAGCACTGGCACAAAGCGTCGAGTGTGCAGCTAACATATCCAAGAGGCTGGCAGCAAGGTGGATTGGAGGGCGGCAGGGACGCTCCCACTTGGTGCTGTTGTCGGCGGCAGAACGTGGAATACAGGGTGCAGGGGAATCGCGTCTCGAATCGCTGGGCACGCTGCTGCGCCTTCCGCCCGCCTCGTGGTGTTGCAGGGCTTGCATCTGAAACGTTTCGGGTGAAAGGTGTGTGCGCTGGTGAGGCACGAGGCCTGATCGCGCACGTGCTGCGGTGCAGACACCGGATCCTTCACGGCGCTTCAGGAGGCAGTGAAGGGCAAGGTGGTGACGCGCTTCCCGCCTGAGCCGTCAGGTGGGTGATCCGGCGCGCAAGCCGCCACCGGCGCCCTGTGGCACCCTGCGGTCCTGGCCGGCCTGGCGTCGCTGGCCCGGTGGCTGCCCGGCACCTGCTCGAATGACGGCAAGGCACCGGCAGCCTCATGGGCAGCGGCAGGCTTTCTGCGCTGAGACGGGAGGACGCTATTTGGGCACTCGATGCGGCGCCCGGGCGACCAGGCGCTCGCCTGCGCCTGCCTCCGGGACCAGCCCTCCTGTGGCCGGTGTCTGGAACACTTGCCTTGATGTGACTGGTGGACCGCCGCAGGCTACCTGCATATCGGGCATGCCAAGGCCGCGATGCTGAACCAGTACTTCAAGGAGATGTACGAGGGCCGCCTCCTGGTCCGCTTCGACGACACCAACCCTTCCAAGGTGGGCCGACACACCTGCTCCACACCCTGTTGTGTCGGTGAAAAAGAAAAACAGCGACAAAAGAAACAGGCGGTGAGGAATGCGAAGGGAACCGCTTCCTGGTCCGTGACGTCACCAACCCTCCCAGACAAGGCACAGGAACCAGGCAGGGTGGGCGCTTGCCCAGTGGCCAGCGGTAGGCCAAGCCAGCACGCTCGCTGGGTTGGGAGCTGAATTTGGCAGACTTTATATACTCTTCTGCACAGGTATAATATGACGATTTTCTCGTCCCTCAGGCGGACTGCCTCCCGTCCAGATTCGCACTGCTGAGGTGCTTCAGTGACACCTGCCTGAATCCTTACACCCTTGCTGCCGCAGGAGAAGGATGAGTATGTCGAGAACATCATCCAGGACATCAAAACGCTGGGGCTGCAGCACGAGCCCATCACCTACACCTCCGACTACTTCCCCCAGCTGCAGGCGTGCCCTCCTGATAAACCGGCACAGCATCTCATGCGGTGCCGCAGCACCGTGCTCGCTTCGCTGGGGGCATGGGACAACGCTTCACTGCTACTGAACGAACATCTGTTTCGGCAGACAGGGCAGCTGCTGGCAGTCCTTCGGCATTCCGAGCCAAGCTGTGTATGATAACAGCTGCATGTGATGCTATTGCAGGACCTGACAGAGCGCCTCATCCGTGCCGGCTACATTTATGCGGACGACACGATAGCAGCCGAGATCACGGTGGTATGCACCTCGATCCCCTGGTCTGCGTATGACGGACCACACCAGCAGCCGAACAAGATCCTGCTCCGCCGCACATCATACAGTTGCTTCCGCTTTTCCCTGCTGCATCCAGTCCACAGTTGCCGTCCTGGCTGTATATGCGACCAAATGCAGCAGACACAGATCGCACGTTGCTTGCAGCAGCCAGCTGGCGCACGCCGCTGCCTCGCCTGGAAAGTTAAGGTTGCGAGCAGCCGCATGTTTTCAGGCGCTGTGCCTTCCTTCGTGGCAGCTGCGGCGGACGAAGCAGTTTGAATGATAGCCAGCCGGCAAAGGCCACGCGGCGCAATTTGTGACACAACTGGAAGTCGCGGCATTCTGACTCGGCCCACGGAACCTGAGCAGATGCGACGGGCGAAGAAGCAGTACAAGGACCGCAACAGCCAGCCGGCGGAGGAGACGCTGCGCATCTTTGCCGAGATGCTGGCGGGCTCGGAAGAGGGCAAGCGCTGGTGCCTGCGCGCCAGGTGAGGAACCTCCCGGCCTGCAAGCGGTCGATCCTCTTGGGAATCTCTGGCGCTTGCCAATGCACCTCCTCAGCGCCATTGCTGCTCGGTGCACCTTCCACTGCGGCAGTGCCTCTGCGCAGCTGCCACCGAACATCATGTCCCCTCAAACCCGAGACCTGCAGAAGGCCTTGACAAAGCGAGAGTGCATGCTCCTAAAGCGCCATGACCATCCCGGAGAAAGGAGGCAACGCTGATCCAGGCATACGCCGAGGGAAATCGTCGCACGTTTGTCCCTCAATCCTCATTCGACCACTCGTCCAGCGTTGCTTCATCAGGAGGTACATGGGTGTGACGCAAGCTGAATGCGTGCTGTCGGGACCAAGCTGGAGGGCGGGGACACGTTGGCCGGGGCGGACGGTGAGGGTCCCGGCCCCTGCATCAATCCCCCTGTGAACCCGGTCAATCGGAGTCGCTCGACTGAGGCCTGTCTTGCCTCCAGGATCAATCTGGAGGGCGAGCAGACGCCGGCGCGGGTGGACGCCGACGGCCGCGCCCTCAAGGAGGCGGACGGCACCGTGGCCATGCGCCCGGCGCGGCCGATGGAGTACAGCAACGGGGTGCGCTGCCGCCTCCTCCTGTGATGCCCGAGCCTCTTGTGGAATGCTGAGCACCTGTGCGTCTGGTCGTTCGCAATGTGGCCTTCGGCTTGACGGACACGGCGGTCAGGCATGACACAAAATCGACTGCCAAGGATTTGGAGCCAGGCGTCCCTTGTCCCGACTCCACTGATGGTCAGAGGAACTCCGGAGTCTGCCTCGGAAGCGGCAGGATCTCCATGGCCCTCCATGACGGTCAGCCGGCGTGCTAAACCCCTGGGCCGTCGCCGACGCAGGCAATGTGCGATCCGGTGGTCTTCCGCTGCAACGACGAGCACCACTGGCGCACTGGTGACAAGTACAAGGTGTGTGCCTTAACCGTCCATGCTGTTATGCCTTTTCCCTCCTCCTCAGCTCCCTCTTGGCGGGTCGGCGGTCGGCCTGGCAGTCTGCCGCACATGTGCTCCCTCCAAGAGCAAGCGCACCCAGCCACGATGGGACTGCCTCGCAGCCCACGCCTGGCTGTGCGCTCGCTCCACCCACACCCCCAAATGATATCACATCGGGACCATTCCACTGGCGTGCACAGGCGTACCCCACGTACGACCTGGCATGTCCCTTTGTGGACTCGCTGGAGGGCGTCACCCACGCGCTGCGGTCGCTGGAGTACTCAGACCGGGAGCCGCAGTTTTACTGGTTCCTGAAGGCTATTCGGGAGGTGCGGCCGGCCGTTAAACCGACTTTGTCACGTTCTTGCTTGAGATGATCTGGGCCGGCACATCCTCCTGTCTGACGGCCTTGCAATCGGCGCTGGCTGTCATTGTCAGATGGTTGTGATGATGTACGATACCAGTGCCCGACCGCCTGTCCAGTGGACGACCTGCAATGTGTTGCAACGCACCTGGAGCGGGGGAGGCTCTGTCACTGCATCCGGCCCTGGGCAGGGGCCAGAGCCTCTGGCTGTGTGCTCGGCTCATGTCTCATCAGCCTGGCCACGCACATATGCCACAATGCGTCGAAGTTCACCATACAACTGCCTGACGCAGGTGTGGCCGGAGCTGCCGCATGTGCACCTGTGGCATTTCTCCCGCATGTCCTTCGTCAACACCGTGCTGTCCAAGCGCAAGCTCACATCCCTCGTCGACGCCGGCAAGGTGCGAGATACCGTTCGTCGAGCCGCCCCCCAAGAGGATGTGTGTCTGCATCTGCTACCCCCTTCGAGGCTCTTCAACTGCATGTGACTTACATGGTCTCTGCAATGGCGCGTCTGGCGGGAAGAGCACCTCGCGGAGGCAGTCCACCCTAAACCCTAAACCCTGCGTACCCGCGCGTTGTCGACCCTGGCGATCTTGCCTGGGGTTCCCTACCGCAGGTGGAAGGCTGGAGCGACCCGCGCATGCCAACGGTGCAGGGCATCTTCCGGCGGGGGCTGCAGCTCGCTGCGCTGCGGGAGTTCATCATCCTGCAGGGCTCCTCCAAAAACACCAACCTGCTGGCGCGTCTCGTCATGCTGTCCTCGGAAGCTCACAGTCCGGCATTCTCGTGCCGGCTCCAGCCCATTTGATATCAGCTTGCAAGAGCAGGTCACTCAGGTGAGCTGCGAGTGGTGTGCTGAGGCGCGGGTTGGCAGGTGACGTGCTGCGGCGCACGGGCATCGCTTGCTTGAGCCCTGGCCACGTACCTGTGTCCGGTCTGAGAACCTGCAGAGGCAAGGAACGCTTTAGATCGACCGTTGGCATGGGCTGCTGGGCCCTGTGCGCGCGGTGTTTCTGTCACATCAACAGCGAGGCACCAGCCGCATGTGGGCGCACCCTCGGCGCCGCGGCACATCCTCCCAGTACCCAGGTTCGTGGCATTTCGCAGGCGACTGGCCAGGTCCTCAACCCTGAACCCTCAACCCGCAGGAGTGGGACAAGCTGTGGACCATCAACAAGAAGATCATCGACCCAGTGGCGCCGCGGCACACCGCCGTCGCGCTGGCGCCGGCGCCGGTGCGGCTGACGGTGCAGGGCGGCCCCGCGGAGGCAACGGAAGTGGAAACGCCGCTGCACAAGAAGAACCCGGACCTCGGCAGCAAGACCACCATCCTGGCGCAGGTAGACAGGGGGCTACTGCAGATTCGCAACCCCATTCCTGGGGTGCAGGGCCATGCCCAGGGAGCGAAAGGGCTTCTCGAAGCACAGAATACGAGGCTTGTGTGGACCCTGTAGCTGTGCCCGCACATTGCAGCTGGTCCCACTGTCACGAGTCTCGTACTTTGAACGACGTCACAGTTTTCCCTGCTGACAATGCGAAGCACTGCATGTATCAGCAGCCCATCACTATCGTCCGTCATGCTGTGCACATACTGTTTGTACCATGCTGACCCGCAGACCGTGCTGCTGGACGCGGCGGACGAGGACACCATCGGCGCGGATGTCGCTGCGTCCGATGACCACTTGTCCTGCTGTGCCACACACCGTGCTGACTCGTATCATGTCACTCTGCGATACAGACTGTACTGCTGGACGCGGCTGATGCAGACGCCGTTGCCGCGGACGTCGCCGCGGCGGACGCCGGTGCCGACGGCGGCAAGCGTTTGTCGCCGGCGGACGCCGGCAAGCGGCGGCATGTCACGCTCATGGATTGGGGCGCCGCACCAGTGGTGGAGATCACGGTGAGACGCTGGTCTGCCTGGCCGAACACCTATGCGGCGGAGACTCGACTGGCTGCCAGGGTCCCAAAAGGGACCTTCAGTGCTGCAGCCTTAGTTCTGCAGATGTGGCTCCGTGGCTGCGGTCTTCAGTGATCTGGCTAGTGAGTTGGCCGACGCCATGCCGCTCGGTTCACCAGGAGCACTTCGGGCTGAACCAACGCTGCAGTGACGACAGGCTGCCCGTCTGCCGACGTCCTCGCCACCGCACTGACACCCTCGTAATCCCGGCTGATCCCTAAACCCACGCGCTGCGCAGGGTGTGGAGCGGGAAAGCGGGCGCGTGACGGCGCTACAGGGCCGCCTGGCGCCGGCCAAGGGCGCCGGCGACACCCGCCTCAAGCTCACCTGGCTGGCCGATGTGCGCCCCTGGAGGGTGTAGAGTTTCCTTCCTTTCCAGCCGCCGGGCTGTGCGTCATGCGCCGCCTTCCCGCTGCCGGTCTGCTTGCCTGTGGGGCGCCTCGAAGCCGGCTGGCAGAGGCTGCGCAGTGCTCAGGGCTCAGTCCTGGGACTGTGCTCGCCCAATTAGTCAATCTCCCTACTGCACTGCACATATAGCAGCACAGGAGGGAGGCAGCTGGTTCCAGATGCAATGCTCCATCGCCGTCACGCGGCTGCTGCTGCGACCGCACCAGGTTGGCATGTCTGTGCTCTCGCCCTCGCCTGGAAGCTCTGCGCCGTATGACTGGATGCGCGGCCAGGACTTCCACAGCCTGGCTCCCTCCTGCCGCACAGGCAGAAGCTGACAGGGTGCCGCTGCGGCTTGTGGAGCGAGAAACGCTAAACTCGGAATGGGTGGTGCAACGCTGTCAGCAGCTGGTTGCCTGCGTCAGCACGTAACGAAACATGTGCGCCCATCCTTGCCGCTGTTCTCTGAAGCAATCGTACTCATTGTTTCAGGTGGAAGCCAACCGGGTGCCGCTGCAGTTGGTGGAGCTGGGGCCGCTCATCAGCGTCAAGCAGCCGCAGCCGGATGACGAAATCTTCCAGCTCTTCAACGATGCCTCGGTGCGTTAGCTAATCACTTGCACGAATAAGAGGGTTTAAGGTTAAGATGCTGGGCTGGCAACATGCTGTCGCGTCAGCACGACTGTCGAGCAGGACATGCGACCCAAAGCCGACATGCAAACCACAGCCGACGTTTTCCGCCCTGCAGAAGTCGACGTCCGAGGCGCTCGGCGACGCCAACATGCGCAAGCTCAAGAGGGGCGACGTCATTCAGCTGGAGCGCAAGGGCTACTGGATCGTGGACAGCGCAGCAGACACGGAGAAGCCGGACCAGCCAATGGTGCTGCTGGACATCCCGGACGGCCGGGTGGCCAAGGCTCTGGCAGCGGAGAAGCAGCCGGTGGCGGGGAAGTCGGCGGGTCAGCAGGCGGAGGAGCAGCCTGGAAAGGCGGGCAAAGGCGACAAGAAGGGGAAGCGGAAGGCGCCGGCGGCGGCGGCAGCAGCGGAAACCGCGGCCCCGCGGGTGGTAGGGGCGGGGGCAGCTGATGTGGCGCCCGCGGCCGACGCGGCAGCCGACACAGCAGCGGCGCCACATGCAGGCGCCAGCGGCGCAGGTGACGGTGCCGAGCCGTTGGCGCCTGCATCGCCGGTGCGCATCACGGCAGAGGCGCCGGCGGCCGCGGCGGCCGCCGCGCGGTCGCTGGACGCGTCGACAGCCGCCGCCCCAGGTACCGCCAATGACAAAATAGCAGATGCAGCCGACAGCGATGCGGCGGCCAGCGCCGACGGCGCGCCGGCGGCCACCCCCAGCGGCGCGGCGCCGATCGCGGACAGCGCGGCGGCATCGCCGCCCAGCCACCCGTTGTCACCAGCGACCAGCGTCGTCCCCAGCGGCAGGCTAGCGAGCGGCAGGCTAGACTGACACCGCCCGGCTGCAGCACAGCCGCCGGAGCGGGTTCGATTGCTGTTGCCGCAGGCAGGCGGCCGGTGGGAGGTGGCTAAGACCCTGCAGCAACGCGCCACTGCACCACATGAGCATGCGGGGATTGCGCGCATGGCGCTCGTTGCTGCCAACCAGAATTGCGCATCTGCGGACTGGAACAGCTGGCAACATGCGCTTTCCAGCAGCCACTCTGGTGCCTCCAGCGAGTTCCTGTCATTCCCCTTGCGATTCCCGAGGGCCCGACGCCCGAGGCGTTCAGTCGAACTCCAAAACGCTTTCGAATGTTTCAGTGTGTTAAAACTCTAGACGAGTGACGAGTGACAGAACCCGCTGCGAAGGTCGTGAAATCAAATCGGGGTCGACAAGCCACCTTGGGATCGCACGCAACTTTGTGCGCAACATAAGGGGTGCGCGGGCTGCCAGATGCACAAAGCTGGGCAGGGCTCAGCCTGGCTGGAAGTCTGTTCTCGCAGCCTCGCCATCATGCCTTCAGCTCCTTGAAAGTACTTGATGTGTCGCGCGTGCGCTAGCGCTGCACATTTCAGCTATGACCACACGCCTCTGAAATCTGTCACCCATAAGCCTGCCCAGATCTGCACGTTTCTCGGACATCCCAGGCTTCACCGAGCTTCGGGGCTCGCCGTTTTTGCACCGTCAGCACTGGCCTGCCAATCATGCCTGCGGCAATCTCGCATCTGCCTTGCATCGCAGAGAAAGTCTTGACACGTGATCAGCTGCCGCCGCTGTGATATGAGATGTCTCTTCCGACGGAATGCAGCAGTCGCACTCCCTGCGGCCATACCCAGGCTGAACGTACCCGGCGAGCCAAGGCTGCAATCGGACAATGCAAACCAGCATAAACCGAGGGTCACTTGCCGCCTCGATTGCAGGCGGGAGGAGTGGCGCGTTTCTGGCCGGACCGCACAGAGCCAAGGGCGGCGGCAGCATGGGGCAGACTGACGATGTCGATATGACCGACCCGCGGCTGCAGCGCTGCGGCTTTGCCAAGCTTGAGGTATGCCACTTGCACGCTGCGAAGGCACTGCTTTTACCGATGCATGCGCTGGCGCGCCCGCCTGGCCACCATCATGCAGGCGTGATCTGACCCGCCGCAGCGGGCGCAGTCTCGCTTCGCACCAGCGTCGTGCACCGGGAGCGGCGCGCTACGGACCACAGACGGGCCACAGCACGCACTGACGCGGACGCTGAGCGCTCTTGTGGTGGAACCCTAATCCCTGAACCCTGATCCAGACCAGCTTTGGCTGTCCGGTGGCGCCACAGGGGCCGGGCGGCTTCGAGTACTTTATCCGCAAGTACGACATCATCCTGGGGCGGCGCTCCAGCAGCGCGGCCACGGACGTTGTGCTGGGCGACAACATGAACCTGAGCCGCAAGCACGCCGCCATCAGCTACAACTTCGACAAGGGTGCGCGGGCGGCATGTGTGACATGTGCAGTGTGTGGTGTCGGGGACCGCTTGTCCTTGTGGCCGCACCTGCGCAGGGCTCTCTGCATTCACTCAGACCTGGGACCGGAGTTGAGGGGCCATATTCGAGCCTGCGTTTTGCCGAATCCGCGTCTGCAAACGCTAGTGTACCCCTTGCGATGGGGCTCACCCCGCGCAGGGTCTATAACAGGTCAGAGCAGCACTCATTGGCGCACTTCACAGAGTCTTCGGGGTTCAGAAGCTCCCACTGTGCTGCAGCCAGTTCCGTATCCGCAGTCTGCAGAGCTCAGGCTCTGCCTCTGCCTGTCGCAGGTGCCTTCGAGCTGACGGTGTTGGGCAAGAATGGCGTCAGCATTGATGGCGTGCTGCATACACCAAACGCCTCTCCTGCATCGCTCACTAGCCAGGTTCGCTTGCGATCGCTTAAAACAACGAGCATCAGCCGTTATGGCCATGGCACCGCTGCCTGCTGTGTATGACAGTTGCCCCTTCTAGGCTGCGCCAGGCGCTCGTGGTTGCACGATAGCATTCTACGAGGAGGGCCTCTTCTTGCATCCTCTCAAGAGCGCAGCCAATGCTGATCAGGACAGGCGCCAGTCTGCGCAGGTGCTGCTTGCGATGGGCGACCGGCAGTTCTACTTCCTGCTGCCCAAACTGCCCAGCAAGCCGCGCCCCCGATCCAAGTGCGCGCTTGGGAGCTCCCTGCCTGAGATTGCATTAGATTGCACCTCGCATGCGCTCCTGGATGCATGTACAGATCTGCATTGCTGGTTTCCTTCCATCGGATCCTCGCAGAAATGGCAGAGACTGCATCGCATGCCGTTGAAGAGCTCCCGTCACGATTTTCCTGAAAGGCAGGCGCCCCTTTGTCACACCTGGCATTCGAGTGTCGTGCCAGTGTGCATCGCTCGAGCGAGGTCTCGAGATAGGATGCAACGCCCAGCCTGATGTGCTGGTCACCCTCACAGGGCGCCAAAGAAGGCTGCTGGGGAAGACGCGCCTTCCGCCGCTGGTCGCGCCGCCCTGGACCTCAACGAGCCGCCGCCGCAGGAGGCCCAGGCTCCGACGCCGGCGTCACTGCCGCAAGCGGCACTGCCGCGCGGCGTTGGGCATGGGCAGACTCTCGAGGGAGGCCGCTACGATGGGGCGGGCGGCGCTGCGGGCCTCTTCCCAGCGGCCGCACACGCGCCGCCGCCGCAGCAGCAGCAGCAGCAGCAACTTCTGGAGCAGCAGCAGCAGCCGCAGCAGCAGCAGGCGGCGCTGCGGCACCCGGACGAGATCGGCGCCTTTGGCGCCGGCCGTGCCGAGCAGCAGCCGCGGCAGCCGTTCTGGCCGCAGCACTGGCCGGCGACGACGCCGCAGCAGAATGGCGTGCCGAGTCCGCAGCGGGGGGCGCAGGTCACGAGTGGCCAGCCGCGGGAGGCGGCGCCAGCGCTTCCAGCGACCCACGGCGGTCCGCAGCCGTTCGCGCAAATCCACGAGACTCAGCTGCAGCAGCAGCTGGAGGCGCAGCTGCAGCAGATACAGCGGCAGCAGCAGCTCCAGCAGCTGATGCAGCAGCAGCAGCAGTTTCTGGAGCAGGCGCAGCAGGCGCAGCAGGCGCAGCAGCAGCAGCAGCAGCAGCATCGCGCCATGCAGCAGCAGCAGCATCGCGCCATGCAGCAGCCGCAGCAGCAGCCAGCAGCAGGGCTAGTGCAGCTCCAGGGTGACGCCCCGCCGGCCCCGGCGCCGCAGCCGCCGCTCGGCAACGGCGTCCCCCGGGTGCGAAATGTGCGCAGTATTGGTTCCGTCCGCCATGCAGTGCGCCTGCCGGGTCCAGGCGCTTGCCTGCTGCACCCCGCGTCAGAATCGCCCTGTGTGCTGCCGTCCGCTCCGAGCGCTACAGTCCCGTCAGCCCGCCAATTCCTGAGCAGCCATGCTCGGTGCTGCAGGGCAGTGCTCCCGGGGGCGCATCCGCAGCGGCGCTCGGCTTTGGTGCGGGCTACTCGACGCTGACCACCGGATTCGGCGAAGCTCCGCAGCAGACTCAGCAGCAGCCGTACCAACATTCCCCGTCGCACCAGCCACCGCCGCAGTAGCGGACTTTCGACAGCAGCAGCCGCTGCCCAGGGAGCTATGCATACCGGAGGAGCCTTACTAGAGCGCAAAACGATGGAGAACACTCCTTGCGCAGGGGGATAGGGGTGCGTAGCCACATTCTACGGCTTTTGTTGTCGTCCTGTATGGACAGGGAGAATACAGGAATGCCACCAGTCTCGTTCATGCAGGAGACTTTGCTGCGATTCGAAAGATATAAGCCCTGATTTGCCTGCAGATGACCACCGGATGACCTCAACCCCCGAGAAAACCCGGGAATTATGTGGTCTGGCAGCGGGAACACAAGAAGCATGCGGAAGCTCGTGCGCGCACGCACTTTCGGCCCTGGCACTCCCTGGCAAAGTGCCGTTCAGTACTCATGGCGGACAGCGCGGTGCTGCGGGGTGAGGATAGCTGGCTGTCGGACCTGGCTGCCGAGTTCCTCGACGGCCAGGCCTCGTTCGACTTTCCGCTGGGCGAGGCGCAGGATCCCTTCACGTCGGACAGCCTACTGCTGCCGCCCCTGACGTTCCCGAGCAGCAGCGACGACAGCACGCCAGGGCAGCAGGTGGCTGACTGTGCCCGACCTGTGTCCGACCAGAGAAACCTCCGTGCGCACAGCCTGGTGTTGCGCATGCGGCAACGCTCCATTGCCTCCGGAGCACCGAGTGCTCACCGATCGGCACTGTGAGACGCCCGCAGTTGCCTAGTGTGCGCAAGCGGAGGCGGAAACCTGAAAGTGCTGTCCACTCGTGCGCTCGTCAAATACGCGACCGTGCCTCGCAGGGATCGCCGGCGCAGCCGCCGATCAGCGCCGGGCCGCCGCCTTCGCAAGGTGGTGTTGAGGCCTTCGGGCTGCTGCCGCAGGCGCCTGCCCAGCCTGCTGAGCTGGACCACGGACGCTTTCCGCCTTTCGGCTACGTTCCACCGCAACTCGCCGCGCCGCAGCAGCCGCAGGAGCCGCCGTCCCTGAGCAAGTCTAGCATCGGGGACGCCTCCGTCTCCAGCGGCGACCGCTGGACGGGCTACGATGCCAGTGGCAGCTCGGGACACCTGCGCGGCAGCGGCAGCGGCAGCGGCGCCGCCTCTGGCGGGCAGCCTCCTCCAGAGGTACAGACCCTCGATTCTTCGAGCTGTCGTTGCTTGATCACCCTTGACTGTTATCGCTGGGGCACGGAGCAGCATCGACTGGCAACATGCATGCTGTGTGCGCTTTGCCCCCGCTGTGCATGCTCTGCCACTGATCGACACTTCTGCACCCTGTCGCGCGGCAGCTGCAGGCGTCATATAGCGACGACTACGACAAGGCAAACAACCAGGTGCTGAAGTTCAAGGAGAAAAACCGGGCAGCGCAGCGGCGGTATCGGGAGCGGCAGAAGGTCCGCACCTCAGCCCTTCCGGCCAGTACCTTGATGCCTTCCGGCTGTGTGGGTTGTGTGGGCCTGCCCTCTCGTGATTGCTCAGTGGGTGCTCTGCGTGCCGCTTCTGAGCACCACACAGCGCCGTGTTGCAGGCGGAGCGACAAATGGTCACTGGGATCACCAGCAGCAACCCCTGTGATCGCGTCTTGCTGATCCCACAGGAGAAGCTGCTGGCCAGTGAGGAGAAGGTGGCGGAGCTGCAGCAGCAGCTGCAGCAGATGCGTCTGGAGCAGGAGACGCTCGCGCAGCGCAATGCGCTGCTGGAGCGTTTGCTGGCAATGCAGCAGCAGGCGCAGGCGCAGACGCCGACAGAGACGGGCAAACGCGCGGCCATCGAGGGCCAGAAGGACGCTTGGTGGCTGGACAAGCAGATGAAGGTATGCGGCGGACCATTCAGTGGAAGTGCCGTAGGCTTGCCTTGCTGCGCGTGTGCACCCGACAAGCATTTTGCGGAGCGCCAGCGTCAGGCATGGCACCCGGTTACGGACAGTTTCCCAGAACACTGCCCACACCTCGTCAGCAGGCTTTGTTGAGAACGTGCAGGCAGCTTTCCGAGCCAGCAGCTGGCAGACCATGTCAGCGCGCGCTGCCAGTCTGTCAAGCGATTGCAGCGATGACCAGCTGCCTTGCTAGGCCCAGCTGCTGCAGGCGTCACAAGACTAGCACCCTGCTCAAGCATCAGGACCTTGCCAGGGCAGCCCACACTGGCAAGGACAGCTCGAGGAGCACGAAGCGCTTTTCTCATCGTCTCGTTTAAGCTTGTTTGCAGGTGTACATGGAGCAGGCGATGCAGCTGAGCGGCGAGCTGGTGTTCACCGTACGCAAGGCTGCACCCCTGCGGCTGACGCAGGCCCAGGTGGGCTCCGCTGTAGGGTTTGGGGATTAAGAACACCACTTGGCTGCCGCGCTGGTCCCCCGGCTTGCATCAGCAGGGCGGCAGGGCACTCGGGGCGCTGTTCCCTCACTGCGTCAGGCTGTGGTGGTGCCCGACTGCAGCGCTGCCGGCCGCTGGCAGGACCAGGCTCGTGTGTGCGAGCTGCGACACTCGTTCGTGCACTGTCCGACCTCCTGCGCAGAGGCTGGAAACGTTACCGCGCTGGTTCCACCGCCCGATGCCGCTCGTGTCACTGCTCTGCAGCTGGCGGCGATGCCGCACAAGGACTTTGGCGACCTGTGGAGGTGCGCGTGCGACTGGGCACGGATGCACGAGTGCTCGAGCTGCCCATGTTTGCGCGCTGCTAGCGGTCACAGAATACGACGGGTGTGCACATGGGTGCTGTCGGTGTGCGGCTGGAGTTGCTGACGTCGCCTGCTCTGATGCCATCGCAGGGAGTACATGAATGCCTTCGCCGAGTGTCTCCTCGAGATGAATGGCGACGAGAACTCGCCCGCGGGTCGGCGCCTGGTGCGTGGCTCAGCTCAGCTCGAATCCTTGCGTCTGCTTGTACGAATGACCTGGTCGGCGCTAATCGGGGCCCTTGTGTCAGCACCTCGCACACAGCATGCCACCAGCCGGTTCTGACTGCAGCATCTGCATGTGACTCAATCGAAGCTGGGAGCCCTGCAGCATCTGCATGTGATTCAATCAAAGCTGGGAGCCTTGCATCGTCCTTGTCTGACTGCCTCAGCTCCTGCCCGTGGCCTGTGTGCAGACGCGGCTGGTCTTTGAGGCGGGCCAGCTCAAGGTGCGACTCCTGGCGTGCCTTCCGTGCCCATGTCTTCTGCGGTCCAGCCGCCCGATGTGCTTGCTTCGCTTTTAAACAGCTTCCATGCGAGTGCAGCTCTGACACGCTCTCCTTTCGCCTGCGCTGACACACGTGCGATGGCCTGAGCCTGACCGCCCTCACCTCCTCTTGCTTCCGCACAGGGCGCAATCCTGATGAGCTTCCCGGACCGCATCCACGCGCTGCAGAAGCGCACCTACGAGCACACGGGGCTCAACACCGACAAGCCGCTGACGGACGAGGTCTGGGGCCAGGTGCGCATCTCCTATCGATGTTGTTGTCACCATTTCACCCTGTCACCGCGGCTGCCGGACACCGTCATCATCGCGACACGCACGACCTTGGGTTGCAGGCATCCCGAATCAGGAGCAGGACACGCGTGACCGCTCTTATTGCCGGCTTTTGGTGCCGGATTTGATCCGCTTCCTTGTGTGCGCAGATGGCGGAAAGCGCGCGGCTGTCCCCTCTGCAGCGGGAGACCATCATCAAGCTGCGGGACCTGTACCTGCGCAATGTGGGCATCCTTGCGCGGCGCCGCCAGCGCCTCACCTCCGTGCTGCAGGTGACATGTTTTGCGGCACATTACCCGTGGCTCGCTTCACGCATGAACGCAGCCGGCAGGTCCGGATAAGCAGACTGCCAAACCTGGCAGCCCGCTGCCAGCGCCACGCCTGTGTGCTGCGCCTAGCACCTTACTGCGCTTGCTGTGCCGCTGCAACAGCAGCCGCACGTCGTGACTCGAGTGCAGCAGATCAGGGACTGCTTCGCACGTGCTGGCTACCGCCGCCCTGCGCCTGTGTGCTGGGGAGCCCCAGCGCAGGCTGCCGTGGCATTGCTGCAGCAAGGCTGCCAAGCGTCAGGGTTTCGTGCCGCGCAGACGGCGCTGCCGATGAGCAACGACCAGTGCGGTGGCGTGACGGACAACAAGTACAGGTGCGCTGGCATGTATTTGTTGTTTTTGAACAGTCGTTTGCTCTGCTGCTGCTGGCCTGCCGGTCCACACCTAGTGGGGCCTATGCATGACCTGCTGAGTTGCAGAAAGCCAGAAAACACTTCTCTGACGAAGCAGCCGGGCATTTTGGGTGCTGCGCCACTGCGCGGATCCAGAGCTCCATCCTTATTCTTGCTGACCCCCCTCTTCCCGCAGCTGCACGTTGGGCACGATGGACGAGCTGCGCGACACGCTGCGCGACGAGCACAGCTGCCTGATGCAATTCGTGCTGACCATCTGGCGGCGCGTGTTCACGCCGGCCCAGGTGCATAGAAAGCCCTCATAAAACCCTCAACCGTGCGCATCGTACACTTCACCTTGCAGCAGTTGTTCCCATCGCTGCCTTGGCACTTGCACTCGTCGTCCAGCTGGGCGAGGCTGGATGCTGCCATGTGAGGCTTCAGCCTCCCGGCTGCGGTGGGGCTGTACACACCGCATTTCCGTGTGCACGCTTCAGCCAGATCACCCTTTTCAGTGTGGCCTCACCAGTTCCGGCATGCATGCAGCAACACCGGCCCCCTGTTGCGCAGGCTGCTCACATGAACATCGCTGCATACCCAAGTAATGCGGACGTTCTACGGGTGGCGGAGGCGAGTCGATCCGACCCAGTTGCTGTGTTCAAAGTCTAAGGCGCCATTCAAATGACGTCATTTCATACTGTCATTGTTGGTTGTCCTTGGCGAACCTGCTCGAACTGACTGGGAACTGTCACGACAGGTGCTGGCGCGTGCGGCAGGCCACCCCTACTCCTGCACCGTCATGAAGCAGGGTGAGCATGTGCTGCCACTTATCAAGGTCCAAGTTTGCCGAGCAGCATCTCCGACCAGCGCTGCCTGCTGCTGTCTGCAGACGTCGGGGCAAAGGGGCATTGCCAGGGCTAGTAGGCAGTGAAAGCAATTGCCTCGCATCCCTGCTTGCGGCCTGCGATTCGCAACTGTCCGCGACGGCCGCTCTGCCCATGCAGCAACCTTTCCTTGAAATCCCTTCACGGCCTTGCCAAGGCCTTGACACGCTGCTCGAGTACGATCTGGTTCACGTCCAGGCGCGATGGAGGAGGGTGCGCAGCTGGTCCCTGTCGATGCGGCGCTGCCAGACAGCATGCGGGCATGGACGGCACCGGCGGTGGACCTGGCCGCCCTGTACCCTGGCCTGGCGCATGCCGAGGCGGGAGGGCTCATCACGCTGCCTGCGGCGCCATCGTCGCCGCGCAACGGCAGCCTGGTGGTGGCACCCGCCAACGGCATCTGATCTGACGGCGGGTTTGCGGCGGGTTTGCGGGGTCTGCACTGCAGAGTGAAGGGGAACGATCTCAGCGGGCTTCTTGTATGTGCACGGGCGTGTCGCCCTGCGTCGACGAACAAATTTTATTTTCCACGGTGCTGAGGCGTGGTGTTCAAGAGTTCATTGTGGCCACGACTGGCACAGCAAGCAGTGCCAGGTGCTGCAGGCTGCAGGTGTCGTCGATTCGGGCATGCGCACCTGCTCGTTCATGAACCAAGCAGCGTCGTGAGTTGCTGAACCAGTTTTGTTTCCTGCATGCGTGCTGAAGTTGTTTCCTGTTTGTGTGATGTGAATTTGAGCGGATGAGGCCCCCTTGCGATGACGAGCCATCCGCTCCACGTGGGGCGAGTGTGTCAATCCGAGCATCCGACCCGTACTTGTACTGTGCTTAACGCTCTTTCCCTTTAGCCGCTGCCCTGCAATTCCTCCCGAAATGGAAGCTGCGACCTTTTCCGGATAGACATGCAAAATTAAGTCGGTCGCAGCCGTCGCGCGGTGGCTTAGACGTTTGACACTCCGTCTCGCACATTGCCTCAGGCAACAGGCAAACGGCCTTTGTATTCACCCTACACCCCGGGGCAGAGCTCATATGACTGGCATCTGTAACATCATCATCTAGGAGCCTGCTGTGGTGCTGGAACAGTTGGATCACTCAGCTTCCCCTCGCGATGGAGCCGGCATCGTTGGAATGGGGATTCTTAGATGCCACGGTGGATTGGGAGGACCTGCTGCAGGAGCCTCTGCTGCCTACCCTCATGGAGGACTCGCCGCTGGACCTGGCGCTGCGGGACGGGCTCGGAGACCAGGTGATGCTGCGTCCCATATTCACAGCAACTTCGGGCATTGAGACTCAAGTGGTTCTCATGACGTCACATCTGTCCCCGAACGAACTCAGGATCGCGAAGCCGTGGCGCTGGAGCAGCTGCTGGCGGAACCGCAGCCCGCGGGCGCCGCGCTTTCGTCGCCCGGCACAGCAGCGGCGGGGCTGCAGCCCGGTAGCAGCGGCGACTTCTCCTGGGGCTCGCAGCCCGGCAGCGCCTACGAGCCGGTGAAGGACGAGCCTGGGTTGCGCGCCTCCAGCGGGGAGCTCAATGCCAGTGGGTCCGGCGCTGCGCCTGCAGTCAGCACTCCGCCGCTGTACGGCGCACCGCCCCTCTATGGCGCGCAGTCCGGCGGCAGCGATTCTGCCGGCAACGCGGCGCCACAGGCGCGCCTTCCGAGTGGCAGCGTCCATGTTTCGCTTGATCAAGCGAAGCCTCTCATGGAGGCCCCCGGGTGCTAAATGCTTTCTGTGCCTGCGACATGCTCTCGAGGCTTGCCCGCCCCCCGGGCGAGGCACTTGCGCACTAGGAAAAAAGACCTGCTGCGTCCGACATTGTGTAAATCGAACCTTTCACGACCTGCAAGCACATGCGACAGGAAGCGCGACGCACATTTCAGCCACATGCGGCGCCACCAGGCGAAGAGGCGCGCACCAAGGACGCGGTGCTGACCATGCGCCAGAAGAATCGGGTGGCACAGCGCCGATACCGGGAACGCAAGCGGGTGAGACACAGCCGCAGCAATGGCATATGAAGCCTTCACTACAGGACGGGCCATGTGGGCCGCGGTGCATGTGTGCATGCAGAAACCCTAGAGCCCGCTGCTGCCGTGAACCCGGCCCGCGCCAGCACGGTCAGGCATGACCGCATCAGGTGGCGCACTCCCGGCGTCCGGCCGGCACCGAGGTGCTTCCTGTTGCGCCTCGCAGGAGCAGCTGCAGCAGGTGGATGAGAAGGTGGCGGAGCTGCAGCAGCAGCTGCGCCAGATGCAGATGGACAAGGTGACAGTCAGCATGTCAAGCATCGCCTGTGCGACAGCTTGTGTTGCATGCTGCCCACAGCGCAGCGGCGCCCTGCCGCCTCCTTGTGCATCAGAACCTGTGCGAAGGGCGTCGGCAGCAGCTCCAGCAGCGATGGCCGTCTTGGACGGGCATCATCATGCTGTTCCGTTTCTGCACGATCGATGCCGTCGCGGCCGTCATCGTGTGAACCATGTGCATGGTTGCACGTCCAGGAGGAGCTGGCACGGAGGAATTCGCTGCTGGAGCGGCTCGCCGCGATGCAACAGCAGCAGCAGCGGCAGGCGGCAGTGACGGCGGCGAGGGAACCTCAGGACGGCCTCACTTCCAAGCGCTGGTGGCAAGATGAGCAGATCAAGGTGCTGGCCCTGAATCATGTCCTGCTGGGCGAGTGGCTGCGAAACCCGTGCTGCCAGCTGCGGAAGGGCGGCTAAACCCACATGCTACCCAGGCCAGCCTGGCGCCACACAAGCTTCCTGCTCAGTGGCTGTGTCTCGGCACCCGTGTCAGCGCGCCAGGCGATTCTGCACCACGTATGGATTTCAGCTGCTGCAATGATGCAGGAGTACTACAGCAAGTGGCTGCATCTGGAGGGCCCCTTCATCATCACGCTCCGCCGCGACGCTCCAATCTACCTCACTCGTGCACAGGTGTGCCGGCGTGGCTGTCTGCTCGTCCTGCCTGCAGGTCTGGCACGCCGCATGGTCGCAGCAATTTTCCCAGTGCCCTCGTGAGTCGTTGCGGCGCCCCTGCAGCGCCACAGGAACGAGATGGCAGGCGGCGCCTTGCGGTGTCCCACGGGCGCCGAGGAGCACTACTGTGCAAGGGTCGAGAAGCCTAGGCAACGCTGAAAGGATGGCATGTCCAACTGCCCGCAGGCGTCCAAGATGCCGCTGCAGGAGTTCCAGGCGATGCAGGCGGAGTTCGTCAACGAGTTTGCCGCCTGCCTGCTGAAACTGCAGGGCGACAAGGGCGGCGCCGCTGCGCAGCGCCTGGTAAGCTTGCTTCGGACGTGCCCATGGTATGCGCCATTGGCTGGGCGTCTTCAGCTGCGATCGTGCATACTGGGTCGGGACCGTCAGTCGCACCAGGTCTTGATGTGGCAGGGGCGGCGCCGGCCCGCAGTGCCCGGGTTGGGTCCAGGGCTAGGATTTTGAGACTGCGGCAAACGCTCCCCGGTCGTAGTTGTCAGCTAGACAGCCACTGGAGGCACAGTCGGCCAGTGCAACCAGCGGACCCACAGTCTTCTCCTGAGAATGAGGAGTAGGGGTCCGACAACGATGCATCGGCGAGCTCTTGGTGTCTGCTCGCAGGAGCGGCTCGTGGTGGAGTCGGTGCAGCTGAAGATGTCCATCATGCTGGCGTATCCGGACCTGCTGCTGTCTCTGCACAGCCTGGCGCAGAAGCCGTCGCCCAGCGGCGGCAGCAGCGGCAGCGGCGGCTCGCCATGGCAGCGAGCCATCGTACCGACTGGCCAGCCGTCGGACGAGGACAATGACCGGGTGAGCAGCATCTCAGAGGCTTACAGCATTCCAAAGGGGTAAACTTCCTGGTACCGTACTCTGGTTGAGTATGGCCCGTGCCATGACTTCAAACGCCATGCCGGCAGGCTTCAGTGCTTTGTACGAACCTCCGTGCACGCTGCAGCCCTGCACAGGTGGCATGCCGCCACGCCTCGCCGCGCCGCTGACACAGGTCGGCGCATTCCTGCTTCACTGTCTTCATTCCTTCGCCATTTCTCCGCCTTCACCTGCGCGCCTGGCCTCCGCTTCAGATCCTGGCGAGCATGCGGCTCGACGCGCAGCAGATGGAGGCCCTGCTGCAGCTGCGGGCGCTGTTCCTGCGCACGACCGCGGCTCTCCAACAGCGGCGCCGCCATCTCGCCACCGTGCTCCAGGTGTGGCAGTACACTGGTGTGAAACCCCCTCTACAAACCTGTTGCCGTGAGGAAGGGCAGGGCCGGGGGCAGGCCTCACAGCACCCGCGTGTCTCGTGCTGCCAGCCCCTGGAGCGCACCAAGGGACTTGAGGGGCAGCTGGCATGCACATCAGCAGCGCCGACAGCCTGGCTCCAGGCTTCCCACACCCACGTCAGCAGCGCAAAACTCGGCGAGGCGCCCTCACTGTAATCCCTAAACCCTTGAAGTGGCCCACCCTGCTGCAAGGCGACGGCACCGCCGCATGGCCATGCTCGCAGCGCGAGGAAGACAGCAAACCCTAAACCCCCTCCACACGCAGGCGGCGATGCCGCCAGGCGGCGGCATCAGCGAGCTCACATGGTCGTCACCAGACGCCTACGGCGCGCAGACGCTGGGCGTGTTTGCAGAGCTGCAGGCGACCATCAAGGACGAGCACACAACTCTGCTGCTGGTGCGGCGCGCCGCGGCAACTCCGATTCCCCGAGCTTCACATCCTCAAACCGCATGCCATGGCTGCCTGCCAGCCTGATTGACTTCGGCCTGCCCGCCGCAGAGGGGAGCAGCGCCAAAACCCTGGCGGACCCGCAATGGGGGGCAGCCACGACAGACACCTGCTTTCCAGCGTGTCGTCTTCGTTTGCGCTGGGATTGCTGTCATGCAAAACACCCGCCGCTGGTCCGCCTGGAATTTTTCCTAAACCCCAGGCACGGACACCAGGGGCAAGGCCCTGCAGCTGAGACTGTGATGTGTCCCTGCCTGCGGCGCAGTTCACGATGTTCATCTGGCGCCGCGTGTTGACGCCTGTACAGACGGCGCACCTAAGCGTCACCACCTACCCTCAAAAGGTGATCGGTTTTTTGTCACTGGTGTCGCTGGCGGCCCTCATGATGGAAACGCCACAGCTGGGCCGACCTAATAACCGCGTCAGTCAGCACGGCTGATGGCTGCTCGCATGATCACACCAAGCAGAACAGCACAGGTGCCATCTCGTGCATAGCGACAGTGCTGGAAGGGCAGCGAGCCTGCCATGCTACCTACTCCAACTCCTGCGCTGGGGTACCGCCCGCCTATCGGCGCGCGCTGCAGCGGCCAAGGCGGCGACGGCGCTGCCGCACTGAATCACCACTGCAAGCAGTGCCAATCGTGACGTCAGCTCACAAGGCGGTGCTTCTGCGCCGCAGCCGTACGTGACGAAACTGGCAGAGGCGGCTGCGCGTACGGCGGGCGCCCCCTCCGCCGCGCAGCTTGCAGCAGAGGGTGAGACGGCGCTGCTCTGCTCTGATCGAATGCATGCCAGCTGCACCTGCTAGCTATTACAGGTGCTGTCGTTGCGGGTGCCGGGCACACGCTCAGGATGACCTCGAAACCCAAGAGAAGGACCAGGCACCGGGCTGTCTGCTTGGCAGGCTCCACCGGGTCTCAAAGGGGTGGCAGCTGCTCCACTATCGGCCATGCACAAGTTCTTCGAGTGTTATCCGGCGATGTGGAGTGAACCTTAACACTCTGTGCCTGCGGGCTTACTATAATATGTGTTGGATGTCTTAGACGGCTTCCGTGTATGCTCCGGATGATCTCTCTGCTCAGCCCATGCTGCTGCCGCCACCTGCGCAGGCGCTGCCGAAGAGCCGGCCGTGCATCCGGCGCTCTTCGAGGCTGTGCTGCCGTCCAGCATGCGCGGCTACCAAGCACCGCCGCAGGTGGACCTTGCAGCGCTGTACCCCGGGCTGGACCTGCAGCAGCGGGGGCCCAGCACGCCGCCGGAGGGGGCGCCGCCGCCGCCGGTCACCATGAAAGTGGAGCCACCGGCAGAGGCGCTGTCGGCACAGCTGCCCGTGTTCGAGCCAGTAGGCAGCTGAGCAGGTCAGAAGAGGGCATTGGCAGGACGGGGAAGGAGAGGGACTGAACACTTTGCGGCGCACCTAGGGTACCAGCAAAAGTGCGTGGTACCATTTCTTGGTAATTGACCCGCACCCCCTACGTAAACCTACCTGGTGCCTCGTGGTCTCACATGCCGCTCGGTGCTCTGTGCATCAGACAAATTCAGCTTCCGCCATGACAGGTTTTGCTGCAGGATTGCCGGCTCACCAGCTTTGTATGTCTATCCTTGCTCAGAGGTTGCGCCAGGCTAGACCGTCAGAGGATTCGACCCTAACAGTGTAACACATACACACACCCCGCGGCAAAGTTCCTCGCCAGCGGGCGCGCACCCAGCAGAGTAGAAACTCGCATGGCAGGTAGAGCTTTGCATTCAGACGACTGGGCCTACGTGATCAGCTCCAATCCCGCCCCACCTTGGGGAGTCGAGGCCGTAAACTGGACACGGCTGATATCCGAGCCGCAATCAAGCCACAGCATCGACGTGCTAGCGGGCATCGCCTGCAATCAGCGACACATCGGGCTGGCCGAACGTGCCTGGCTCACGGACGCGCACCAGGTGATCGGCGGTTGCTTTCGCCCGGTGCAACGCTCCTTCCAGTAGGCAAAGCAGGCCGGTTTTGCCTCGTGCTCGTGACTGGAGCGGCTGGTTGTACGCCTCCTGAAACGAGGGCCAGCATTGTCCCAAAACAGAGCTGGAGAAGTGTGCTGCGTCTGAGGATCCAGCCTAGAATATTTGACAGGTTCACCCACCACATTGGCCACATCATGCAGGCCGGGCCCAGCTCCTTCTTCCCACCGGAGCCGCCGAAGCGTGCACGGCCTCGCTTCGAATTCGGAAGGCCTCTAACATCCGAATCAGTGCCGGCAGCGGCGCCCGGCCGCGCCCCTGCCGGCAGTGGGCATGGCGGCCTTGGCAGCCTCGGCGGCAGCCGCGGCGAGTCTGATCGCGCACCTTTGCAGGCCGCAGGCCAGGTGTTGCGAAAGGTAACAACCTGGCCGGGAACATGGCCTGCAGCCAGCGCAGCCAGTGGGACAAGATGTGCATGCGGCATTGCATTACAGGGCGCCCAGGGCGTCTGCGTTATCATCACAGCGGCTGCGGTACATGTGTGACTGACGCTGCAGGCGCACTCTGCGGACCTCGCCGTCGGCCGCAAGCAGGGCGGACCCATACGGTCCAGGAAGCGGCAGGAGTCGCAGAAGCGATGGGTCGACAGGCAGAGGGCAAGTGCCTCTGTGCTTCACAGGACATGTCACCAGCAGCTCACGCATGCCTGCCAGGCGTGCAGTGTGTGTTCATTCCCTTCTGTGAGTAGTGGAACAGGCTAGCTGAAGAAGCTCTAGCTGTGCATGAGCAAGCCCACTGCATGGACTGCAAATGCCGTCCCGCAGGCGCGGGTACAGAACACACAGGCGACCATCGAACAGCTGGAGGCGCAGATGAAAACAATGCGCCTCGCGGGCGCCTCGCTGACGCAGCGCAACGTATTGCTCGAGGAGGCCTATGCTGCGCGGTCTCCCGGCGAGCCGGCGGCCCCAGCGGAGGCGCGGGCGGCTGACGCGACTGACCTCAGCGGCGCGGCGGCAATTGCCCCGGCGGCGGCGGCAGGCAGCGGTGGCCCGCCGGAGTCGGCCACAGAATGGTCAGCCGACTCGTTGGCGGCAGCGGCGGCGGTGCCGCCTGCACGGCTGGACTCGAATGGGGGGCCAGAGGCATGGTGGCTCACCGACAGGATACAGGTGCGGCGGGCTGCTGCCTGCCTGCTGTTGTCCCTTCAGTTGCGTGTGATGCGGCGCGTGCCGCCCATGGCCGCATGAACTGCGCTTCCTTCATGTCGCCAGCGACTGATGAGATGTGCCTGCTAAGAAACGGTTTGAAAGGGATCGTGTAGAGGAGGCATACACATGCGGTGGCGCAGGGGCAGATGGCACAGGAGCTGCTGCTTGACCGCGAGCTGGTCTTTACTGTGCGACGGGACGCTCCATTGCGCCTCACTCGCGGCCAGGTGTGCTACCTGCTTCTTACCTCCTTTGCAGTCCTGGCCGTTTAGGTGCCCTGCGCACCTTGGAGCAACTCCGGACGAGCTGCAGCCTGCACCGGTAGCCGGGAAGCAGGTATCTCGAGAAGGTGTTGCGAGACGGTCAAGACAGCACAGAGGTGCGCGCTCCCGTGCCTGCACAACAGGATCGTCGTTTGAGATGTTCTTTTACAATGTTGCAGGTGCCGCAGATGACGCCGCAGGAGCATGGCAAGCTGTGGTACGACTTCATTGTGGAGTTTGCACACCAGCTTCTCCTGGTCCATGGCGGCGGCGCCGCCGCGGCTGCTGCCAGCGCCCGCCTCGAGCGCCTCGTGTTCGAGGCCAGCCAGGTGGGAAGTCGGTCTGATGTCGGGGCATCATCGGCTGTTCCAGCGCTGAAATAGCTTGATGGAGTTGACCAGCTCCTGCCGAACAGCGAGCCCATAAGCGAGTCGGTTGCTGACCTGCTCCGCCCACTTACGGTGGATCCTTAGGTCGAGCGCATGGCAGATTCGGCATCAGGTGAAAGTCGCAAAGTTGACGTCGTTCCTGCCGGCCTGCGCAGCTCAAGGGCAGCACCATCACCACGTTCCCGGACCAGAACAAGATCCTGCCGCTGCTTGGGTTTGC
The DNA here is from genome assembly GCA_033439295.1 of Deuterostichococcus epilithicus. NCBI lineage: Eukaryota > Viridiplantae > Chlorophyta > Trebouxiophyceae > Prasiolales > Stichococcaceae > Deuterostichococcus > Deuterostichococcus epilithicus. The sequence continues at coordinate 125,556 of JAVTLE010000016.1, forward strand.
GGTTGACGACCCTCCAGACGAGACCTGGGCGCAGGCGAGGCGACTCCTCTCGCTTGTGTGAACTCCCTTTCAGGCCACGCATAGCCCATCTGCGGCGTGTGTGCTCATGTCCACTTGACTCACCCATTCTTGCCAGACACCCGGCCATGTCGCCGCGCAGCTGGGCATGTGTCTTGGCGGTCTCGCACAGCGGGCTAGGTGCACTGCGCGGCTCCCCGCGGCTGCGGCCACGGCGGCGGCAGCCTCCGCTCTGCCTGGCGTGCAGGACCTTTCCTGAGCACTCGCAACCACTCCCTGTGCCGCAGATCGTGTCGACGGCGCGGCTGAGCCCGCTGCAGCAGCAGGTGGTGGTGGAACTTCGAGCTGTCCACCTGGAGAACATGCGGACGCTCGCAGCCCGCCGCAGGGCGCGCGTCACAGAACTGGAGGTGGGCCTCTGAGCGCACAGCTGACAAACACTCAAAACATTGCACCCAGACACATGGGGACTCGCTCGGTCCCCTGCACAGAGCGCATCCCTTGTTCTGGTCGGAGCGGTCAGCGCAGGGGAGCTGCCTAGCGGCTGGCATTGCCGCGAGTCGCTGCGGGGCCACCTGCTCGGGGCTGAGACGGCAGTCGACGTCTGTCGTCTTGCGTCATGCAGGCGGCAGGGCCTCGCCGCAGCAGCCTCGATGCCGAGTCAGTGGAGGTTGCCAGGGAGCCCGCCGTCGAGCCGCGCACTTTGAGCCTCATTTCTCGCCTGCACGAGGCGCTGCGGGAGGAGCAGTCCTGCCAGTTGCAGGTGGGGCTCGAACTAAGTAGGAAACACATTGCGGCGCTGCCCTTTGGGATGCATGCTTCGGGCCAGGTTTTGGCCACGAAGCAGGAAGCCAACGGACAGGGTTTGGATCTGGCAGCAAGTTCAGGACCCGCTTTGGATGGCCTCGCTGAGACCAGTCTGCTTGTGTCCCAGCTAAGATACCTGCGAACATGCTTCGGGTGGTGAGACTCTCTGTGTTCGGTGACACAGTTCATCCTCACGCTGTGGCGGCGGGTACTCACACCGCTTCAGGTGCAGCCACCTTTGGCCGATGACATCCCCAATCTAATCCGGAGCTCATAACATGTTGCCGCATACATGGCCAAGACCGATGCTGCATGCCACTTGCTGACTGACTGGCTCGAGACGCATGTTCCTGGATTGCCCGCTCCTGGTTTGCACCGACACATCGATGTGGCGCAGAAGACGCTGCACCTCTCGGAACATGGGCGCCTCATCGGAACCGTCCCATCGCCTCTCTGTTGTCTCGAAAATACAGCAACAACATTCTAACAAACCCGCAGTTTGCGCACCTGAACGTGGCGGCGTGGCCGGCGCACACGGAGCTGCTGCGCATTGCGGAGGTGGTGTCGCGATCGGCGGGGCAGCCGCCAAGTGAGGCCATCCTGGCACAAGGTGCCCCCTTTTCACCACCGCCCGTTGACATGTCAAGAGACACAAGTCCTGGTTTGCAAAGCGACTCTGGCATCGCAGAAGCGGCTGGATGGCATCCTGACGCGAGGTGTTCTTCATCTGCTCACCCCCCCCGACCACCACCACCACCTCTGGTCTGCACTGCCTGCTGCGGAGGCGTTGGATTGGCTGAGGCTGGGGCAACAAGGCCGTTTTGGCGCGCTACCCTTCCCGTCTCCTTCCCCACAGTCTTTCTCTCCCGCAGCCCTCCTTGCATCACTGGTTTGGAACGTGACGTCGGAACTGAGCAGCAGCCCCACCAGCATGAACGTCCTGGCGGGAGCAGGGGATGGATTTCCCTGCTGCCCAAGACAGCAACTATCTGTTCTGCCACTCCCTTTGCTAACTCGGATGTTGGCCAGTGATCCAGGTTGTTAATCTAAAATGTCCTTTCGCTCGAGGGCCTGAGGCTGTCACTGTGGGCCGTGTTACGCCGGCACACCCTTCTGAGGGGGCAAGGCCATGCCCTGGTCGAGCAACTTGCCTTCAGCAAGGACCGAGTGGATTGACAATCAGCGCACTGACATCGTCTGGGCTGTGCAGGCGACGCAGACCCGGACGCGCGGTTACAGTCGCTGGAGGAGGTGCTTCCGACTTCCATGCGGCAGTTGCGGGTGCCGGACGCGGACCTGCCCACGCTGTACCCGCACCTGCCGCCTGACGCGCTGGTGCTGGCGCCGTCGCTGGCGCGGGACTCGTTCGCCAGCAGCAGGGGCAGCGGCAGCTTCGGTGGCGGCCGATCGTCTCCCTCCAATAGCGGCTGCGACCGTACCAGCTCTGGCTTCTCGGCCTGACGCCCACGCAGCATCGGTTGCCGGAAGTTGCAGGGTGCAACTGGGCAGGAAGCGACAGTGAGGTTGTGGCGCTCACGGCCGAGTGGCGGCCGAGCCTCACAAGGCTGGGCAGATAGACGCCGCGTCAGCCTGGCTACCGTCCTGGTGCTGCTGCTGTCGGCCAGCAGCACCGCCGCAGGATGCACAGCCTGCCTCGATCCAGATCAGCGGGCACAGCTGTGCAATTTCAAACATCGTGCCGCAGCAGCGCGGCTGGCTGCGGAGGGGCAGCGCTGCTGGCAGGAAGTTGTGCGGCACTCTGAAGAGGGAGAGGCGGCCAGTTGAAGTACGATGGGGTGCTGATGGGGTGTTGTAAGTAAGTAGGGAACTGAAGGGGTGGCACTCTCGGTTGCAGGGCAGTAGGACAGGCCCTACCTCTGCCTGCCGCAGCCGCGCGCAAGATCTTGAAGTGCGTTGCCTCGAGGCGTGGGTCTGACAGCCACAGCTCGACTGGGGCTGCGGGTGTGACAGTGTTTCTTTCATGAACGTGCGACTTTGGGCGTGAAGGCAGGTCTCAGTTTGATTGTCGAAAGGAACTTCAGTTGCAGAGGCAAGCAGCGGCTTGTTGGCGGCGGCATTGCTGACCAGGGCTTGGCCCTGTTTATTGTGCCTCGTTGCGTGGTTGCTTTAGTCAAACATGGTGTCGCTGAGGCGCCCGATGGTCGATATTGATGAAGTCCTGCATGAATGGTGTAACGATTGCCCTTTGTCTTAGATTCACCCTTTACAAGGCTGATTTAGTTTTGTGCGTCGCCGCGCCGATCGCCGCGCTGCCCCTTTGCAGGAACACATCCTTGACTACATGTGGATTGCACTGCAGGCACGAGCCTTGAGTCCGGATCCTTGTTGTTCTATGTGGAAGACCATTGCCAATGCCAGCCATGCCTTGCGTTTAGAAATGGTGATCCATCTGGAGCATTACATATTAGCGTAAGATCTTGCAAATGTGCGGAGATCCAATAACACCTGCGCGGCAGTCACATCTGGGTGCTCACGTCGTTGTGCCCGGATGACGACGGGTTCGTTCACTTCTGATTGCCTGTCCGCTGCCCTGTGATTCATTGCCATAATCTCTTCAACCTTGACGACCGATCCCAATGGGCATTGCCCGATCCCTCCTCTGCGCTGGTACACGTATGTACACACAGACGCAACTTAACCTGCGATCCCGTGCAGCCCCACCTCGCAGCCTGCAGCGGGTACACACTGCCTCATATTGCTCAGAACTCAGAAGGGGCTTAAAGTGATGGGCGGAACGGACGATCCGCTGCCTGGGTGGGGCCAAGCCATGCGAGAGGAGGAGCAGGTGCATCCGTCGGAGGCTGACCGTGACTTGCGGCTGGCACTGCCATCAGACCTCCTGGAGCTCGGATCAAGTGACGAGCTACCTCCCGGCGGCCAGGAGGTGCGGGCTCGCGCTCAGCTCCACACGCAAATCTGACGTGAACTCGGGGCTCGCCTAACTTACGTAACATGCTGCCTAATTGATGTGTTAGCGGGGGGCCAAATTGCCAATCAAACAGTGCAAAACTCCAGATGCGTGGTTCAGGCTTCGCCTGACTCTTCTTCCGCGAACCTGCAGGATGCAGCCTTTCCCTTTGGGCTCGACGATGCTTTCCTACTGCCCACGCGCTTCGTCAGCGCGTCAGGGTTCGGTGCGGAAGGGCCTAGCCCGCTGCCGCTGCCATTGCCGCCACCGCAGTCTCCGCAGCATGGCGGCGCACCAGCGCTGCGGCGCGTTGCGAGCGCCGGCGCCGCGCCCGGCACTATCCGCCGACTCAGCGGCACCGGCACAGCATCGACCTTTCGCAGTGCTTCAGGCACACTGCTGGATGGCCAGGTGCCGTGCTTGATTGGTCCAGCTTCACTGCAGCGTCAGACACTGCGCCGGGTGTCCTAGTGTTGATGCTCCTGTGCTTTCTGGAACACCTGCGGCTGCGCAGTAATGTCAGGATATCACAGTCTCTGCGAAGTTGTGCCCTCCTCAGCCTGAGCTCGCCCTTGCCTTTGGTCGCAGCATTCGAGCCATGAGCAATTGCACCTTGTGCAGGTGGGCCAGGCGGCTGATGCGGGCCGGCTGGCAAAGGTCCGGCGCACGAACCGGGTCTCGCAACAACGGTGGCGCGCACGTCACAAGGTGAGCATGATGATGAGAAGTGACATTCCAATGGACCTGCTGATCGATTGAGATTTACTCAACATACTAACAATGCCATAGTTGCATTCTCAAATGCAGTGCCACGTTGTATTGCACAGCCCACTTCTGGCTGTGTCTGTCAGGCTGGTGCTCTGCAAAAGGGCATGATAATGGTGTTGGTGCCCAAGCTTGTGCAGGCTACATTCAGCGTGCAGACATGTCAGAGGCCTCTGCTGCCCATGCTGCAGGAGCGAGTCCAAAACAACCGCCAGCAGGTCGCCAGCCTTACGCAACTGGTAGGGGAGATGCGGCTGCAGCAGGTGGGCAGACTGCTTTTCAATCTACAGATCTTTAGTCATCAGTAGCAACCATCAAATTGCAACTGTATGTGCCGTGGCACGTCCGTTCACGATTTGATCTGGAGGGGATGGCATCTCCGGCACCTGCATGCTCTATGGGATGGGGGCTGTGATCCGCGCGTGGGGACATCTGACACTGCTGTCGCAGGGGTGTGTAGTAGGATAGTCACTGGGAATACTCACTCGCGTGCGGACAGCATGAATGCACAATCCAGCCACTGCGACATGCGCGATGTCGTTTCGCCCTTGTGCATGGTTTGTTGCTAAACATGGGCTGACCCTTCAGGACTGGCGCCTGTTGCAGGGGCTGCTGGAGCAGCGGAACGCGCTGCTGGAGCACACCTTCGAGATGAGCCAGGCGGCAGCGGCAGCCGATGCCGCAGCTGCGCAGGCGACCGACCGTCACAGATCTGGCGTCGAGACGTGTGCCACAGCGTGGTGGCTCACGGACGACATGCAGGTTTGTTCCTTGAAACCTGCATATCTGAGCCAAAGGCGGTCTGCCGGCTATGTGCACCTAGCGGACCTCGCCGACGAATAGCACATGTGACAACCGTACCGAAACCTTCTCTGCTTGAGTGGCTTCGACTGCTTGCTGCCACCGCTGTCATCGTGCCTGTCGCCGCTGCGCCGCCACCGCCGCTGCAGCAGCGGCGGCAGCGTGTCAAAGTTACAATGCCGGCGATTGTAGTGGCCTGCTCGAGCCTCCTGCTGCTCATGGCCTGCTCGTGCACCGTAGCGTAGCAGTCTATAACGGTTCCGCTTCATTCCGTTACAGGAGCGCCTGCAGGAAGAGCTGCAGCTTTCGGGTGACATGCTGTTCACTGTCGGCCCGGGCGCGCCCCTCCAGCTGAACCAGCTGCAGGTCACCAATTATCTCGAATGTGTCCATTCGATGACCTGCCAGCCACCTGCTGCGCTCTGCTGCTGCTGTGTCCTACCATACTGGTAGCGGTCTTGCCATACTGGGTGTCGTCATGCTGCCATACGTCAAGACCATGCGCCTGCGGTAATGCCAATGCGCGCACACCATTCTCGTAACTTCGCGGTCCCAACGGCACACAGGTGGCTGCGCTGCCTCACCAGCAGTATGGGCGGTTGCTCCGGGATTACGTCGAGGCCTTCGCACACCATCTGCTGCAGCGCACGGCGCCGCTCAACGAGTGGACTGCCGCGGAGGGCGACGCGCGGCTGGTGAGGGCTTTGACACTGAGCTGGCGCTGTCGCGGTGCCGCTGGCCGCCGCCCGTCGCAGTCAGCAGCAACGCCTTGTGCCACGGATTCATTCAGTCATGTGGGAGCAGAACACTAGCCTTCAGTGACTGCTGTCGGGGGGAGGGGATTTGCTCGCCATGGTGCGATGGATGGCGCCCGGGTGCGATGGATGGCGCCCGGGTGCAGTCCTGATGCCTGGCGGTCGGTCAACCCTAAACCCTACACAACCTGCGAGTCCACCAAAACCTGCGGTGCAGGCAGCACAGCGGCTATGACACTGTTTGTGAAGTATAACCCAACATCGTGCCTTTTGAATCACAACACAGTATCGTGTCCAGGCTGAGCTGGTGCTGGAGGCGGGGCAGCTGAGAGCAATGCTGCTGCTGTCATTCCCGGACCAGCTGGCCGCGCTGCGGATGCGGCAATGCCCCCATGCCGCGGCTGCGCCGGAGCCTGCCTCCGCCAGGCACGAGGGCTGGATCCAGGTGTGCTGCCTGTCGCGCGCGGCGGCAGTGGTGACGGGACTGGCACAAGGCTGGCAGGCCATGTCGCAGCGCTCCCATGCCGCAGCCTGCTCGCCCACAGTTCCATGCTGCTCAGCCGGCCAGGTAAGCAGCCTCCACCTCCAGCCGAAGGTCTGATGCTCATATGTGTCCCCGCCGTGCTTTTCAGGTGGTGGAGGCATTGCAGCTGACGCCGTGGCAGCGGGAGGCGATTGTGCGACTCCGATCTGCATTCCTCACCAACTTGGCGTCGTTCTCGCGGAACCGGACCGTGCTCACCTATCGCCTGAAGGTGAGGCCGCTGCAGTTTTTGCATCATCCGGCCTCACACGCAGACGTGCGCCGCAGACCAGGTCGCCGGCTCTGCAAGGCCTGCGCTGGAGCGCTCAACCCTGCAGCTCGTCGTTCAAGACCCATGCTGTCCCAGTGCCTGGGTGAGTCCCAGTGCTGGGGGCGGGCCCTGACGTCAGTGCGGCCCCGTTTCAGTGATGTGTAGCATTATGGAGTTTCTGGGCCCTCGAAACTGTGACGCTGCCGCCTGCAGGCCCTGGCGCCACTGCCTCCGCCCGAGCAGCGAGACGCAACCGCGGCGGCTGGCGCCGCGGCCGCACTCAGCCGCCAGCCGTCAGAGGACACTATGGCGAGGGATCACCTGGTGGCGGCCATCGCCGAGCTGCGGGCGTGCCTGCGTGATGAGCACTCCAACCTGGTGCAGGTAGGGTTCAGGGTCTGGCAGCAGCCGCCGGCGCAGGTTGTGCGATGCGGCACCTTCGCTCCCTGGCAATGCTGCCATCGGCAGGGCTGCAGATCGTGTGGGCTGCGCCTTGCACTGCCTGAGCCCGGTCTGGAGCCCCTCCAGATGTCATGGTTGATGTAATGAGGTGCTTACGCACTGCAGGCGGTCCTGCTGCTGTGGCGCCGCATCCTCCTGCCGGCGCAAGTGGCGCACCTCTACGTGGCAGCCTCGCCGTGGCCACCTGACATGCTCCGCTTGGCGGAGACCGTTGCCGTCCAGGCGGGCCACCCCGACACCGCCGCTGCGCTTGCCCAAGGTGCGGCCTGCAGCAGCTGCTTCGAACCCTCCTGTAGGCACCGACTGCACGTCAGTAGCCGCTGGACACCAACGGCAGAGGCCACGAGTTTCGCCACGGATGCGTGTCCCTGTACAGCAGGCGTGATGCGGCGCAGGGGCCGGTGGCCGCTGCTGGCAGAGGCGCCACGTCAGTCGTTGGAGTGGAGGCCAGCATACAGGCTACCTAACCTGACAGCTGCCTTTCGTTTCTGAACGCAGTGCTCCCGGACGCTGAGCTGCAACCGTTGGACGCACAGCTCCCGCCGGGCGCTGACCTCCTCTAGCAAGCGGGCGCTGGGCAGTGGACCATCTTGGCAGCACCGCCACGCCTTATGGCGACCACGCACATCAGGGGTCGAGCGCAGCGAGCTCGAGAGTGGCGGGCCGGACGGCGTGCTGGCTGCAGACTTTTGAGCGAGAGAATCTCGAGTCCACGCGCTGCCACCATTATTTGAGTGGGAGATATGGTCCAGTTGGGCAAAGCGCCTTTGGCGCTGCCACTGCGAAATCACGCTTTTTTGCTTATGCGCTGAGAGAGAGGCCATGAGTGTTTGGTGACCGAAACAGCGAATCATGCCGTGAACAAGCTGCCAGGACCGAACAATTGGCAGCGATGGCAGTCAGCAGCGAACCCCATGATAAGGAACCATGATGTGCTGCCGTTGCAGTGCCGCTTATTGAGGGTATTGTGGTGTCAAATTTGTTGCCATTTTTTCGTTATTTGCGTTGTCATCTGCTTGTGCCATGTTTACATTGGAGTTATAGAGTTTTGACAGAATTGCTATTGAGATTGCCATATCCGTTTTTGCAAGCCCCCATCTAAGAAAAGTGTATTTGACACACTGCTGGCAAAGCTGCAACCGTTCCACCTAGTTTCCAGCATGGTCTGGTCGCAATGATCGGCATGTTCTGACCTGCTTTCATATTGCTGACTCCACTGCCGGCGCGGTTGCACAGCATTCGTAAGGGTAGGCAGGCTGTCCGGCACAGCAGTAGCCTGCCGCCGACTTTACAGCGCCCTTGTACGGCCGCATGCTCGTTTCGAAGCTGCCACGATGTTGCGGCCCAGAAAGATCGGAACCTGCCGCGTTCCCAGCGTTTGAAGCTGGCAGGCCCTTCACACCTGCTGCGAAAGGTTGAATGTCGGCCCAATGCGGTGGCTGCGGGTGAGTGGCGCCCGCCTGGCCCAGCCACGCCGGTAGGTGCCATCGCATTGTGGTCGCCGGCATGCGGCGGCAGGTACCGCTACCGCAGTACAATTCATTGTTCCGGAATAGAATGAAGGAGCAGCGCCGAAAGCTCCTGGATGGCTCCAGACACCAATGCCGGCGGGCTTCGGCGGCACGGTAGTGCAGTTTTCGTCAAACTTTTGCAAGCCACCAGATGACACCAGAGCGAACGCGCACAAAGAAACACTTGCTGAGATCGTTTGAGTCCTCACGCCACCAAGCAATTGGCACTCTGAATGTCCAACTTCCGTGGCCAGAACCCGCCTCCACCATCATGTGTGGCCTTAAACAACCCTGGTCAACAGACTGGCAGCAATACCTCTGCATCATCTGCTCGACAACCACTGGGGCAGCTGCCTGTGCATTCTAAGTTAGTTGCCCCTTGGTGGAAGCAGTGCGTCAAATTGCAGGGGGGAGACGCTGGCCGCAAGCAATGATGAGCGCTCACAGCGCATCCTGCTGATGACAGGCTCCATCTTCTTGCAGCAGCCCTTACGTCTGCAGCCGACCGACGAGCCCGCTCGTGGCCGCTGTCACCTTGTTTCTCATGGCCGCGCCGCCGAGGCGGCGCCAGCCTCACTGAGGGGTGGCCGGCGACAGGCAGCCTGAGCAGGCGGCGCTCAGGCCGCTGTCCTGTTGCCGATGATCATGGTCATTGTCTTGCCCTGCATCTTGGCACGGGCCTCGACGGCCACCTCACTGACGCCGTCAGCCTTCTCCAGGTCGGCTATGAAACGCTGCGAGCATGGGAGACACAGGGCGGATCAGCTGGGACGCATGGGATGCGAGATCACACTATCCCCAATCCTCTGGGCTGGGCTGCAAACAGGCTGCAGGTGCACGCACCTGTATGTGTGGAGGTCAGTGATGGGGGCAATGGCGCAGTGCACAGCGACATGTCCCGCACCCTGCAGCAGGTGTTCTGCTGCGGACCAGCGTCCGGACCGACACGGCAGGGGCAGCATGGCAGGTCAACGCAGCTGTGTGGTGCACACCTCACTGCGCCAGGAAAGGCTGACGGCGGCCGGCGCGGTGATGGCCATCAGGACTGGACTCTCAAATGCGCAGGCAGTCGAGAGGCCCGGCGACACATGTCGAGGGTAGATGTTGGGAGTGGAAGGCAGAACCAGAGGCCCACCTCGAACATCTCGCGCGCGATGTTTTGAAACTCCATTTCCCGCCCGCGGAAGTTGCACGTCAGCTTCACCTTGTGACCCTGGCGCATGCGCAGGCTGCAACCTCAGTCCGGGTGTCTTTTTCCTGAAGTCTTGCCGGAGTCTGGCCGCAGAGAACCAGCGTCACGCGCCAAAGCATACGTTGTCCATCGGGCCTGTTCGGAGCGCCCACCGGTGCGTGCACAGGTGCACGTGTGCTGGGGCATGCTGCCGGGAGGGGGACCACAGCTGACGGCACAGGAATGACCTGGGAGCTGAGGACATGGCCGGGGGGCCGAATCAAGGTGCTGATTCCTCAACGAATCCGTCAGGCAAGGCCCGCACCTTCTGCAGGAACTTGGTGGCTGAGCGCAACCGGACCTGGTAGTCGTGCTCGTCCGTCGACGGCCGCATCTTCAGCTCCTTCAGATCAGACCTGTAGGCCAGGTTTGCTCGCATGTCAGTTGAGCATGGTTGCAATTGATTGTCCAGGTGTCGTGCGCGTCCACTGACGGCCGCATCTCCAGCTGCTTCAGCACCTGTAGGCCATCAATGGACCCGACTTTCGGTCGCATTTACCTGAGATCAGCCTGTGACTGCTGACCAGCAGCATGACGGTCAGACATTCACGTTGACTGTGGAACGCGTTCGACCTCGTGAGTTCAGGTCAGCTGGCAGCTAGGCGTCTGGTCGCGGCGTGCGCAACCAGCCCGGCGATTAGGCGCCGGGACAGCAGACTCAAGCTCAGGCTGAAGGTGGCTTCCCGTACAGTCATGCTCACAGAGAGAAAGGGGAGGGGGGGCACGTGCTGCTGCAGGGGCAATGCTGCAAGCTCCTGTTCGAAGGTCGCCTCAGTCGCCAGGATCAGGGGGCTCCGGCCTGTCTCAACCCGGTGCACGAGCCAGCGGCGCCCAATGCCGGGGTGGAGGCGGAGGACGTCGCAAACCCATCCCTGTTACCCATGCATTCACACATGCGGGCAGAGGTCCTGGGGTCCTGGAGGAGCGGAAAGAGGCGGAAGGAGGCCCACCGTGCGGCGCGGCTCTTGCGGCCGGCCTCCTTCTTCGCCTTCTCCTGCTCGTACTTGAGCTTGGAGACCTCGACAAGGCGGCACACCGGTGGGCTGGCGTCGGGGGACAGCAGCACCACGTCCGTGCCCGCCTCGTCAGCCAGGTCCAGCGCCTGCGGTGTGCAAGCCACAGAGACCGTGATGTCACGGCGGGAAGCACTGGGAGCACTGAAAGTTGGGAGACAGCAGCACCACGTCCGTGCCCGCCTCCTCAGCCAGGTCCAGCGCCTGCGGGGTGAACGACTGGAGCGGTTCAGTATTCAAGAGGCTGAAAAAGGTCAGGGGTGTATCGGTGTCTGTGTGGGGGGACAGCAGCACCACGTCGGCTGCCAATTTCGCCCCGCCAATCCAGTGCSATCTWCTAGGATCACAAACACTGGGGGGGTCWGGGAGGGAAGCACTGGAAGCATGGAGGTTGGGCGACAAGAGCACCGCCCCAATTTCCCGCCTCATCTGCCAGGTCCAGCGCCTGCAGGGTGCTCAAAGGACGGCTGAGCTCGGAGACAGTAGCCACAGAGGCATCAGCGCAGACAGGACACCAGCGCCTCAGAAGCAGCAGGATATCCCGGGTCCTAGGCTCCAGAACACAGCAGGTAACACGGTCGGCGGCGCCATGCTGGGCCATGCCATGGCAGCCATGTCCGGCGCTGCGAGTCGCGTGAATCGACTGCACTCGCACGAATGTCCAGACGTGCAAACTTGCCAGGCAGTCACGTGTCATCATGCTGAAGTGCGCATGCGTGTGCGCCGAGCTGCTGATGTAAGGGATCAGGCCGCGGCACAAGAACACATGCCTGTCAACGGGGGGAAGGCTGAGGGACAGTCAGAGGTGTGAACGTGTAGGAGGGATGGGGAAAGGAGCACCTCGGAGAGGCTCATGACACCGAGCTGCTCTTTCTGCTCTCCCAGCAACCGGATCTCCTGAGACCTGCAGAGCGGCACAGCAGACGCTTGAGAACCGAGTGGCAGCACAACACAGTAAGTGCTTGCCTGCCACAGCACTTTGGCGACTGGCTGCCGGTAACACCTTCCCACCTGCCAGCCAGAATCCTTCTGGCTTGCAGCAGGCAGCAGGCAACAGCAAGAACGCACCCCGCTTGACGACCAAAGCGGCTGCACAGCTTCGTGCAAGCCACCTCCGTCCCATCACCAGCCACATAGTGCAAACGCAGCAGCTGCATGCCCTGGTGTATACAGCACGAGGCATGGGGTCTGACACCGCGGCCTGCCATGGGACTGCTTTGAAGCTGCCTGCACAGCATCAGCTCTGGGGCCGGCACCCTACTGTGCCAATGTCGCAGCGCAGCACCGCCATCCCTGGGGTCACGCACGGAGCAGGTCACTGCCAGCAGGGCCGAGCGGCCCCGGCAGATGCCTCCTCCGAAAGGTTTCAGCAGCCTCACCTGATCTCATCGTTGACGATGAAGCCGTCGGCGGGGCCTCTGTTGTCCCGGCGCTGCTGGTCCCGCTGCGCCCGCTCCTGCGTGTTGGTCAGCGGCTCCTGCGGCTGCTGCGGGGCCTGCGCCTGCCGCTGCTCCTCCCCCTGGCCCTGCTGCCCCTGGAAGCCCTGCCCCGTTGGGCCGCGGCCCTGCTGCTGGTAGCCGCCGCCCCGGCCCTGGTAGCTGCCGCTGCTGCCGCGACCCTGGTATGTGCCGCCGCCGCCGCGGCCTTGATAGGTGCCGCCACCGCCGCGACCCTGGTACCCGCCACGGCCGCCGCTGCCGCCGCGGCCTTGGTACCCGCCGCCGCTGCCGCCGCCGCGGCCCTGGTAGCCGCCSCCGCCGCCGCGCCCGCCGGTCGTCGGCCGAGACGGCTGCTGCGGCCGGGAGGGCGCCTCTGTGCCCTCTGCGCGCGTCGCTATCAGGCACTGCAAGTTCACATTGCGATTTCCTGTCAGATATTGCGTCAAACGGCACTGGAAAAGCTTGCCAGGGGTCTGGCTTCGACTACCACGCCAGCTGCTGGGCCCACATCGCCAGAACGCTGTCATGTTATCCACGGATGGGCGTGCTGCGGCCAGTCTGCGATGCATAAAAGCTAGGAGGATGCACGAGTGACTGTTGAAACATCAAGTTGGCGAGCAATCGCGGAATCCACGCAGCGAATGCAGATTCGAACACCTGTGAGCGTCCTGTGGCAACTGATCGCAGCTGCAGGCGCCCGAAGCTGTGCGTAAGGGGCTGCCGAGATCGCAGCATGGAAGCTGGCTGTCTTGAGCAGGCAACGTGCGCCGGCTGCAGCAAAGCGCTACTGCAGACGCACGAGCCTGCAGCATTGTGCTGCATCGCATGCATGGTACGCCTGTCGCAGTAAACCGTGCTTGCTGCTGGTAGTTATCTCCCAGGGTGTGTGTTGGCAAGTTGTGCAGCTCGACTTGGCTGCGGTGCGGCGCTTTTCGAAGTGAATTCCAGTCGCTTCGTAATGTCACTGTGCTGGTCAGAGAATTGCGCAAGTCTGATTTGTGGAACGCAAACCCACGTCGGCAGCGGAGATGGGAGGGTTTTCCACCAATTTTGACATCTTGGCAAAGTCAGCCATTCTGCCTTCACACCACCCTGTACTCGTATATGGGTGTGCTGTCCGATCTTGGTGGAGCACGTACGAGCTGTGAATTCCTAGAAGGGGCACAACCAATATGACGCCTGGTACATGGCGAAGTAGGTAGCCCGCCCACGCGGGTCTCTTCCTGAAGCCCGGCATACTTCTGACGAGCAGCATCAGGCACTCTCGTCCATGGGCTGCGGGGTGTCTGCAGGCGGCTGCTGCGCTGCGCCGGCCACTGGGGCAGTTTCCTGGGGCGACTTGGGCGCGGCACCGGCAGGCGCAAGCAAGTCGGGTGCACTGCTCATTCTGCCCGCTGTTGGGGAGGACAAGACAGGGGCGTCGCACTGCGACGGTGGCGAGCGGCTGCCGGATCCCCCTGCCGCCGGGGCGTCGGGCTGCTTTGCTGGCACACCAGCTGCCGCTGTCGCATCTTGCGCATTGGCTGCCGCTGCGGCTGGGCTGCCACCGCCAGACCCTGGGCCGGCAGGCGGAGGTCCCACCTCCTCTGCGACACCGGGCGCCTGGGCAGCAGGGTCAACATCTGTCCCGCTCGGTGCAGCAGCCAGCGCCACGGCTGCAGATGTTGCCGGCGGCGGCACAGGCTGGTCGTCGGCTGGCTGCGCCGCTAGCACGCCAGCCACCGGCGAGCCGCTGCTGCCAGCTGGCGCAAGCAAACCTACGCTACCCTGCTGTGGCTGCTGCGGTGGCGGTGCGGCAGGGCTTCCCGACACCGGCGTCTGAGCATCCGGCCGAGCCACCAGCGCAGCTGCCGGCGGCACCCCACCGCCGCCGACASCGCCACCGCCAGCGGAGGCACCCTGCACCGGGTGCAGCGCCGCTGCAGCTGGCGCTACTGGCGCTGCCGCTTCCGCTGATGGTCCCGAAACCGCTGCTGTCGTCGATGCCACTGCCGGCTGTGCGCCCACAGTCTCCTGTGGGCCCGCCGGTGAGTGCGCGCTTCCCGCCAGGGTCGTATCGCCGCCTGGTGACGTTGGCGCCGCCGCTGACGGCGTGCCGCCCTCGCCACCGCCGCCAGACGAGGAGCGGCCGCCCAGCTTCACACGAATGCGCATCGGCTGCGGCTGGGCGCCACCCGGCTGCCCGTTCTGTGCGGCAGTGACGGTGGCGCCGTTGGCGCCGTCGGCGACGTTCGGCGCGCCGTTTGGCGTCGCGGCAGCGTCCGTTGCGCCGGCTGCGGGCTGTGCACCCTGCGTAGTGTATCAAAAAATATACCGCATTCTGGCGAACTGTGCTGGCAGGAGCGACGAAGTGACAGAGCGACCACTATTGATGCCGCGACGTACCATCCGGTTCAGGTGGATGAGCTGTCGAATCACCATCTCGACATACCACTGATGCATCCAGCGTGCATCGCGCCCCAACAGCAGTTGCACAAGACGGTCATGTCATCCAGCTCTGCGCCAGCTGCCCCGTGCTGGCTGGACAACCTCCAGCGGACCGGCAGTGCCAGCGCCCGAATGCTCGACTTATTCGAGCCAGACTACAAACAGACTTTTCAAAGGAGAGAAATGACAGGGGCCGCTTTGTAAGCGCACCTTCTCACCCTCACGCAGGATGGTCACCCTGCGGTGCTCCAGGGTGGTCAAGTCCGGCCGCCGAGGGCCCGCCAGCGGCTCGCTGCGCTCCTCTGCAGCTTTCAAATCGCATCGTGCCGTCGCTCCATGTGCTTTCCATGCCAGTGTGGCACTTACAGAGGGTTTCGGCCCGCTGTGACGCAGCCTGGAGCAGGCTGTCGCAGGATCCAAAGTCGACATGTGTAGCAGTGGTCTGAGATGGGAGAAGCTCACCTGTGGGCACCCAACGCAGGACATTGAGACCTTGCTTGTTGGCGATTCGCTTTGCGGGCTCGACGCTGTCAGCGACCGTGGCAGGCACCCACCTGTCGGCGCAGGGCGCAGCGCAGTAGATTCAGAGCTGGTTGCAGCAGGCGCTGCAACACCATCAATCCAGCAAATCATTCAGGCTTCGTGTCGCTTCCGTCGTGAAGTATCTGTTGAATGCTCGGATGAGCGCATCGCCATGAGGTGCGCATGGACGCACGGACGCACCGCTGCGTCCATTTGCGCACGCGACCTGTGAAGGCTGGTTTCTGATTGTTGCGGTCTTTGCTACCTCTTGTGGACATGGGGCGCTCTCTTGGCTGTGTACTGGTTGCACTCTGCTATGCTGTGATCGCATGCCAGGTGGTGCCGCTGCTGCTCGTTAGGACTAGCTGTCGACCAACGCCTGGGTGGCTGCGACTTTCCAAGAACGATGGAGCCGCTGGCTTGTTTGCATAGACCAGTGCTGAGCGCAGCTGCAAGAGTCCGTCCGAGATCGACTTGTTTGGTGTGAGGTGCTGTGCTAATTTTTCTCGCGGGAGAGCCTGGCTCGACCACAGCGCGAGGGTAGCAATGTAGAACCCAGTTGCAGATTTGGCGACTTTGAGTGTTCTGGGCCTGCTGCAAACTGCAAGTGGCAATGCATTTAAGATTACCGCCGAACTGGCCTCGGCGGTCATCGTCTTGGACAGCCATGTCCCTTGTCATCGGCCGACAACGGCCTGTGGGCAGCCAGAACTGACATAAGTGAGTGCTTGTGCTAGTGCGTGATGACACTAGTGCGCGCGGTTCGACTCAAGGTGGATCATCAGGCAGGGCATGCCTGCGGGCGACTTGGAGACGCAAATAGGTAGTTCGCAGCAGCTCTCTGAACCGGACGCTTGACAGGCGTGAGGCAGGCAGGCAACAAAGAGAACACTGAATAGCTGACGCAGAAGCATTCGGCCCCGCATAGGTGGTACATTGCGGAGCTCATCGCGGCGGCGGCCGCGGTTCGCTGCGCATGGTGCGTCCCAGCGGTATTGCGATTCCCGCACAAGCTGCTGCCTCTTCTCGGGTCTGCTGATCACTGCTTCCACGGCTGCACGTAATCGGTGCCGCGCTTTGAGGGGTCGTTCATGGCCGCCGTCATGCGCTGGTACTCCTCCTTCACCTACGTTCGAACTCCTGGAGGATTGAGACTTGCGCTGCCACGCGGCAGGGAGGCGCAGGCACTGAGGCAGCTGCGAGGCGCCGAAGCGGATGACACAGCGACACGTACTGCAGCACTGACCGCAAAGGTGGCAAGGGCGCACAGGTTGCGAAATCCGGAGCACTGAGCTGAAACAGGAAGGGGGGAAGGTGCGCGCCTGCTGCCAAGCGGTGTCCGCAAGCGCCTGGCTGCGCCCCGCCTTCACCTCCTGTGACACACCTGCACAAGGTGGGAGGACGGTGCGTCAGGGTTACAGGGCGGCCGACTCGGCATTGCAGCAGCGTAGTCCCAGGGTGCGGACAGCAGCTCTGCGAGACGAATGGCGTCTGGGCGGCCGCCGACACGGCGCGCGCCCTGCTATTGCGGCGCACTACAGATGCCGCCACCGCTGGGCGACCCGCTGACCTTCTTCGGCCCCTCAGGAGCAGCCACGGCGCTGCTGTCCGGGTCGTCATCAGCATCAAGAGGCAGGACCTTTCACGTCAGGCCCAGAACAACGGATCAGGGCTGTTTCAGAGGTTGTGTCGAGCGCCGCACCCGTGCCGCCGACGATGCCGTCGACATCCAGTTTGGGCATGACGGAGATGCCGCACGGCGCAAAGTACGTCAGCCGTCGCTCACCCATCTCCTTCTGCAGCTCCTGCACTCAGGTACGGCACCGGTGTGGATGAACCAGCAACCGGGTTCGGGAGCAGCGCAGCACGCACGTGCAGCCAGCTTGCGGGTCTGAAGGCGGTTCACGCGGCGGATGGGTGACCATGGTGGCCCCCATCCGGCGCTGCAGCAATACCATACAAGGCAGCGACACATGCAGCTCCCGCACGAGGGCCACCTTGTTCCGTGGTCGTGCAACGGAAAGGGACTGAAGCGCCTGGTGCGGGCGCCGCACTGCAGCGGCAGCAGCATGGCGAAGGACGAGATGGCGATGGGGCAGGGGGGCCCTGTCCGGCCCTGTCAGGCACTAGGGGTATGCAAGGGACCCCTACCGGCACCAGAAAGGTCAACAGCATGCGCGGCGCCAGCGCGCGCCAGCGCCTGTTCGTCTGGGTCCAAGCATGGGACGGGAGTGCCGCACCTGCGGCGGCGGCATGATGGCCCAGGACGACATGGCGAAGGGGTACAGGTGGCCGTCCGGCGCCGCCTTGGTCAGCATGGTGCGCATGAGCTCCGCCGCCGAGCCGTCGAACGGCGCCGGCAGCCACTCCCCGTCGGCGCTCGGGCGGTCGCGTCCGCCGCTCGGTGCAATCCACACCAGCTGCCCCCCCTGCGAAGCAGCACACAGGGGCTCGGGCATGGGGTTAATCGGGAGTGCCGGTCTGTCTGCGAAGGCTGATGGTCCGATGCTCGGAGCGCCTCTGCTCGCTGATCAGAAGCCTCAGCATTTGCAAGACCATATCGCACGGGCGGCGCACGCGCATGCGGCAGTGACTCGGCCACTGCCGGCTTCGTAGGACTTTGACAAGAATGCAAGTCACGCCATTCCATTGCACATTGAAAGACGTGTGCAGTTCCTCTTGCCTCATTGAACTTGCGGCCCATGGTGACAAGCGTCGTGCGGTTCTGCTTCTGCTTGGCGGCCTTGAGCTCCGGGACGTCGTCCAGCCGCTTCTTGGAGTGCACGCAGAACAGGTTGCGCCCCATGGAGAAGGGCTTGCACAGCGGGTCCGTCACCTGCGCACCGGGCACAGGGGGTAAGGTGCAAAGGCGCTCAGGGGCTGAGACGCAGCTGCTTGGTGCGCGAGGTCACGTCTTCTGGGGCATCAGCATCAAACTGATGTGCTTGGCATTGCATGCAACACGCATTGTTAGCGTGGCCTTGAGTCGTGGTGTCGAATGAGAAACGGTGACACATAATGAACATGACTTCTGCATAAGATGCGGCTGATGGCTCACTGGCTTGGCCATGGATATGCAAAGCAAATTGGTGTCCGCACGATTTGCTCACCACGCGATCGCCGGCAACGTAAATGACGTCGGTGGCGAGCCGTGGGTGCGTCTTCTCCAGCAGCAGCGCCCACACCTGCGCCGCTGATACCTTGACACCATCATGGCAGGCCTTCTGCAGAGTTGTCGCAGCAAGACAAGTTGGGTTGTGGTCGCAGCAAGCGTGTCAGATGACTTGTGCGGCTTGGCCGCTTCTGGATGGGTGCCCCAGCCGCAAGGTCCGCAGCATAACTGTTGCCCGGGCTCCAGGCAGCCGTGGCATATGAGCCAGTGCCGCTGACCAGCGCCAACATTGAAATGGTCACGCCGCACGCTTGACGGTTCAGCGTTTTGGGACTTCAAGCGCTCCGGCGGCTTGTGATTTTGGATTTGAGGGACCGTGCCGTGCTGCCCCCCGGCCAATCCAGCGCGACGCTGGAGGCCACTTCCTAGGGGCACGGCAGCAGCGAACCGGCAAAGCAGCACAGAAGCGGCCGCCCAGGCCAGCGCGCTGCTCAGGCACTGTCCCAGCCAGAACAGACGCCATGGTTCCGGAACCAAGGAAAGAAACGACCTCCAGGAGCTTCCAGACCGAACTAAGACGATGTCAAAACCCCTTAAGGGAAAACCCACCGCAGGGTCGGCCTCCGTCTGGTGGTTGGCCAGCAGCACCACGTTCTCGCCAGCCGCCAGCTGCGCCTCCATTGTGTCGAAGATCTCCGGATGCCCCAGCACGCTGTTGTCGAAGTCGATGAGGTTGCGCACATAGCGCTGCCCGAACTCATAGTAGTCGTACGGTTCCTGTATGCGGGTGTGGAAGGAAGGGAAGGAGTACGGGTCCACGAACTGGTTCGCCGACCTGCATTTCGGGAGCGGTGATCGTGTTGATTGGTTCCATCGGCACATGCACCCTGGATGCGATGAAGTGTACGAGGAGGGGCAAGGAGTAGGGGTCCACGAACTGGTTTGCCGACCTGGACAACAGGAATATCATGGCAAGCATGCCGTTTGCATGGTTGCCGCCACCCCTGGCCACGATTGTGTCGCTGTCATAACGGTGCATCGCCGCCCCGCCAGCTCATGTCCTCGATGATGCGAGGATGCCACACGCCAGGCTATCGGTCCTTGCAGGTTGGCGTCCCGATACAATTGGCCACCCCGCCAGCGTCTGCCGTGAATGGCGGCCATGACAAGAGTTGGCCCAGCCACTCTTCCTTTAGGGACGCTCGAAGCAGGCCCAGAGGCACGCGATCCTCAGGGTTTTTAGAGTTTACACGGCGCACCTGTCGGCGATGGCGGCCATGACCGAGGCGACGAGCGCCTCGTCGGCGCCGGGCACGCCGCTGCCGACCACTGCCTGTTTGTAGTTGTTGTAAAAGTCCAGCATGCCCGGCACCAGCTGCTCCGGCAGCACCTGCGGGAGGGACGCAGGTAGCTGTCTGTTGTGAGTTGCCCGGTTTGAGGCAGAAGCTGCTCAATGGTTTGCGGCCTGTGTTCCGGCGGATGCCTGGTGCTGCGCCAGCACGCTCTCAATTCGGTCACCTCACCGAAGGCTGGTTATGCCCCTCCTTCCAGACGGCCTGCCGGGTACGACACTGCACCAGCAGCCCGGACATAGTGCAGCATCGGGGTGCTCTGCCGCAAGCGGCCCGCCCGCCACTGCATATGCTCAGAGGCGCGCCCACGCGCCGGAGCATGGCGCACCAGAGCACCATTGCAGCAGTTGCAGCATGCTGCGCATCTCGCAACATGTGAGGCTCAGTGCCAACATGCAAGCGTGGGCATCCTGGCCGCGCTGCGTGGCTTGTGCGACGGAGACGCGCGGGGCAACGGCGGCACCTTGGCAGCGACCTTGTGCTTCAGCACTGCAACGAAATCCTCTTCTGTCTTCACGTCCGTGAACTCTGCAGGCGCTGCTGCCGTCGCGGCGCGCGCGACGTGCGCTCCTGCATGCAAGGCATGCCCGTGTGTATTCTCCACCTCAAACGCAGCGTCACCGTCGCCATTCCGCAAGCTGCTCTGGCGACAGCACTGCCGAGGAGGTGCACTGCTTGGCCATCCATAGTGGTCACACCTGCGCAGGCTCTACGTGACCGCAGCTGCCGCTGTGCGTGTCGCAGGTGGTGCGTGTGCTGCTGACGCTGCGGCGGCAGGCCACACCGCTCTGCCGTGCATGTTTGCCTCGCGGGGGGGCCCGCCAGGCCGCCGATGCTGACGTGCAGCATGACGGCCGGATCAAAACTGGCCGCTGCTGCGCGACGCCCCCTCGATGTACGACGCTCGGGTGGGTGCGTTGACAGACACCGCCAGTATGGCAGCTGCAGGTGGGGGCGTCACAATCTGTGCAAGCTGCAGATGCGTGGCTGGATTGAGCGGCAGTCACGACTGTGTGTGATAGATCCTCAGGCGCCGTGATTCGGCACTGCACTCCTCAATCGGTGGCGATCAGTGGCGATCACATGGCGTGAGACTCTGGCCCAAGGTGCCAGCGCGAGTTCTTCAAGGGCGATGATGAGAGTGGATAGAGAAAAGTCCAGCTGCGTCGCGACTACCGAATGCAGTCACCTTGTCATCCGGTGTGCAGGCGGTCCTATCAATCTCGGAACCGTCGTAACCACTGTGATTTCTATCCACAGAAATCAGCCTACTGTTCTGCGACCGCGCGCGCGATAGCGGCGCCACATATCGAAATATCTTAGAAGCAGGTGCGGGTTTCGGAGCGGCGATTCCGACGAATCCCCCAACTGAGATCGCTCCAAATGCGATCGTTAAGACTTTTGTCACGGTTTACAACCATTGCAGGCATGTAGATCACTTGATCGCGTGAGCGAGCTTGAACGGCTGAAACCTTACCTAGTCCAGCGGGTCAGACGACCCGCGTTCGTCCCAAGGCCTGGCAAACAGAGAGGATCAGGTGTCACAGCTGATGCGCATCCCAGCTGAAAGACTCCTGAGGCATGGCGCCCCCTGCG
Source organism: Deuterostichococcus epilithicus (assembly GCA_033439295.1). NCBI lineage: Eukaryota > Viridiplantae > Chlorophyta > Trebouxiophyceae > Prasiolales > Stichococcaceae > Deuterostichococcus > Deuterostichococcus epilithicus. The sequence continues at coordinate 147,090 of JAVTLE010000016.1, forward strand.
TGCTCACCGAATCGAGCTTTTGGGCAGAGTGGCGTAAGTCTTGAATTTAAGCTAATCCGAGCGCAGGTTGCGGCTGCCGCCATGGGGCTGCAACGCCTTGCGATAGCTGCGGCTCAGGGCGCGAGGCGCCTGGGCGCGGGGGGCCTGACCGGATCGGCCGGGATGATCGGCGTGCAGGTACAACAATCAATGACGTGTGAACGAATGCAGATTCCTTAGTCACCAAGACATTGGGGCGCATTCCAGCTGCACCGTGCGGCGGAGACTTCACGGATTTGGCGTTTGTGCGACGCCTCGGTTGTCCGATGCTTCTTACGCTCCTCTATGCGTTTGCTCCTGCGCATCATTCAGTGACGTCAAATCATGCTTGCCGGGACAAGCAGGGCGGCGCCGTGCGGACGGCAGAAGCGGCGGCGATACTCGGGGTGCGCACGGCCACAACGTCCAGCTTAGCCGGCAAGGAGGGCCTGAAGATCACCGCCGTGCTGTATGACGGCGGTGAGCCCGCGCGCAATGAGCCCAGGTGACGCTCTGCAGGGTTGGTCTGTGATCTGCCGGCGTGGCCCAGCAGCACTGCGGACTCGTGGGGCTGGTGCGGCTTCAGGCATGAGTCTGGTGGGGAACGTGGCACTCATCAAGACCTTCCTGCCAATTTCAAAAAACGCTGCGGAACAGAGTGCTTGGGCCGGAGCCTTGCCAGCCCACCGCGACTCAGGCGTGATGGGTTCTCGACACTCAACAGGCTGCTGGGCACGACAGAGAACGCACTGGGGCTGCGCGACTGGCTGAAGGAGCGCGGCCACACACTGGTCGTGACTTCCGACAAGGAGGGCGACGACAGCGAGCTGGACAAGAACCTGCCAGACAGCGACATTTTGATCACAACGGTGCGCCCAAGTCGCAAAAGGGTCCGCTGGGTCACCCCTGCCCAAAAAAAAAGCAGAGGCAGCTGAAGTACCAAAGGTAGTGCTGTGCCGTTCTGCTCTGGTGCATTTGCTGCAGTGCTGCGTGGGTGCGCGCCGGTGACCAGTTGTATAATTCATTGCCACAGCCCTTCTGGCCGGCGTACGTGACCGAAGAAAGGCTCAAAAAGTCCCCCAAGTTGGCGCTGTCGCTGACGGCTGGCATTGGCTCCGACCACGTGGACCTCATCGCCGCCTCCAAGGTGAGCTACTTCTCCAAATTTACATCAAGATCTGCGATGATCATGTTGTTCTGCACATCGCAGCAGCGACCATGTTGACCATGTCGCTGCGTCCAAGGTGTCTCGTCTGATTTGCTGAGGCATTCAGGATTGCATGTTGTTCGAGAGAGAGCGCGGCCACATAAGGCCCGCTGTGGCAAGGCTGCTGTGCCGTCCTGTGGCGGCAAGGGAGTGGCAAGTGAGGGCAACAGCTGCAATCAAACACGCGATGCCAAGCCCCGCTCGAGTTCCAAGGCCTTGCTGGCTGAACACCCAGCTCCTGGTCAACCAGGAGCCCCACTCCCAAAGCCCGGGATAACATCATGAAGCGAGGATGTTTTTCCATAATGTTTCTGCCGTGCGCGACAGGCGGGCTTGACAGTGGCGGAGGTCACTGGCAGCAACACTGTCAGCGTCGCCGAGCACGTGCTGATGATGATCCTGGTGCGGCCTGACATGGTCCCCTACACCTGGTCGTTCATGGTATCATCGTCTAGCCTTGCCACCCAGCACCGACTTCACTGCACCGAGCGAGCATGGGCCTGTTGCATCCGGTGCTTGCCCAAGGGTCAGAGCGCTGCCTCCCAGCGCTGGAGCAGGTGGTACCGGCCCGCACGCCAATCGGTTGTTAAACTCCTGGAAAACTGAACCACTGAGGATGCACGAGTTCGACCGCTTGTCTGCAATCACTGCACCGATCACCACCGTTGGATGCTGTGTCCCATGCAGAGCCTCGTGCGCAACTACATGCCAGCTCACCAGCAGGTGCTCAACGGCGAGTGGAACATCTCCGCCATCGCCGCCAAGTGAGTCTTGCATTGTTGCACACGATAGCATGGACATCTCCTACCGCGCCCAACCCTAAACTTGAAATCCTTCATCTGAGGTCACTGTGGCAGCTGCTTGCTGGCGGTACTGCTGGTGCACGGCCCGCTGCCACTGTCATGGGCGCACTGTTGGGTTGAAATGTCACCTGGCAGCGCCTGCGCTCGTCACATTGCAGGGCATTTGACCTGGAAGGGAAGGTGGTCGGCACCGTTGGCGCCGGCCGCATCGGTCAACTGGTGCTACAACGCCTGGGGGTGTGTCTTCAATTCTAAAAGCCGGAACAAAAAGCGAAACGCTCTCTGAGACTTGACTGCACGCCAAGCCCTTGAAAGGCGGCGGAGCCTGTGGCAGCGCTCCCGTACGGACAGGACAGTCCTGCTGCCAACGATGGCTTCTCTGGGCGGGCGACAATACGGAGGTGATGACGCTGCAGTTGAGCGGTCGGGTCTACCTGGAGGAACTTAGTGGGGTTCACCGCGGCACTTGCATGTTTGCAGTTGCTTAGGCTTCTCCAAGGCTTCACTCGTGGGGAGCTGCCACACTGCGGCAGCATCTGCGGCAGCATCTGTCGCCTTTCAAAGGGATGCGAGCAGCAGCAGAACCTGACAGCCCCCTGCGGGCAGACTTCATCAGGGAGGAGCCGCTCGGATGAATCCATTACCTGAACCCCCTTCAGACTGGTTGACTCGGAGGACGTGTGCTTAGGGCTTCAACTGCGAGGAGCTGCTGTACTACGACTACGTTGGCCTGGACTCGGAGACGGAGAAGCGTCTCGGGGCCCGCCAGGTGGAGCTGGAGGAGCTCGTCAGGTGTGCTTGGTATCCTGCGTGTTGGTTCCCGTCTCCAGTCGTACCATTGTCCGCAGGTCGAAAAGGCAGCTGTCTTCAGCGCTGGCAAAAACGCCCTCTCGCTTGCCGAGTGGCTGCCCCAAACAAACCACACAAGCTCATCTCGTCACATTTGCCGACGCGGCCGCGGGCGGCCTGCCGCAGCCAGCAGTGGCTCCGGCAGGGATCGGACTTTCTTGCTTTTGCCGCAGCGATTGCTGATCTAGATTGTTCTTGTGCTTTGTCCGCAGCTCCTGCGACGTGGTGACCATCAACTGCCCGCTGCACGAGGGCACCAAGGGTCTCTTCAACAAGGAGCTCATCGGCAAGATGAAGAAGGGAGCCTACTTGGTACGCTTTCTGTTCTGCACCTGAAAGTACGCCAGCATCACTGCACACGGTCCTGCCGAGTGAAAACAAGGGCCAAACTACCACGACCAGATTGGCCAAACGAAAGAAGAACGCATGCCCACCAGTATCCTGTCCTCCTGTGTTGGCAACCATCTTGAACTATGCGCGGCGAGGGCGGCCTGGTCGACTTGCGCAGGTGAACACGGCTCGCGGCGCCATCTGTGACACCGAGGCAGTCCGGGAGGTAAGCTGAACTCCTGCCATGCGTGCGCATGTTATCAATGCAGCGTCAGCCCTTTTGTCTCCATGTCATCAAATGCCCGATAACGCCTCTTCTTCATCTTCTCTGTGCAGGCGCTGGAGAGCGGCCACCTGGCCGGCTACGCAGGTGCGGTCACAGTAAGCTGTGCAGGAGCATGTCAGTGACAGTCTGGTTGCTCAGACCGCAGCATCGCGAGCATTTGCACGTGCATCAGTGCCCTGGTAGAGGTGCGAACCGGCAACTGAGAGAGAAGCGGCACCTATTCCCCTCCTGACACGCTGCGCAGGTGACGTGTGGTACCCGCAGCCGGCGCCGAAGGACCACCCGTGGCGCAGCATGCCCAACCAGGCCATGTGGGTTTATCAAATCAATCAAACGATCAATGGATGGTTGTTGGTAGCTTGATTTGGCGCTGCTGTTGATGTTGCCATCTTCTGGACCTGATTGCGGCCATGTCCAGTGCTGGCCTCATCAAGCATGCTGTCATTGGTGCCTGCAGGACACCCCACTACTCTGGCACGACTCTGGATGCTCAGGTGCGCGTGGCCTCTGCGGGTTGGGTTAGGGTTGAGATTATGGTCGTGTTCCCACGCATGCCTTCTGAAGCATTTAACTGCACACGCTTGGGCACATCTGCACTGCCATCGGCGCCGCAGGCTCCTTGCGCATGTCACAGTTCACGATTCACTGCTCCTGGCGGCAGCCGCAGCGGCACGCGGCAAGGAACCCGCGTACAACCTGGACTTAATGCTCCGGTGTCCCAGTATCCTCAAGCTCAAGCTCGAGCTACAACTTCACTGCTCGACTGATCTGCAGGCTCGGTACGCAGCCGGCGTCAAGGACATCCTGCAGCGCACATTTGACGGCAAGGACCTGAAACCTGCTGACATCATCGTGAAGGAGGGCAAGCTGGCGCCGCAGGTGGGCTATCTATCACAGGGCCGATCAGGCACCGGCACCGGCTACAAAACCGCTTTACCGACTGATGACGCCTGCCTGCAAGACTGGTTGAATTCCACCTGTGCTCGCTGGGAGGTCGTGCTGCAGGTTACGGTGCCGTCGTCGGTGCAGGGTTTCGCGACCCCAATGTCGTATTCGTTTTGGCGGGTGATTCCGGGCAAACGTTTGCTGTGAGGGAGGAGAAACCTAATTCTCACCTGTGATGGCTGCAGTACGACAAGGCAGCCAAGAAGGAGGAGCGCAACCTGAAGCACGAGCCCGGGTGCGCATTGCATGCATATCCCCTTCCCCCAACCCCCCCTCGCCGCGCGGGGGCCGCCTGGAGCGAGCGGCCGGATGATCGCCGAGTTGGCTGGTCATCTGCCCGGTGCTGTGCACAAATATCCCGCTGTTGTTGCCTAAGATCAGTCTGCCAGGGGTATACTTTGCGCAATGCACGCACCTGCAAGCGTATCGCTGTCTCCTGCCCTTTCAGGTGGGAGAGGCAGGCGAAGAAGCAGGCCAAGGATAAGACTGCCGGCCAGACGCTGTCCTGAAACACTGAACCGCGGAAATCCTTCACCCTGGCGCCGAAATGGGGCTGTGGCTATTGCGCCGCCAGCTTCCGTGCGTGGATGATCGGGAGGCGCAAAACACCTACCAGACGAGAACAGCAGCGGCTGTAGCAGCCGCTGCTGTTCTCGCTGCAGCCGCTGTGCAGCCAGCAGAGTGGGCATGGGGAAGACTTGGCTTTTGCAAGAGACTAGTCGAGGGCGTTAACGACCATTGGTATTTTCCCAACGCCTTGGCTGCAGTGGCGTTGGGCAAGCCGGACCAGATTGGCGCTTTGGCCTATGAATGTTTCATCTCGAGATGCAGCTTGGATTATTACCAACCTGCGTCCTATTGATGAGGGACCGGGTGTGTGCCGGCATGACATATTGTTCTATGCGCAACAGCGGCAGACCCTGGTCGTTATTAGCTGCATCAATTCAAGGGCAAACACATTATCACACAACCTCCCTGGTTATATGTTGTAGCGCTGCAGAATGCTGCACAAACGGTGGATCTAGTTACGAAAGCATTTGAAACGCTACTACGACTAGCACACTTAGCTTGCAACCCATGCCGCACCCAAATCTTCAGTGTTGTCCACCAAGCATCCATCCACCTGCCTCGCAATCTAGCCATTTCGGTACGCCTGACCTCAGAACTCGTCGTTTCCGGCAAATGCAGCACACCAGCCGTGCGGGTGCACCGCCACAGGGCTGCCAAACAGCTGCGCAACCTGCAGGCAGCACCGCCAAGTTTGTCACTGAGGCATCATTCCATGACGGCAGCTTCAACAAGCCAATGCTGGCCTTGTGATTCATCAGTCCGCTTTCGAGTTCCCCAGACTCGGTGTCAGCGAGCCGTCGACGCGTCGTGTGATCACATTTCAGGGAAGCTGGCGCTATCCACCAGCGCTGGCATGTCGTCACTGGCAATAGCGAAGCAACTGGTGAAGGTGCGCACCTTTCGGCATCCGGGCGCCGCCGACATGAGCTCCAGGTATTGGCTGTGGTGGTGTGGCTCGCACAGCATGACCTGCCGTACACCCAGAAGCTCTTGTATTATGTATCGCCAGCGGAGCGGAGACCGAAAGTGCTCCTCTAGCAAGCGCGATGCAACAATCGAGTTTGCTCGTGAGCGAGCTCCCACGGCTTGGCATGATCGCTGCACAGCGATAAATAATGGCCAACAAGGGGCTTCGTGTCTCTGAAAAAGGCCAAAGACTCTGCCGGAATCTGCCGCACCTTGTTGTGGCCTATATAGAAGGGCATGAGCTTGTCCTGGGACCCTCCGATCTGCGCAAGCGGAACTCGGAATCAACTGCGTGCCCCACATGTTGGCACGACTCTGCCCAGGCTAGGCACTTCCCCAGTTGGCAGCATACGCGCGATTGAGCAAAACACGAGGGCAGCGGCTTGACGCCCACACTGCGGCACGCCTGCTGCGCGCCAACTGTCTTTGAACACACGACCAAGGCACTTGCGTGTAGTCGATCAAAAGCTCGCCTGCAGCTGCTCGTAAATGAAACCCTCCATGAACAGCGCCAGCCCCAGGTACACCTCAGGCCAATCGGCGTTGAACACGTCGTCAACAATGACGACGCCTCCGTCTGTGTGGTAGGTGCAGGAAAGTGGAACGTGACCGGTCCTGCGCCTTCCTCATCCACATCCAGAGCCACAAGCAGCGGTCCAACAGCAGCTGAGGCATTGGGTCCAGGCGAGTCTGATGGGCCCGCGACATCGAGGAGCCAGCAGGCGTCAGGGCAGCTGACATCGAGTCTGCCGGCAGCTGAAGCCGCGTCACACATCCAACGGCAGGGCTTGCCTGCAAGGGAGGCCGCTGCAAGGCGCAGGTCGATGCATGTGGCCCTCGCGCTGTGGCAGCCGTCCACACTGAAGATTCGCACGCCTGGGAACGGGAGACAGGGTGACAGGAGGGTCGGGCTCTTGCCAGTGGGGTCATGTTCCCATGCGCATTGGTGTGTCAGGGACGGCGCCGAACACCACTTTGCACCACTGCGCAGAGGCGCTCGGGTGCTCGGGCGCTGCGGCAGCCGTGCCCAAGAAAGCGAGTCAGGCCAGATCGCATGGTGGCAAGAATGATGACAGCCTCGCACCCTGGTCGCTGGACTGAGGGAGCGACTTTGACAGCGCCACGCGCACGTCGACGTGCGCGACCCGTGCCGAGTCGGACTTCATGAGCACCACCCGGTCTGGCAGCGTCTTGGAGGTTTCGCCTGCAGGTGCAGTGGTTCTCCGTTTCAGAGAGGGCGCAGTGGGATGCAACACGTAGGGGGGCTCTGCTCCTGGGGAGCCCTGCTGAGTCCCCTAAACCCTGGACTTCAAGGGCACGACCCACCGGCCCGCCAGCATTTTGGCGGGGAGTGCGCAACAGCTATGTTTTTTGCAAGATGATGGTTGGCACTGGATGTGGGCAGCAGCCCGCCTGCGGAGCCTGGCCTGCAGCCAGCAGCCATGTGGGAAGCACCTGCGCAAGGGCAACCCTGCACCGCTGCCCCCGGCGCCCCGACCACAGCGGGCCAGCCCTGTGAGAACGGTGCGCATTGCGCCCGCTCCTTCGCCCAAGGGGGACCCCGCTGCAGAGCCTGGCATTCACACTGCGGCTGGGTGTGTGCACACAGCCAGCCGCATAGGAGCAGCGGGGGCACCGCACCGGTCGACAACGCGTCCTGGAGGTTGCGCCAGGTGCCCTCCAGGGAGCCGACGCCCGAGTTGTCCTCCGGCTGCGCCGGCTCCTCAAACAGGTCGATGCCCACGGCGCCTTCCTGCGAGTTCAAGTTTTCGAAGAGGTTACAGCCTGCATCTGCTGGCGTTGGAGCTGCCAGGTGCGGCGTTTGAGCACGGACCCGTGTGTGGCACCGGATGGAGCGCCGGCCCTGTTGCTGCAGCTTTTCTAGGAATCAATCAGTTGTGCTGGGCTTCGGGACCTCATCCAGGCTCATGCGGCAAGCAGTCGGGATCGACATGCGAGGCTGACCGCGGTGTGCACAGCCGCATGGGCTTGCTGGATGGAGCACCAGCTGCCATACCGAAACATGTCAGCAGGGTATGAGCTGCATGCACACCTGGGGCCCGCATAGCAGCGTTAACGGGATGAAGCTGCGGCCGTGATACACTCCGACCTCCGCGACATGGCCGCCGATGCCCTGCTCCCGCTGGCAGGCGTGCAGCCGCGCATACGTCTGCGCGTCAGGAGGCGCAACCTGTTGATCAGGGGGAAGGATGGAAAAGATGTGTGATCAGACCAGCTGCCTGCCCCGGGTCCCGACAGGCCTCAGAAACCGCGCCAGCTGTTTGCGGACGGCGGCGGTGATAGCAGGCGCAATGGGTGCACGCCACACAGCCTCATCATGGACACCAGAGGCAAACGAAGGGGAGGCAGGCCCTGCGAACAGTACGGACGGTGGACTACGGATGGAGGCTTCTCGCACTGTGCAGGATGTGATCGCTGTGCGGCGAGCAGCGCCCACCTCCAAAAGTGCTGGCTCGAAGAAGCCGGGGATGCCGTCCACCTGGTCTGCAAAACCCAGCAGCGCCGCCACCTCTGCCGCCGCTGGGTGTTCGTCCGCCCACAGACGCTGCGTCAGCAGCCCCAAGCGGCCCTTCCAGGTTCCGGGCGCTGCGCGCTTCCGCTGCGCGGCCTGCAGCCGCCGCTGCTCCGCCGCGACGGCCCTGTGCAGCGGGCAGCGTAGGCGGTGGGGTCAGGAGGTGGCTTCTCCGTCATAAGAGGCCGGATACAGCTGATACAGGCGTGATCTTTCGCGACTCCCTAACAGTCTCCTCTCTCCGTTGGCCTGTGCAGGCTTGCGATGTGGTGTGTGGCGCTATCGAAGTACCTGGCATTTTCAGGCGCAATCCAGCCGTTTTTTGGTCGGACCGGGGCAGTTGCAATGAACTCAGGTCATTCGAATATACTCACCCGCGTCGGGCCTCCTGGTTCTCGCCGGTGGCGGATGCTTGAGGGGTGCGGCCAATGCAGCGGCGGCGCCCTGAATTCAAATTTCGATTGCAGCTTCGCCGGGTGGGCTGGTGCAATCCGGATTGGCACCTGAGCAAGCTGAAGTATTTTGAGCAGTTTCTGAGCATCGATGAGCCACTGGTCAGCAGCGGGAAACTGCGGCGATCTGGGGACACCTCAGTGAGTGCAAATTCTCTTGAAGCGGGGACAGCAATGTCCCGCAGAAGACCGATAGCAAGCAGGAACAACGCTGCGGAGGGCTAGACGCAGGATTTGATGCGGCTGCACTGCTCATATTGTGATACTGCAGTCACGGTGGCCTTTCAAAGTTTGCCGTTCCGGCGTTCGGCACCTTTCGACAAAACTGCCTGTCCGGTCCTGGTTCTACGGGCGCAGGTGCAACTAAACTTATAGTCCCGCGCGGCTGGCACCAAATTTTGCAGCCTGCTCCGCTGGTGCCCTCTTCCCCAGGTCTCGGCGAAGCGGTTAAAACGACGCACGTCCAAGATGCGTGTGATCTCCGCCTACTTGCTGGTGAGTCGTGCGCGCATGTTTGCCACTGGCAGTGGAGGCTGCTGCGTGCAAGGCGGCTCAACCGAGCTGCAGGACTAGCCTACCGCGTGCCGCGAACAAACTCCAGCCTTTGCGATGTGCTGAGCTTTCGTTTGGCCTGCAGGCTGTGCTGGGAGGAAACAGCTCGCCCTCGAAGGATGACATCACGTCCATCCTGAGCTCTGGTGGGCTGTTGCTCCAGTGTGCCAAACCGCACCACACAACTGAGGAGGCCTGCCGGTCATGCTTGAGGATGCCAACTATTGGATTCCTGGGACGCATACACGACCGAGAACACCACAGGCCCGGACGCCGCTGTACTGACGGGAATGTTCCCGTCGCACTGCAGTTGGCATTGAGGCGGAGGACGACAAGATCGAGCTGCTGATCAAGGAGCTCGACGGCAAGGATGTGAACGAGGTCATCGCCGAGGGTGCGCCATGCAGTCAGTTTCTGGCGAGTTGATGTCGCCGTCAGCCATCAGACCTGAAATAAAACCGCGAGGACATCGACGAGCTCATCGTTGAGGGAGAGACAACTCTGCGTCCTGAACACTAGGTCCTTGGGCCAACCCACATGATGTGCAAACCCAAAGCTGCAAGGGCGGCGGGCATTGCGTCAAGCCGGGTGTGAGATGTTCGGTGCACAGGTGCCAGCAAGCTGGCGTCCGTGAGCGCGGGCGGCGGCGGCGGCGGTGGTGGCGGCGGCGGCGGTGGTGGCGGCGGCGGAGGCGGCGGTGCCGCGGCAGAGGCCGAGGAGGAGAAGAAGGAGGAGGAGGAGGAAGAGGAGGACGACGTGAGTCGCACATTTGTAGATATCTAAACCATTTGCTGGCTTGCCTTGTCGAGCGTGGGCAGTCCTGGCATGGCAGCCATTCTGACAAACCGCCTGGCAGTGTGCTCTGCACCGACGCATTGAGGTCGGCATCTATGACCCTGTGTGGTTGGGCTTCAGTCCGCAGGCTACTGCACCATTGCCAAATGCTGAGCCATCTTGTGTTTCCAATCGTGCAGGACATGGGCTTCTCTCTGTTCGACTAGACGCCCCGCCGGCGGGGAGGACGCTGCACTTGGCTGCAGTGTCAGGCGCAGCACGACCGAATCCGTTTTCGATGGACGCGAGGACCTGCAGCCAGCCCTGCGCTTGCTTTCAGTCCAGCGGCTCTCGAATGCTGCAGCTGAGCTCACATGATGTCGTTCTACGCGCATCGGCAGTGTCGCTTGCAATGTGTGTCCGCTGTAATCCTGTTCGTGACCTTTGTGTCAGCGCGAGGTGGTGAGAGCCACCTTTCCTGGTCATCAGATTTCGTGCTGGTTCCGTATCCATGCATGAGGCCTCGGAGACCTGCATCTCCAGCTCAGGTTACCAGGCTCCCTGCATCCGGGGTGCAGTAGTAGCTAAGCACCGATGCCCAGTGTGGTCTTGCGTGTGGCGGGATCAAGAGAGGGTGTCAAAAGCGGGTGATGGTCTGCGTGTAGCATTACAGCAGGAAAGTGCAACCTGATCTGACAACGACGAGGACAGTGCTGCAGGGTGTCTGCGCTGACGCGCCTACTTCCCGCGCTTGCCCTCCTTCTTGCGGACCACCTCGTCCGAATACCGCACACCCTGCGGCGGACAGTATGACACTCAGACCCAATACTGGCATGCGCCAAAACACCGACCAGCAGCAGTCCGCCTTTCGGGCGCAAACACAGTGCAAACAGCCGCTGTCACCAGGACATACTGTCCCTGCAGGTCATGAGGCAACAGCCGGGACGACAGCGCCGCCAGGCAGGGGGGCGGCGGCTGGCGTCCAGCATGAGGGTTGCGGCAGAGTTTCATGCCCGCCTTTCGAGGCCCGTGAGTGACAATATGGTCTCTTAGCTCTTGGAGAGCTCACCTTGCCCTTGTATGGCTCCGGCTTGCGCTTTGAGCGGATCTTCGCGCAGAAGTCGCCCACTGCGACCTTGTCATGCCCCGTGACGATCAGTGTCGTGTTCTTCACCACCTGTGGGGTGAGGCGGCAGCACGTCAAGCTGCTGTACACCAGCGAAGTGCGGCTAGGCTGCTGCCGCTGTCCCGGGCGCAGCTACAGCCTGCCGCCGCAGGCGTGCGCTGGAGAGAGCCACGCTGAAGGCAGCCCCTGGGCGCCCCTCGCTTGGGGTTCACGCCACCGCGTCTCGACCATCACTGGCAAGGCGACTGCACGACTTCTTGTGGCAGCAAGGGGTTCATGGAAGCCACCTGAAGCCTGTTGTGTGGCTGGGCCTCGCTCAGCACCACAAACGCCTTCCGCACAGGATAGTCCCATCAACTTAAAGCATCCCACCTGGACCTGGACGCCCTCCGGGATCGCCATGACGACCGGGTGGCTGTAGCCCAGGTTCATGGTGAGGTCCGCGCCGCTCATGGAGGCGCGGTACCCGACGCCAATGAGCTTCAGCTCCTTCGTGAAGCCCTCCGACACGCCCAACACCATGTTGTTGGTCAGGCTCCTGCGGTGCGGTGGCGGAGGCAGAGGTTGGTAGATTAAGTGATAGGACAGATATTGCCTTAGTGTGTGTGTGTGTGTGTGTTCCGGTCATGCAGGACCCTCACTGGTGTGCAGGAGTGCATCCGGGCGACCGTATCACCGTACCGAATGCTTTGCCGCAAGGCAGGCGGGTCCAGAAGCCCACCTGAATAGCCCGTGGAGCTGGTCTGCCTGTCGGGTGTCCTGCCGCTTGCTGATTTTGTATGTGCCATTTTCCAACTGCGAGTAAAGGCACACTTCCTTCCGGCTCCAGTTGGCAGAGGCATGGCGGCAGCCGCATGCAGGAGCATTGCTCTGCCTGGAGGCTTGAGCACGTGCAAACCCCCAACGTCAGAAGCCAGAAGGCTGTCGCTTCCTATGTGCATGGTTGCACCATGTCTGGGAGAGCAGATGTGGATTCCGCTCTCACCTGGTTAATCTCCAGGAGGGCTGGGAGCGTCTGCTGCATCTCGTGGCCCTTGCCCTGCACGTTTCAAGCTCTGTGTCAGCCTTCACAACGCAGAGCAGCAGGTTTGCGCTGGCTTGACAGGCGTCAGCTAGCGCAGGATGATACGGTGCAACAGGACAACTCGCAGCACCACACCTTGACGGTGATCGTCTGGCCCTGCACATCGAAGGTCACGCCGGAGGGCACGGTGATAGGCGCCTTGCCGATCCGACTCTCCTTGGCTGCCTGCGCCCTGTTGGTGATGACCTGTGCAGTGCGGCCGACAGCAACATGTTGTCGTGCCCGGATGGGCAACGGCCGCCCCGAGACCCCGGCGTGGAGCTGGGTGACCTGCATGGCTGCTGCTGCACGGTCAAACGGCTGGTTAACGACTCTTGTTTGGCCGTGCAGTCGAGCCCTGGCCCATGCAAGCGTCAGCCAATTCTGGGCAAAAACCTGCAAATGGGGCAGAAGCAGGCCTGGGCGATGAATTCTGCTTCCAGAGCAGGTGCAGCGCCTCTGCGCCTCACAAGAAGCTTGAACTGCCTCGTGACTATCGTCAGAGCAGCTTCAGTGCCACTGCTGCTTCTGCTGGCGTCCTGTGCGGCGTGACGCGAAGTTCCATAGACGACACGATCGCTGTTTCGCCTTCCTGGTCCCGAGGAAGCGAATGGATCTTCTGGCCGGCTATGGCTCAGACGTGAGCGACGGTGATGGAGGTGGCTCCTCCCAGCAGGTATCGCCCGCTTCGGCTCTTGCTGTCAGGGAAACAACATCGCAGGCGTCACTCAGCGGCAGCCTGGCGGGTCTGCCGCCGCCGCAGCAGCTGGGCGGGACCGGCCTCGGCCGCAGCGGCCTCTTCGCGTCGCTGCCTCCGCCATCCAGCAACGATGACGCCTTTGCAGCCGCTGGTTTCGGCCTCGCTCCCCAGACCGCCGCCAGCCCTGCGGCGACGGCGGCAGCGCCAAAGCCTGCCGCGCGCAAAGTCGTGCAATTGCGCACATTAAAGCCGCTGGTGCCGGACGCAGATGACGAGGTGCGGCAAGTCTCATGCACCTGAGCAGACGGGCTCTGCACCTGCCAGCTCCAAGCTGCACCATGCAAGCTGCAAGCTGACTCGCAGCAGCGGCGATGCTCATTTGAGTTCCTGCGTCTGCCTCCTGTGCAGGATGAGCAGCCCAAGAAGAAAAAGCTGAAGGGCAGCACCAAGGGCCTCAGCTTCCTGGACAGCCTGCCGAAACCGGTGCATGACGCCGGTCCGCCGGCAGGAACCGCCCTGGGCGCCGGCAGCGCGGTGAGCTGGAGGTTCACCAACTGCAGACGCTGATGCAGGAGTCCAGTGGCGCCTCGTCGATCATAGGTGGCATGGCGCTCACAGCATCCCCGGGGCAGGATCAACTCCCCCAGCGTGTTGCTGATGTACAGGAATGTTTGGGACATGCAGCGGAAGAGCCCAAGCCTGGGAAGCCACGTGCGGTCAGCAAGGACGTACGGCGAATGCTGTGAGCGCCAGCTTCGAGAGGCATTGCCTGCTGGTGCACCGCAGAGCGCCCGGGCGCTGGGTGGCGGCCTCGACAGCGAGCCTGCGGCCCACCCGCTGCCTGCCGCCTTCTTTGATGATGGTGGTGGCAGTGGCGGCGCCTCCGGCGCCGTTGAGCCGGACGCCGCAGCTCAGTACACTTCAAATGACGCCTACCGCGTCAGTGCGGCAGAGGCAGCAGTAGCGGCGAGCTACGATGCCGAGGTCGGTCCCGCCCGGCCGCCGGCGGGCAGCTATGAAGGCTATGGCGGCTATGCAGATTACGTCGCTGCAGGGCATGGAGCGGCACCGGCGCCGGCGATGGCGGTGCCGAAGCAGCAGCAGCGGCAGCACCACTACGGTGGCAGCGCCGGGTGAGCACCTCGATGCATTCTGACGCTCTCTGCAGGGGCAGCTGCATGGTTCTATGGGTGCGGGGCATGCCTGCAGCTGTTCAACCCCACAACTGCACTGCAGCTTGGCGACTGGACGTCCAACCGCCGCGTCGTTGTTGCTCTGTTGTCGTCACCGGTCTGTAGCATGAAGTCTCGTTCTATGATGAACAGGACCCTCGACACGCGACTTTGATTGATCAATTGACTGGGGAAATATGCCCACGCCGCCAGGTATGGCCCGGCGGCGCCGACGGCGCGACCAGACGGCGACACGATGCTGGCGGCGGCGATCGCGGCGGACTCGGGGCGCGGCGGCGGCGGCGTGGACCCCTTTGCCGGCACGGGCATCAAGTTCAAGGAGGTAGAAAGTCGCAAGTCGCCTCGGGCTCGGCGTCAGACCTGTGCTGCACCAGCTGTGGCTGGGGCGGCCTCATGCTCAGCAAGGGCACCGCCGAGCATTTGTGCTTGAGGGTGGCTCGCTGCATGGTGACGACACATACACTGTGTAACGCTTGTCCTGCAGAGGCACGAGAGGAGGTTGACTGAGGCATCGACAGCCTCCCGGCTGTCTGGCAGCGTGAAGTTGGAGGCATTGACATACCTTTGGCTACATTGGCTGTTTCTCAGCATGGACCATGCTGCGCGCAGGTAAACCAAAAGAGCCTCACATATGTGGACCCGGCGCGGGCGGCGGCCAAGCAAGGGCTGCGTCAGGCACTCGGTGGGCACTCATCGATTTCGATGCAAGTAACCGCTGGTCTTCTGAGGGCTGCGCGCAGCATAGGCTGATCGTCGGGATTGCAGCTTCTCTGCATCTGTCAGTTCTTTTGCCTTATGAGGTCCCTGTCTGATGACAATGACATTGCATATTGTCAGACCACTGTCGCACGCTGCTCCTCCGGCTTTGTTGCAGGCAAGGAGCACGAGATGCAGCTTCGCCGGGAGGCGGATGCAGTTGAGCCCGAAAAGCTGGCCAAGCGCAAGCACCAGATCAGCTCCCTGTACCATGCCGCCAAGCTGAAGGTGTGTCAGTCATTTTAGGAAGGCAGCACAATATTAACGGGAGGCAGAGCTGTGCTGCGCATGGACTGGCCACTTCATGTGGAAACGGTACATATGCAGGACCGCCTTGTCACGAGCTTCATGCAGACGATGTGACGATTGCAGCATCACAGGCAGCCACTTGCTAAACCAGCAGCCTTTGCGGCCTGAAGACGTGGTTGAAGCATGCAACACTTGGGCACGTGTTGTGCAGGAGTTGGAGATGCTGAGCGACCATGGGGGCATGCTCAAGACAAAGCGCGAGACACAGGCCAAGTACGGCTGGTGAGGCAGTTGCGGCGGGCGGCGGGTTGTAGTAGAGGCGCATCATAAGCGCTTTTGGCAGCTTGTAGGGACCGTGCACGACCGCAGGGGCAAGCGTTGCGCTGTCAGTGGCAAGCTTTCAAACTGAATAGCTCGAGCCAGCAAACAACATCTCCGCTTCCCCACAGTGCGGCATCACCAGCGGTGCAGCAGACGTTTCAGAAGGAGTCGACTATCGCACGTGCACCTCCGGCAATTAATGTGCCCCCCATCCTGACACACGTCATCAAAGCTCCTGGGAACGAACTGGGTCAATGATGCAGGGAAGATGAGCCTGATGCACAGCCACTGCCAGTGTATGCACACCTAGCCTTTCGCAACCTATCGCTGCTTGCGCAGGTGTTCGAGACTGCTGCCCAAGCCATCCCATCAAAATTGCACTGAACATGCTCTAGTGATACGCGCAGCCTGGTCGTGCCTGCCCATTCTTCCCCCGGCCACCCGTCCAGTGCGGCTGCGCCACCCTTCAGGGCTTGAGCTCATCAAAGCTGACCTTGGCCAGAGACTCTGCCGTGAACAGCACCGAGCCGTCGTCGTAGGTGTGGTCCGGCTCGTGGCTGCCCTTCTCCCGGCTCCCGCCGGACGGCGCGGCAGGCTGCTTGCCCTTTTCGCGACTCCCGCTGGACGGCGTGGCAGGCTGCTTGCCCTTTTCGCGGCTCCCGCCGGACGGCGCGGCAGGCTGCTTGCCCTTCTCCCGGCTACTGCCGGACGGCGCGGCAGGCTGCTTGCCCTTCTCCCGGCTCCCGCCAAGCGGTGCGGCAGGCTGCTTGCCCTTCTTCCGGCTCCCGCCAGACGGCGCGTCAGGCTGCTTGCCCTTCTCCCGGCTCCCGTCGGACGGCGCGGCGAGCTGAGCGTCGGCACCACTGTCAGCGTTGCCGCCCTGGGTGGCACCGCTGCTGCTTTTGCCGCTGCCGCCGGCTGACGCCTCGTCCGCTCCGCTCTGCGCCGTGGGAGGAGCGCGCCATCATACACATGTCTCACAGCGCGGCGCTTTGATAAAAGGCAACCAGGGGGTGTGTCCTCTCTCCCTCGAACCCCTGTGGGGCGCAAAGACGTGCGCGCAGGTGTGCTGCCAGTCTACCCATCGCCATACGACATGCACGACCAACACGCATGCGCACACTGGATGCAGGTTTCCCTGCGATGCGCCTGAAGACTGCGACCCTCTCCTTCCCTTGCCTTATTGTGGCCGAGCAGTCGGTCGATGGCGCCCTGCACGTCGCTCTGCGACATGTGCGGCACCCGTTTCTTCAGCTCCTCCAGCGCCTTCACGCTGGCTTCCCTCTCCTCATCTGTCGCTGGCCGGAGCTCCGACTGCGGCGCTGGCTCGTCCTCCTCTGCCGACCTGTCATGTTGGCGCAAACAGCAGGTCTGAGGCTCTGAGGGCGGCAAACCACTGTTCGCCAGATCAATGGTTGGTGGTGCGTTCAGGCGCGGGCTGTTGCCGCTCTGCTGCATGCGCTTCGTTTGCTGCGCAGCCCACACATGCTGCACGTGTTCCTGCTCAGTTGTGATGAGGATCATTGGCTGCTCCGCTTCCGGCAGATGACGGCTGCTGCCGAACCACGACACCGACAAGCGCCTGGATGCTTCGGGCCTGCCGCTCATCACATCGTCACAGCGCCGCCGCCGACAGCTGGCTGAACATGGGTGGTGAAGGGCTCACGCTGCAGCAGGAGCCTGCTCACTGTTGGCGGAGCTGCCGTCACCCTTCTTGCTGGCGGCGAACTGCAGCTGCCTGTCCAGTGCCGACTTGACCTGGTCCGGGGACAGATCTCCCACAGTGTCCTGATTCCTGCAGCAAGCATGTGCGTTTTGATGTACAATACAGCATGGCGGGCGATACCCAGCGCCCCTGCAGCTGCATTTGCATCGCGGCGCACAAGCAGCCATGCGGTGCCCTGCTGCTCGACCCATTGCGGCCGTCGCGGCCAGACTCGGTGCAGTTCAGCACACAGGCTCACTTTGAGCGGTCAGCTTCGGCGTTGCGGATGATCAGCTGCGGCCGCCTGCCCGGGGTCCCGGCCCCGCACTGCGGCCGGAATGCGGCTTGGCTATTTGCGCGCCCGGCCTGGGGGCAGCAGCGGACGTGCATGCTGCCGAATGCTGCGCATGGCGCCATCTGCGACTGACATACAACAACATAAGCATTACACGTCCCGGCATGCGTAAAAGATGGGATGCGGCATTTCCGACCATCTGATGATGGTGCCAGCACGTCGCATGATAAGTGCAGATTGCCACGCAGCGACCATATTTGCTGCACTGTACCACAGAGTGTCGCGCGGGTCGGAACATGCAGCAGGGTGAGATCGTCACCAACGCAAAACCAGCGGTGACGCACTCTGAGCTGCTGCTTCGTGTGGGCAGGCTCCGACCGTGCTTCCTGTGTCGAGTTCTCTCGGTTGTGCACTGGATTGACGACTGCTGCGCTCAGATCCAGTTCAAGTTCTCCAAGCCTGATCTGGAATGGGACTCTCGACACGCAGCTGATGAGCAACATTAGTCATGGCTCATGGGCAGCCGATCTCCCCTTGCTGGTCGCTGAAAAGCAGGATGCCGATATGCAGATCCCGCCGGAAGCCGCACATCGCAGACTGTATCCGCACGCAGCCGCTGCGAGCAGCAGCGCTTAATTACACGGATACTGCATTTCATCGCACGACCAGCTCGTGCTGTTCGAAGTTCAAATCGACTGTTGAAGCAGTCTCATTCGTTCATCAAAACAAGAATTGAACGTTGAAACACGTTGCAGGTGAGCGAGTCCGCAGGGGATCAGGGCTGATCATCTCATCGCCGCAAGACAGCATTCGATTTCGACTCTGCATGCAGGCTCTGAGGATCATTCACTTTTGTGAGGTGCAGCAATGCAGCGGCTGCAGAAGCACGGGCCTTGAACTCATTGGCAAGCCCATCTTCTGCGGTGGGTGCGGCCGTGTCTGATCGTCATGGAGCATTCGAGCTCAAGATGTGCGTTCCATGGTGCTGTAACATGCGTGACTTACCATGGAAAAAAACTTGAACCCTAGGAGATGTGTCCTCGCCTCAAGCTTGGCAAATTCAACATCACATCTGGGTTCCATGTGTCGCAGCAAAGTGCCACTGCACCGTGTGCCAAAAGCTCACGGGGTCGGACTTCGCGCACAACATGGCATAGCCGACCGGTCAGGCAGGTGCAGCGGCTGTGCTGTGCAGGCTTCAACACTGCGCAAATGCACCTGCCAATCTGGCATGTGCCGTGACATGCAGTTTTCCCACCGACTGCAATCTTGCATGTTGAGTGGTGCCACAGGTGAAGATACGGACAGGGGAGCACTGGCTCATGAAATGGAAACCGTCGGAGGATGTGACGCGCTGTTGATCAGCCCAATAATAGCCCAAACGACAGCACCTTTGCCCTTCAGCATCTATTCTATGGCACACGCGTCAATTACGTGCACGATTATGTGCCAAAGTGGTGAGCATTGACATCCATCGTTCTACTTGTGAGAAATTTGTGCCTGTTGTCATGGAGCGATGATCAAGTGCTCATGGTGGCAATTCTGCATCATAAGGGTACACTGCGATGGCGGGACGTGGGAGTAAAGCTCACAAAGTCTTGCAAGATGCCGACAGGTTCCGCGACGCTCTGCTGCACGCAGGGCTGGCTTCATGGAGAAATCGGAAAGGCTCGTAGGGAGCCGCTGCGGCCAGAGCGCGAACGCGGCAGCACATCTTACCAGTGGTGGAAAACCTAGACACAGGAGCTCACAAACATACGAAGGTTGATAAAGCAAAACTTTTCTCGAACCACAATCGTGGCCTGGCTGCGGTAACTGATCATATGGTTCCTTGATTGAAAGCATCGCAGGTTCATGGGATCCTTCCAAGATGACTCATCGCATGATGTGGCAAAGCAGCCGCAAGGCAAAATTCTATATTCTATATCGTGCATCTCTTCTCCTCCACCTAACCAGAAGCCTCTTGACCTCCCTGCAGAACCGCTTCGAGTAACATCTGGAGGAGTATCGCTGCACCTATAGCTCTAAACACATCCTTGATACATCAGAGCAACACTGCTCACATCTTGAGTCGGACTGTGCAGGTGTTCAGGTAGGCAGATCACGGCACCATGAAAGTGATGGTGCATAAACGGGATTCCTTCGCGCAAGCACCGACATCAGGCTCAAAGAAGTTTTGCCCTCTGCGGCATTTGCAGCTATGGCGCAGCAGCTGTTGACGTCCTGCCTTTGTAAGAGCACGGGGTTGGAGCTCAAGGGCAAGCCCAAGTTTCAAGGCGGGTTACCCCTCCGATCATGCTGCAATTGTGCACTGCCTGATCTGCACCGCCGTGCATCCTCGATGCTGTGCGCACTTGCATGAGCGGTCATTCGATCGCAGGCTCATCCAAGGTGCTTGCGTGCTTTGGTACCTTGAGCACACACTGGTCTCGCTTGCTGGTCTCTGATTTGAGCGTGCTCGTTTGCGTCGCAGTCCTGTGCCACTGCAAGATCTGCCAGAAGCTAACGGGGTCAGACTTTGCGCACAACATGGCTTATGCGCCTGACCAGGTACGCCCAAGCGATGTAGAAGCCATCGTAGCATCCTGGGTGATTGTGGACGACAGCTCCAACATCCGTGCTACTTCACAAGGAGGATGGCGTGCCATGCTTTTCGTTGCATGTTCATCAGACTGCCCTCGCCGCGCGCAGGTCACCGTGCGGAAGGGGGAGGGCAGCTTCATCAAGTGGAACACGTCGGAGAGCCTGACGCGATACAACTGCAGCACCTGCGGCGGCTACATGATGGGCGACAAGACGGGCGACGACCCTGTTGTGGTGCGCTGTGGATCCAGTGCGGCATGAACCTCCTGTGCGGCTTTCATCGTGGCTCCCGTCCACAGCTGCCTCCACCAGAACCCGGGTTTCTTCACAGCGGCATCCTCTCAGCATTGGCAGGGTGCGAGGTGTTGAGACACAAATGACAACATGGGACTCGATTGCAAACTGCAGGCAGTGCCCGTCGGCACCGTTGACCGGTCAACGGGGCCGAATGACGGCAGCTTTGCCCCGCAGCACCACATCTTCTATGACACGCGTGTTGCAGACGTGCGTGATGACCTGCCGAAATGGTGCGCACAAGGACGCATGGCGAGCAGTCAACATAGACAGCTTCCGGGCGGGCGAGGGTTTCAAGTAGTCATGGAGTGTTCAGAACCCGATTCCGTCGCCCCTTCCACCCTGATTGTTGGCGCTGCCATGTGCAGGGCTGGCTTCATGAAGGCCTCCGAGAGGCTCGGCTGAAGGGGCTGGCAAACTTGATGCCTTTCAGATGTCTCAGCACAGGAGTCATGCAGCTGAATGGCTGAAAACCCGACAAGGTGGGAGTTGCGTCAATGCATCTGCAAGATGCTTCCTGTGACGGTAGTGGGTCCACTCATTGCGCCTCTTCAGTCCAATGCGTGGCAGGATGGTCTCACCAGAAGCTCAGCCTTTGACGGTTGTAAGTAGCAGTCCCAAATCATTCACATGCAACCCAGAAAGCGGCACCACTAGCTCACGAGTTGCTGGCAATCTGCACATATGAGACTCTCGCACAGGCACAAGTATTCATGTACAGCGTTTACCTACGTAGGTCTGAAGCTCTAGAAAGGGAATGCAGCGCCCAAGCTTGGGAGCTCAAACACAGCTACAGTGCCATTCTATTGGACCACCCCAAAATTGAATTTCTTTGCAAGCACGACATCACGTGCAATGTCGGCACCGCTCTAGGGCCAAATCCCCGCACGCAATGCCATCAAGCATGCGCGGCCACGCCGCCACCTGCTCATAATGAACAAGGGTGCCAGATCATCAGCATGGCGCCCACACATAATGGCGGGGCAAACATGCCAGCCTGCAATCAGCACCCGCCTGCAAAGCCAGATCCAACTCGAATCCGAACACGCCCAGAAATCGGTGCATGCGCACTGGAAAAGAGCGGCCACTCTTTGCTTTGAGCAGGGCATCACGCACCTCGCTCCGCGCATATTGCATCGGGGTCAGCAGGTCGCACACGATGTACACCTGCGCAGCACAGCCCGCGCGCACCTCGAACGCCGCGAGCAATCCCAGACGGACGCTGAAACTTCAACTGTCATGGTGCCGCACCGCACCCGATCCTGCGCAGGATTTTCCCGGGTGCCACACAGGCAGCTGACCGCTAGCCCGGAGCTGGCGCCTGCAAAGGGGCTTCCAATCACAGGTGCACAAGCGGCGCCGCCGGCCCACGGCGGGTCACCTGGAACAGGTGGTTGGCCTGGCTCTCGTTATGCATGTTGGTTCGCAGGTGCGTCGCTGCCTGCGCCGCCTCCTCAACGGCGTCCACGCTGTCCGTGGCCGCCAAACCCTGCAGCTTGGCGACCAGCTCGGCGCGCTCGCTGTGCAGGTGGTCAGTCCGCGCGCCCACCCGCAGCCGCGCCTGCGGCGGGGTTTCAGGGTGTGGAGTTCAGGGCTCAGCTCGGGGGATACTTGGAAGAGCACACGATGGCTGGGCAAGCCAGTTGGTCATCGGACGACTGCCAGCCTCGCCGTCTTGTCAAGCCCAGCGGCAGCGTGTGCGATGCAAGCCTGAATCTGATGACGGCCTGCAGTTTAGTAGTCGACACAGAGAGCTGACAGAGCCGCCTCCCCGAGCCCGCTCTGGGCGCCGTACTCTGCTGGGTTCCCCTGCAACTCAAGTCAAACAGGCGCGAGACCTGCTCCCAAGGTGCTTGCTAGGCTTGCTCACCTCGGCATACGCCTCCAGCTGCTCGTCTGTAAGCTGCATGGCAGCCAGCACACGTTCCCACAGCCCCTGGTCCGGCGATGGCCGCCGCGCCGTCTGCTTTTCTGTCGCATACTCATCCACTTCCTCTGCAGCAGCGGAGACGGCGACTACGGCAGCCCCAGGGTCGCCCTCTGCAGCGGCGGCGGCGGCGGCGGCGGTGTCGCCGCCGCCGCCGCCGCCAGCGTCGCCCGCGCTGCCATGGTCGGGGTCGCTGCCGCCGCCGGGCCCGTTGCTGGCGCTGCCGCCGGCGCCGCCGCGCACCGCTGCCGGCAGGCTGTCGACCAGCTTGCCCAGCTCGTTCACGTCCGTGAAGCGGAGCTCCTGGAACACCCGTGTGCTCATCTTGAGCTGCGCGGCGGCAGAACACGCTCGTCAGCAGCGCATCAATGCAGGCGTAGCACAGGGTAATCGTGACGCACATCGACAGGCGCAGCAGCGACACCCTAGGCGAGGGCGCGGTGGCTCGACAGGAAGATGGGGAGAGGCTGTGGGCCGTGCGCCACTCACGGGGCCACACGCCGCGGGGACAACATACAGGCGGGACACACTTAGAGTGCCGACCTTGGTGCAGTAGCAGGGCAGGAAGTTGGCTATGAGGTCCTCCAGGCGCCGGCGCTGCGGGCTGCCGGCATCCTCGATGTCTGCGTGCTCCAGCAGCGCCCGCAGCTGCTCGACCATGATGGAGTAGGACTTGCCTGCGCGCGGTGGGGCGGTGCCACGACAGTCGGCGGGCCGCAGCCTCCTCGGACCACGCAGGCCGCTGCTGTGCCGGGCCCAGGCAACACAACCCTCGCACACTCGAGCACAGGCACCAACACACGAGGCGCGTGTGCCGCCGGAGGTCGCAGCAGGGTCTCGGGGAGGGGTGCACGGGTGACTCGCCGTCAAAGGGTCGGATGCCCTCCACAACACTCTCCAGCGGCGGCTCTGCAGGCGGCAGCACGCGAGTCTTCACCAGGTCTGCACCCGCCTCCCGTGACATGAAATGCACAAGTCCAGGCAGCACCATGAGGTTGCCGCCACGCACGAGGCGCCGCGCCTCCGCAGCCCGTGGGCGGGCAACGTCGGACTGCAGCACCAGGGCGCCCGGCAGCCAGGGGCGCTCGAGGCAATGCGCCGCACCTCGGTAGCCGGCGGCAGCAGCTCCTTCCGGCCCTCCATGGATGCAGTAGTTGCACTGATTGTACAGATGCTGCAGGCGGATCCTGTCGTCCTGCAGGATGGCATCCTGCAGGTGCAGAGAACGGACCTGGGTGCTGCTCGAACGCAACAGTACATGGTCTGCCACCGCCTCAGGGCGCCACCTTGAACCCCGGCGCCGGGGGGACGTGTCGCCGCCCTGCAGCACACGGCGGGCTGGGACACGCCGCTGACAGCCGCAGCCTCGCGCAGAGGCATGCTCGAGAAGGGTGCGCAGCCCACATGGCGCGGCAGCCGCAGCCAGGCACAGCATGATGCGGAACCAGTGCGCGGGGCGGTGTGGCGACTGACCAGTGCCCTGCCGCGGCCGAGGTGGCAGCCGCTGCGGGGTTTAGGGTTTAGGGTTCAGGGCGCGCCTCGCAAAGCGCAAAATGCACACGCGCGTGTCAGTGGAAGTGAAGTGGAAGCAATGATGAGACCTCCTGCGCCGCACATTGGCGCCGCTGCCGGTACCAGAGCCAGCGGTGGGCGTCCGCAGCGCCGCCACTGAGCAAGCCAGACACCTTTGATTCCTCAAAGGCCCCGGCACTTGCATAACGAACCAAACCAAGAAAACCCGCACCTCGGCGCCGTTGCCGGCGACAGAGTCGGTGGAGTGCGGCCGCGGCTGCGGCGCGTCCAGCGCGGCGGCGTCGCCCGCAAGCAGCGCCGCGATGGCGGCGGCGGTGGGCCGCGCGCGCGGGTTGCGCTCCATGCAGGCGGTGATGAGGTCCGCAACGCCCTGGGGGCACTCCTCGGGCGTCCTGCGCACGCGGCAGAAAGAGTTCAAGACGTCGATGGCCTCAGGGTTTGACACGTGGGGCAGACGCCGCGGAATCTGGACGGCACGACACAGCAGAGTCGGGGGGGAGGGGGGTGAATGGCGCGCGCTAGAGCAAGACGCAGCCGATGCTCAGAGATCCGCTTTGGCCACGGCTGCCCTGCTCTTCACAAGCCCGCTGTGGCCGCTGGAGTGAGCTGACAAAGCGAGCTGACAAGCGTCCTCCTGCAGAAGCATGGGCGAGCTCTGGTGCCGGTGGCGCACCTGACAGCACGCATCCTCCCACGGTGGGGAGCTTGCCCCGTGACAATCTCCCACAGCATGACGCCGTAGGAAAACACATCCACCTGCGGCGTTGGGTCCAAGGGTGGCCCCTGCATCTGGCAGATTGGAGGCGACAGGAATCGCAGGCATGTGCGACCCACAGTGCAGCAGCTGCCGCTCTGATCCGTTGCACAGCGGACCGCACCCACCTTTTCGCTGCATTTGGCACCTGCAATGCACATGTGGCGCAGCGCATTGGTACAGCCCCTTTTCGACTCGGGCAGCTGCCTGGAGTTGCACCTGCATCACTTACTTGTGTCGAGTGCCAGCATCCTCAAGAAGCCACGTGTCTTCTGCTTACAAGTCACAAACGAGCAAGAGTGTGGTGGCTCCCACCCATCAGCACCTCTGGCGCCTGCACAATCATGGTCAAGCCGGCGTCAGTGCTGCCGGCGAAACAGCACAATTGTCAGGGTCGGCGGCGCGGGCAGTCAGCAGAAGCCAGGATCCAGATCCAATTCGAGGTTGAGATCCTTCGCAGCAAGGTCCGCACCGCCCAGGCGAAGGTGCCGGACACCGCCTGCGCGCTCATGTAGTCGTTGGGCATGAAGCGCGCCAGCCCAACGTCGCCGATCTTGGCGGCGTTGTCCGCCGTCAGCAGCACTGCATCACCACGGCAGCAGCCAAGAAGTCAGCATCGAGCCCTGGGCAGGGGTTCCGCAGCTAGCCGCTTTCAGACGGTTTCAGATGGCGCCGCTTGTTTCGCTGCTCACCCTTGGCAAGGCCTGTTGCGAGGACAACCCCCCAAGCCCTGCCCCCAAGGCGGCACCGTCCTCCGCTGCAGCTTGAACACCCTGCCCGGAGACTCCTGCCTCATCACCAGACCCTAGTCACCAGACACTGAACCTAAAACATGAGTAGGAGCATCCGCACCGTTGGGAGTCTTGAGGTCCAGGTGCACGATGTGCTGCGCGTGCAGGAACTCCAGCCCCCGCGCGACATCCAGCGCAATCTGCTTGCCCAGGCCCGGCTGCCGCGCGGAGCCCGGTCCCTGGGACCTGCGCAGCGGTGTGGACGACCCCGATTCAGCACGACAGGGTGCAGGCGCCAGCTGGCACGCGTGAGTCGTCGATCGGCGCGTGCCGACGCCGTCCGTCCTGCAGCGGAGGCGCGCTGGCGTGCGTGGCTTGCGGCACTGGCAGCCTGGCAGTCAGGACGCACAGAGACAGCCCTCACGACCGCTGGCTGCGTCCGTCGCCGCAGCCGGGTACAGAGCGGCGACGCTCCATCTCCGCACCGGGCACAGCACGCAGCTGCATGGCTGTGGCCGATGGCTGGCGGGGGCGCAAGGTTCGGCTGCAAGCTGCCCTGCGGAGCCGTCAATCGCGGCATGGGGAGAGTTCTAGCCGAGGGACAGCAGACTGTTTATGAATATGTTACGAAACCTACCGTCGGTACCAGCGCAGGGCGCCGTCTTCGTCCTCGTTGAGAGCGGTCCTCAGGTCCCCACCCTCCAGCAAGTCCATGGCCATGAGCAGGTGACCGGGAGCATCCAGGCATGCCGCCCTGCGGCGTCACCGTACCCTCTGGCTGTGGCAAAGTCTCTGCTGAGAAACTGGATGCGCCGTGTGCAGAAGCTCCGCAGTTGATGCGGATGTGGCCCATTGCCGGCGGCAGATGTCTTCACTGCAGGGTGGGCGGCAGCCGCACCTGAAGCCCACGATGTGCTCGTTGGCGCACTTGCGCAGCAGCGCGATCTCCTTCCTGAACGACTCCTGCATCCGGGAGAGGAGCAGACTGCTCGGGGCAAACTCGACTGGAGCCGGCATCACAAGAAAGCAGCATGGTGGCTTGGAGTTGTGGGCGGACGGGTGCTGGTCCCCTTCGGCGGTGCAGGGGTCGACATGAAAGCAGCAGGGTTGCCTTGCGAGTCAGCGCTGGGCAGGAGTGGCAGACTGCCAGGCGTGTGCATGTTTGCAGGCGAACCTCAAGCCCGGCCCCTGCCTCTGCAATGCTCGCACCTCGCCCTTCGCCCTGTTCTTCTCATAGGGGAAGACCTTGACGGCGACCGGAACATCGCGGAATTGAGCCTTGTACACCTGCGGCGCAAAAGTGGGAAGCTGAAGGAGACCCTGCAGGCGTCTGTCCAGACAGAAGGTCGAAAGGGCAGGTCGAAGACCAGATGCACGCCGGCCTGCATCCCGCCCTCTCAAAATTCCCTGAGCCAGGGCGCCGGAAAAAGCAGCACAGCACTGGACAGCCGCTGCAGTTGTTTGGACAGCATTGTGGGCGCTTCTGAATGAAAGCCTGCCGAAGTCGTCAGGGGCGGCTGACCTGTCCGAAGTGGCCCGCTCCCAGCACCCACGGGCTGCCGTCAGGGTGGTGGTACAGCCGCAGGTCTTCCAGCGGTACAGTGCCCTCGCTGCTGTTTGAGCCGCTCGAGGCGCTGCGCACAGAGTCCTGCCAGGTGCCGCCGCCGCTCGTCAGCGCCTCCGCGACAGTGCGCTGCGGGCGCGGCTTGTCGTGCGCGCCGCCGCCGCCGCCACCGAAGGCGCTCAGCGACAGCACCGCAGACTGCGGCAGGCTGGAGAGGGTCGGTCCCCAGGTGACTGTGCGCACAGAGCCGGCGCCCGTGCCGCCTACGCCACCTGCGCCCGCCGCCTCTGAGCCATCGGGGCCGGCGCTGTCGGGGGCCGCGCCGCCGGCGGAGTGCACGCCAAGGCGGCGCGGGGCCGGGAGCGCCGCCTGCTGCGCACCGCTGTCGGGCGCGCCGCCGGCGCGGAGGCCGTGSGGSTGSCGKGCTGSTGGWGSGGGKCGGCGGCGCCAGCTGTGTGCGGCGCCGCTGACGTCGACCGCATCTGCATCGAGTCGCGCGTCTCGTCTGCAACCCGCCCCGCCTGCTGCTGCTCCTCCGGCTGTGGCTGCACCTCAGCAGGCCGCCGCCGCTGCTGCTGCTGCTGCTGCTGCTCCTCGTCGAGCCGCTGCTCATGCTGCTGCTGGTCCGCGCGCCGCCGCTCCCGCTGCCGCTGCGCCTCAGCTCGAGCAGCTGCCTCCTCGGCCTGCGCCAGCTTGTGCCGCCGCAGGGCCTGCCGCACGGGCAGGCTGCCGGCGGCCGGCAGCGGCTCGGGCGGCCCTAGGGCCTCGGGATCTCCCTCCTCCGACGCCGACAGCCACTCCCAGCACCGGTCCACGCTCGTGCTGCCGCCGCGCACGGCGTCATGGAAGGGGGACCGCACCGCCGGCGCCGCCGGGCGCCGCCGCACCTGCGGATCATGGTCCGGGTGCCCAGCCTGCGGCTGCGCGGGTCCAGCTGGCAGCTGCGGCGGCGGCTGCGGCAGCGGCTGCGGCGGCTGCCAGGCCCCCTGCCGGCGGGACCGCAACCACAGGGCGGCTAGCGCCGCACTGGCACCGCCCGCCGCTACAGCTACGGCTGCGAGGGCGAGGTACTGCCTGGCGTGGCTGCTGCCGGCGGGCTGGTCCGCCATGCTGGGCGGCGCTGCGGGCCGTAAGCAGCTGCAGGACAGCGCAGCACCGCCGCTCGCACTGCCGAGTTTTGTGGGGCGCTCTGCGGACGCTGCTCAACGCAGTGCGGGCCCGGCTGTGGCCGTGGCCCCAGAACAGCAGAGGCGCTGGAGGCACCTGGCCACATGCAAGCATGGGAACTGGTACTGACACGCTTTGGGCGCAGCGGTAGTGTCTCTGTACCAACACCGCCACCCGACATCCAACCGACCAGCGCATTTCTGGTAGATGTGTCAGCAGTGAGTACGGAGTGCGAAACCTCGCAGATTTGCTTGATAAACCACAGAAATTTGTGAAGACGGGGTCGGTGACACACCTCACCCCAGCTTGTACTGACTTCGGGTCGATCGACAACTCAGCTCGGCGCAAGGCGTTCAGGGCGTCGCCAAAATGTCACTGGAATCGCGTTACACCAGTTGACCACCGCCAATCTGTTCATCAGCAGATCGTCTTGGGCATGACCAGCAGCGTGTCCGACCAGCCGAGGCTACAAGACAACAGTGGTGGTCACACGGGGTTCAGCTGCAGAACTGGCGGGGAATGGCCGCGAAAGTGCGGATCCTCCAGGCGGTCCAGGTGTTGACTGTGGTACTGTAGTACTTACTGTGGCGGGTTCAGTGGTTGCATCGTGTCGTGAATGCGATTTGACATCAAGCAACGGTCGTACGTGAAGCTTAGCGACAGCGACGAGAATGACAGTAGCAAGCTCATCCTTCATTGGCAGAAGCGTCTTAGGAGTGCCGAGGTCTGCGCGGTGCGGCACGCGGCACCCCGACACCGCAACCGCGCGAGCCGGAATGCCCACGGCGTCAGCGTGCGTGCTGAAAGCGATTTCTATCCACAATCCGAGCGCGATGAAAGCTCCTGAAAGAATCTGACAGGCAAAATTGGGAGCGTCGGCAGCGCCTCTCCAGTCGCCGGGCGGATGCAGCCGACAAATGGGCGCCACAGCCTTGGCCCCTGGCCGGTGGTGATCATCGACAGGAGTGTCAACAAAACATCGAGTCTGTGCGTGTTGGCTTCTGAACTCATTGGTGCGCTCCCGCTGTGGAGTCTGCGCCCGATGCCGCCGGCTTGCGGTCTGTCAGGATGAGGTCGCCAACTGCAAGAGCGTCCATCATGCCTGGGAACGCCGCTGTCTCTGCGCGGGCCCACTGGACGAGCTCGGCCAGCTCGGAGACCAGCCAGATCTGGTACTGGGTCAGCTCCTGCGGTCACACAGACTCCATGTCAGGCTCCCCGCTCGCGACCCGGATGCACCGCACCAGGCCTGGTCTGGGATGCTGTCCAGGGGACACATATTTACAATTACTGCGATGCACGACGCGCCAGCAAAGCCGCACCGTGGACCACAACTCAGTTTGAACAGAACCAGCAGGGACGAGACACAGGGAGATGGCTCACCCTGGTCTCTGCCGACATGTTGCGCTGGAGGGCGACGCTGGCCTCGACGGCCTCTTCGTATGCAGCGGGGTCGCTCTGATCGGAGAAGCCCTGTAGCTGCT
This sequence comes from Deuterostichococcus epilithicus, assembly GCA_033439295.1. Lineage (NCBI taxonomy): Eukaryota > Viridiplantae > Chlorophyta > Trebouxiophyceae > Prasiolales > Stichococcaceae > Deuterostichococcus > Deuterostichococcus epilithicus. The sequence continues at coordinate 176,820 of JAVTLE010000016.1, forward strand.
TGAATAGGTCCTTCCTTGCGGTCCGCAGCTCCTTCAGGCGCCTGTTGACGCGCACCCGGGCCTGCACCGCGGCAGCGTGCGGCTGTGACCCGCCGGGAACGCGCTCCTGGCTCGACTTGCTTCAGCAGTTGCTGGACGCACGATGCGCAGGGGCAGCGCAGCGCAGCGCTGCCGGACACAACATCCTCGAGGACTGCATCCGGCACAGCTGTCAGCAGCACATAGCAGAAGGAGGCATCATTCGATTGACCGGCCAGCCAGCCAGCCAGCCAGCCGCAGCCAGGGCAGGAAAGCTTCCAGGGGCCAGAACCCTACGTCCGCGATGGCGTCCCGCTGCTCCTGGCTGAGCCGCAGGGCGTCGAGCACAGCCCGCAACGCCTTTTGGTTCTTGGGCCCCCTGATGTAGGCGGCGGCGTCGATGGCGTACTCGTCGCGGCTGCCCTGCCGCGGCTCCAGGCCCGAGGAGTTTTCGCTGCAGGCGTCGCTGCCGCTGCTGTCAGCGCCGCCCTGCGATGCCCCCGGCACATGTCGCATGCTGGGTCAAGTGCCTCGCAGCTGCTGAAGATAGGAGCGATTGCTGCTGCAGTCATGAAGTACCGGCTGCAGTCATGAGAAACCGGCATGGCTGGGGTGTTGCCGCTTGGTCACCGCCGCAGTGCGAATGCTGTGTGGCGGCGGGGCGCCAGTAGAGTGACGATGCGGCAGGGGCGACACTGCTGGCCGTGGCATGGGATATGGGGCGGGCAGGTCGTCAGGACTGCAGCAGCGATGTGGGGTTTTGTGCGCACCACAGGCATGGCGTCCATGAGCTTGCCCAGCTCGGCCACGTCAGCATACCTGTGAGCAGGGACACCTGAGGTCATTCATTCATTCATTCATTCATTCATTCATTCATTCATTCATTCATTCATTCATTCATTCATTCATTCATTCATTCATTCATTCATTCATTCAGCCGCACCTGATGTCCTGCAGCATGCGAGAGCTGAGCCGCAGCTGCGCATGGCAAACAGTCAGCGTCAGCAACCTGGGCGAGTTGAAGTAGCTCGCGGAAAATCTGCAACATCGAGACGACGAGCCGCAGACGACCACGCGGTCGTGCACGGCAGGACGAAGCATGCCTCAAGCAGCAGTGCCGCATATGGGGAGGTACCCATAGCCGCATCCCAGCAAGATGTCTGCTGACAGCGTCTTGCAGCCAGCTCAAATTTGACCCTGCCATGCTGAAGCCGTCCGAAACCTCACCTTGGTGCAGTAGACTTCCCGCAGCGACTCGGCAAGCTCCTCTAACCGGCGGCGGGGTGCGCTGCTGAAATCCTCGATGTCCGGGCTGCGCAGGCACTCCCGCCAAATGTCCACCAGGTCGCCATAGCTCTTGCCGTCATATGGCCGCGAGAAGTCGACGATTCTTTCCAGCGCCGGGTCTGCGGCAAGAAGATGCCGGGCTGAGGCACGCACGGCGGTGGACTAGATTTGCGCCTTGGTGAGTTCCTGCTCACGGGCGGCGCCAAGGGCTCGGTGCGCCTGCGCTGCCTGCACTCCCTGCAGGTGCTGGTTGAGGCATGTCTCACGCAAACCCCCTGCGCCGGCTGCGACTTCCTGCAGGCAGGTGCTGGTCAAAGGTAGATCCGCCCCAAACCCCCCTTTCGTTCTTGTGGTTGGGTTCCAGTGCCTGGCATCCCGCCGCCCAACAATCGCCTCGTCAAGCTTGATACAGCCAGCTGAGGGTGCACACGTCAGAACTCGCTTCCTCAGCCAAGCAGCATCAGCCCAGCAGCATATGCCTTGTCCAGAAAATCACATCGATGGAACAGGCATTTTGGACCCATGCAGCGTTGGCTTTGACAGCAACGTTCCTCAAGTGGCAGCAAGGCGGTGAGCGCCGCCTGCGAGCACGCGCATCCACACCTGTGTAGCCCATGGCCTCCGCCGCTTCGAGGCTGCCATACAGCAGGATGTTGCATCCCCTGTAGAGTCGCTGGAGGTGGAGCCTGTCTTCGTGAGTGATGACCGCCTGCAGAGTGAAGGAGGGAGCTGTTAGCAACATGCGAGCTGCAATTCGATGGGCTGACCAACGCCCACATGCTTGCCAAGGATCGCATGCCCACGACCTAGCGTTCAGCGGTGGTACGGCTTGACATGCACATATATGTCACAGCCGCCGGGCAGACCATGCTGTGCCCTGCCACCATGCCAGTCATCACTCTAGCAACTGCACGGCTGCGCACGGCAGGCCTCACCGGGTCGCTGGTGGCATGCTCGTAGTGGGTCGGCCGCGGCGCGTTCAGCGTCGCGGCGTCGCCCGCCAGCAGCGCAACGACCTCCGCCATCGTCGGCCGTGCAGACGCCTTGTGCGCCGTGCAGGCCTTGACCAAATCTGCGACGCCCGCTGGGCAGTCCTCGGGAACCCTGCGCCGGTGCAGAGAGCACAATCACGATCACACGCAGGGCTGTTGCTGCTAGCAGGGGTGCCACCACGACCAGCTGAGGCAGGCTGTTGAGGCTTGCATGCTGCTGCGGTGCGGCAGTGCGGACAGCGCCGAAACAGCTGAGTCAAGCCCTTGCGGATGTGGCGCCGGCCTTTAGGGTTTGGGGTTTAGCGGTCAGGAGGCTGAAATACTTCCTGCACTGACATATTGCCGCTGGAACGGCTGATGTCATCACCTGAGGGGTCGCATCTGGCCTCTTTTTGGCGCCTTCCCGGTTATGATCTCCCAGACAATGACGCCGAAGCTGCATCGACAGAGACAGCCACATTGCCGGCGGGCAGGAGCTTTTTGTCACCCTTTCAAGCATTGAATGCAGAAGCAAGCAAGGACAGCTCGCGAATGCTGGTCGTGCAAAGGGTGCCATTGCGCACCCATAAACGTCAACTTTGCTCCCTGCCTGCTCTCCCATTAGAACCTCGGGAGCCTACGCGGATCCACCGCAAGGTCGTGCTTTTCAGGCATGATTCTTTCAAGACCCAAGATGTATGTCGCTTGAATGCCACTGGAGCAGGCGTGCAACCATGCACTGCTGCGCACGCCGACGGGTTTGCGGTTGCCGGAACCTCTTTGTCAGGCGCAGCGAGCACAGCGGCAGAGTGACGATTTGAGGTGCCTCCCCTCAGATCAGGCATTGCAGGGGCGGGCTGAGTGGCGCACCGCCCAGGCGAACGTGCCGACGGCGGCCTGGCTGCTGAGGTAGTCGTTGGGCATAAAGCGCGCCAGCCCAACATCCGCGACCTTGGCGCTGTTGGTCGACGTCAGCAGCACTGCGCCGCACATAATGCGACAGAGCGTCAATCATCGTTGCAGTGCGATGCAGTCGAGCCTGCGCGTGATGATTGTTCTTTTTGCGTGCACCAAGAGCAGCATGAGCCGACAGTCGCTGAGGCTGTGGCCCCAGGTTTGCATGGTCTGGCTTGGCAGCACGCAGCAGCGATTGTTTCCAGTGGCAGCGTGCCGGCCGCACCGTTGGGCGATTTCACGTCCAGATGCACAATGTGCTGTGCGTGCAGGAACTCCAGTCCCCGCGCAATATCCAGCGCGATCTGCTTGCCCAGGCCAAGCCGCCGCTGCCCATTGGCACCCCCGCCCCTGCGGGTAGAAGCGCCGGGCAAGTGGAGCACAATTACAGCGCAAAATTGACCAGCACGACTGCGAACAATGGTGCCCATTCCACCGGAACCCTACGTAAGAAGTTGGCTGCTCTGGAAGCGACAGCGGCGCAAAGAACCAGCAGCAACTGTCAGACGCTATGCCCCCACGTCATGGCGCACAGGGCGCTGTGCACGACTGACGGGATGTGGAAGCGCATGAGGACGAGCAGCGGGAGTCCGACCTCCGATACCACTTCAGGGCACCGTCCGAATCTGCGTTCAGCGCAGTGCGCAGGTCTCCGTTGCTCATCAGCTCGAGCACCATGAGCAGGTGGCCGGGAGCATCCAGGCAGGCGCCTCGGAAGCCCACGACATGCTGATGCTGGCATGCCCTGAGCAGCTCGATCTCCTTCCTGAACCCCTCCTGTCGTGCATGACCGTGCACAAGTTAGGGCGGCAATCCACGATCCGCAAAGGTGCAGGCTGTGCCCGCCATGTGGGTGGCTGCGCGGACACAGGCTGCTGGCACCGTCACGGATTATGACTGGGCAGCACACGCTGATTGTGCAGCGAAAATGGCAGGACCGTGCTTGCGACACAATACTGACTGCTCCTGGATGGACAAGCGTTGACAAGAGGATAGTCACCTCACAGCTTTCCCTGGTCGCATCGTCCAGGCGAAACACCTTACAGGCCACATCCTCGTTCTGGTACCGCGCACGGAAGACCTGGCAATAGCATCGGTGCACACGACTCAAAAGCAGCTCAAGTGCATTGCCTGACTGCCCCTGAGCGGCACCAGCACAGCCGCGCAGCCATACATGCAAGCTTGAATCCAACGCGATGCGGACGGCCAGACAATTGCCTACATGCAGCCAACCACATGTTGTGTCAATGCTAACCTGGCCAAAGCTTCCGCGTCCGAGACAGCTCGGGGCGCCGTCCGGGCGGCGGTACAGCTGCAGCTCGTGCAAGTGCACGCAGCCCTCGTCCTCGTCGCACGCGTCCGATGGCGCATGGCGCCCCGCCGGCGCTGCAGGCGCCTGTGCTGCAGTGTCTTCAGGATCCGCCAGCATGCAGATGGCGGCGCCAAGCTCAGGGAGCGACACAGATGCGAGCGAGCGCAGCGGCCGGCCACCGCTGCCGTCCTTGCTGGGCGCAGAGCCACGGCTCAGCCCATTTCCAGCGCCGCCGCCGCCTGCGGGGCCGCCGCCGCCGGCGACGCCGCCGCCGGGCCGCCTCGAGGTGCTGCCATGGTGCTGGTGCAGAGGGCTGCTTTGTGGCAATCGCCCGCTGGCGGCGCTGCCGGACTGCTGACCGCTGGCGGTTGTGCCAAAGAGGCTGGCTGTCGACGGGACCCGCAGCGACGATAGGTTGCCCTCCGACATAGGCTCCAGCTGCCAGCCGCCGTCCGTCAAGCTGCTGCAGGATTGCGCCTCGAGCAGCCGGGCGCTGGCTTCTGGCGGTGCCGCCTGCGACGGCGTGCTCGTGCCTAGCGGATCGCTGACTGCCCGCACCGTCGCCGGGGCACCGCTGTTTGCGCAGGCCTTGGCAGGCACCTTCACCTCCAGCGGGCTGTCTGCGGGGCACGGCGCCTCCATGTGGCAGCTGAGAGTCGAGGCTGTGCCCATGCGGTTGCTGGAGCGGGCGGGAAGCGAGGGGCTCGACTCCACGCTGCCTGACGACGCGGTCCTCCCGGATGTCGTGCGGGGCACGGCGGCATCCGGGGCCGTCACCCAGTCCCAGCAGCGCCCTTCGGAAGCAACCGGATCGCCGTCCACGGCTGCAGTCTTAAAGGGCGACTCGGGCGGCGAGATGCGTCGCCTCGAGGATGGCAGTGGTGACCTGCCAGCGGAGCCAGGCTGCCGCTCCCGTGTCCGCAGGAACCACAGTGCAGCGGCGATGCTGGCCGTCGAGACTGCCACCGCGGCGACAGCGGCCGCGGTTTGCCTGCGGCTGAGGCCGCTTTCGGTCGCCATGCCTGACCAGCTGGCAGTCGACCTAGGCCGCCGCGGCTGCCGGTGAAGGGCATTGTACCATCAGGCTGCACGCTGCAGGAGGATGCAGAGCCTGCGTTTCATGCCGGTGGTTTAACAACGCGAACGCTGCCGCAGTCGCAAGGGCCTGTTGTTGTTCTCACGCACAGCGGGCGGAATCTCGCGCACAGCGGGCGGAAATTTCCATTGGCAATGATCGCAAGGCCGCGTTGTTGACAGGCGAGTCACGACTGGTGGCGAGGGCAAAGTTTAAACGAAAAGGTGCGGTTTGTTCCTTGTCAGACGAAACTCAGTACCCATGACAATGGTGACTTGTACCAGCAAGACGCGTACTTTTAGAGAAGGGTTAAGTCCCGGAACCGCGTACACATTCTGCAGGGTTGGCTGGTGTTGCAGTGAACTGCAACAACGAGGCCGTAAACTTTAGTTTTCGACAACCAAAAAGTGTCCGGATGAAGTCACCACGAAAGTACCTTCAAATTGAATGGGCTCCTGGATGAGAAGGCATCAGGCGCAAGTCGACGATGTATGAAACAGGGGCATCAAACAGCTCTGTGCAAGCTGCGCGTGCGAGAGATGGGTGCGTTGTCGTGCTGCGATCAGGCAGCGATCTGGATATGCAGTTTTGCTTCGCCTCGTCACCAGTCCCCAGCTCAATTTATCACGGACCCCTTGAGCCTCTCACAATGCAAGGGTTGCGGGACTGTGCCGTGTCGTACTTTCAAGTTCTCGCAATTTGTGCACGGGAAAGAATGCTTGCAAGCACCTTTCTTAGATGACGAGCGGCCGGGGAAATGAGCTGCCAGTCGGGTGCTTGCCGGCAGCCAGAGAACCGTGGAACGCCTGTTTCACGACCTGATGCACAGGACCTGGGCCAGGCAAGCTCAAATCTGCAGATGCCTTCTCTCGTGGTATACAACAAGCAGGGCCGGGTTTTATACAACATCACGTTGAGGCAGGCCGATGATGTGATCAGGACACCCAAGTCTGCACAGGTTGTGCTGGAAAAGGCCGAGCACCGTCTCACTGATGATGAGCTTCGTGTCGTGCATGTTGATGACAAGTTGATAGACTGCGATGCTTGGATTTGAGAAGATTTCTACTTGCAAGCACCTGCAGCAGCTTCTGTTGGCAGAGTTCAGCAATGCAGTCGCTGCCAGCGTCGCAGTTGCTGGACGCCGATGCTGCCAGAGCGACCGCCTGGACACGCCAACAGCGCAACACCCACAGGATGGCCGGTGGCTGGCGTTGTCAATCGTTGGGGGAGCCTGCACCTGATGGGCGGCCGCAGCAATGCTGTACCGTCGCTCACAACCCAGCAATGCCGCCTCCCTGCCAGCACTTTTCGGAGCGCCCCTCAGAGCCACCCAAAGGCCCGGGCAGCAGCCGTGCATCGCGTTTGGACAGGGAGCCAAGCAGGGCGGAATGCCCGCAGGCAGCAGCAGCAGCAGCAGTAGCAGCAGCAGTAGCAGCAGCAGCAGCAGCAGACCGCCAGTTCGGCACTGCGCTGCCAGACGCTGAGCACGGTAAGGCCCCACCACCGCAGCCTGCAAGGCCAGGGCCCGCGCAGCGCTGCAAGCATGGGCAGCATCAGCTCGATCGCACGCCGGGTAGAGCTCGGCGGCGGCGTGGGCGGCGGCCCCAGCGGCCGCCGGATGCTGCTGCAAGGGCTCGCATCACAGAGCCGTTGCAGCGGCAGCGGCGGCCGCTCAGCCGAAATAGGCAGCAGGTCAGGCAGCGGCAGATCACGCGGCAGCGGCAGTCGTGGGATTTCTCGAAGTCTCAGCCGAGAGCGCTCGGGGCGCCCAGTCAGCCAGCAGACTTGACACCTGGACCTAGGGACTGCGCTGCGCGGCGGCCATGTCCGGCGGGCAGCTGCGCTGTAGGATCTGAACCGGTTCCCTGGTGCTCTTGCCGGCCCGACGCACGCAGGTTCACGTGCCAGGCCTTCGGTGCGTCACCATGCCGAATGCTGCACGCTGAGCAGACCTCCGGTGCCTTACACCCAAACCTTGTCAGCCTGCATGTGCAATGCCGCCCCTTCTCTATCTGCTCCCGGGTGATGGTGAGGTGCATTCCCGTTGGATCTGGCAGGTCGTCACGGCGCTGCGGCGGCGGCAGCAGGGGCCAGCAAGCGGCGCATCGTCAAGCGGCACGAGGCGGCCCGAGACGCAGCGGCGGCGGCGGAGCAAGTGAAGCCGATGCCTGCCGCCATCTTGCTGCCGGGGGGAGACTGCCATTGTCAGGTGAGCAGGCGCTTGGCGGGGTGCAATCTGCATTTGTGCATTTGCTCAGCAGCCTGGCCCACTGAAGCATGCACCTGCATTGCCGCGTCGTGGGAGAGCTGTCGGAAGCTTGCCGGCATGCTATCACACCCCACGGTTTGTCGGCATGCGGCTCGGGACAGCTCGAAACCGCTCAGTGCGGTCTGCTCTGCCGGTGGCGGGGCTGCAGCACCAGCCTGAGCACGGCGCTGCTGCTGCTGCTGCAGGAGCGCCGGCGCATGGGCGCCGCACTGGACCACCTGTGCGCACTGAGCGCCAGGCGCTGGTGGCCCGGCTGCGGGGCCTGGCGGCCGTGACCCTATACCCTGAACATTGCGGGCGCCGCCCGCAGGCCGGGGTGCCGGCGCTGCCCACGCCGGCGCGCTGTCCTCCGCGCTGCGCGGCAGACCCTAAACCCTCGTGGAGGAGCAAGGTCGGCCGCCCGGCGGGTTTTAGCTGTGGTTGGCATGCAGATGTGCTGACACCGTAGCAGCACATGCGGTGCGATGTCGCCGCATCTCCTTCTCTGCTGTCTGCGCTCGGTATAGGAGACACGCTTGTGGACGAGACGGGCTGGGGACGGTGGACCTGGGCTGCCGCTGTTTGAATTGCAGTGCTGCGCTGCGCAAATGAAATTAGATTCGTGTCAAGTGTATGTAAGCCTGTGATGCGGCGGCCTGGTTGTGAGGTTCTCCCGTTTCGTTTGCTTCCGATGTGCAGTTAGATCTCTTTCTTGACCTTTCGCAATTCTTTGCCAATGAACGGACCCAGGCTGCCATTGTCATGCGCATGAGGGTTGCCAAATCACAATGCGCCTGCACCGTCATGCCCAACCACAGCTTGCAAAGTGCACGGCATGACCAACAAAGTCAGTGCAGCACCAGCAACGCTCTTACTGAGAAACCCGAGTCAGTGCCCGCAGCTGAGGCCGTTGCATGCTATCAAATGCACCTGACACCACCAACACAACAGATATCCCTGCGGTGCAACGTCACCGCTGTCAGGTAGTGTCTGCCGCCCGCAGTGATAAGCTCGTCGTCGTCAGAGTCGTGCCTTACCTGCCAGCCCGGCAGCGTATCGCACGAGCTCAGCGGGTGTCCACTGCCACCCACGCTGCAGCTTGCCATAGTGACGCGCAATGTTCTTGGCGGCAGCAGCGCCATGTCTTCAATGTGGAACATTCGTAACTCCAGCTCCCTGAGTCCTGTCAGACCCTGCATTTCGGATGCTGCGCTTGAGCAGCTGTGGATCAGCCAAACATTTACTTGTGCGCAGCCTGGCGGTCACGTCCCATCCAAGAAAGCTGCGCACCTCGTCACCCAAGCGGGAATGGCTGCAGCCTTGGGCACCCCACTCGACAAGGCTCGACGTTCGCAGCCGTGAGGTGGCTGCTGCATTTCAGAGCTGGCGGTGCTGAAATTCATGTGTCACCTGTAACGCCTCGCCAAGGGGTGGCAGCCCCGGCGGGTCTTGGGCCTCCAGCAGCAGCCGCAGCTCTTCGTCTGGGTCCTCAGTCTGCTCCGAGCCGCTGAGGTTGTAGAGCCGCCAGATGCCAGACGGCAGCGGCGCGGGCGGCAGCGGCCCAGCCAGGGTGAGGACCTGCAGCTTGCTGTACACCGCCTCGATGCCTGTCATATCAACGCCGGCCTCAGAGCACAGGGCGAGCAGCGTGCCGGCAGAGCGACGCTGGAAGTCCGGGCTGTGCAACAGCCGCGTGAGCTGCGAGCGGCGCTTGTGGTAGGGGCGCGGCTTCCACGACCGGCCCCACACCATGCCGAGGCTGGACAGCGGCGGGCGGCGGCCTGCGGCGCCGGCCCAGCGGCAGACCCGCGCAAAGATATCAGCATCCACGCTGCCCAGGCAGATCGACTGCGCCTCCATGAGCACCTGCCACCTGCCTCCACGTTCTGATTGGTCAGCCGTTGTGCCAGGGTCATGAGTCCAGGACTGTGGCCCAAGGCACAGCTAGGCAGCTGCGAACGCAGGGGTGCCGCAGGGCAAGTCTACATCTCAAGGGCTCTCCACCGGCTCTCATGAATGCGAGGTGGTATCCCTTTCTTTTGTGTGCCACGCAGAAACCTCGCCTGTGGCATACGAGCGACAGCTGTACCCAGAGCCGCACGCTTGGCTGGCTGTGCCGGTCATCCCGCGAGTTTTGCTGGTATTGGTGCTGCGTCAGCACCGAGTTAAGGATGGCACCGAGAACTTCGTCTGGCAGGTCATCGATGCATGCACCCATCTTGCCGAGGCTTCGCAATCGTGACCTATCCTCGATTGTGTTGAACAACCGAAAACTTTACCTATGTCAAGGCGCAGGTTGTCTTTGGATCGAAGTCACTCTTGTATTGATCGGAGTTCAGGTTGATCGAAGTCAACTGCAGTAGAAAGCTTCAGTTTGAAAAATTGGCTAGGTTTCAAGGGATTTCGCTGTGGAGGTGGGTTTTGGTTGATCACGCGAATTTCCTGGTGAGTGTTTCAGCTATACCGGTTTCCCCTCCCTCCTCTTTCCTCCTCTCCTACCTTCCACCGCCAACCTTTTCCCAGCCCTTTACCCAAGGACATTCGCGTCACCACCGGTTTGATTGAAAGGGCCGCCGGCGGGAACACTGGCGGGCTCGAATGGACGCTGTCCCCGCAACTGTCCCCGCAACTAAGGAAACGAGAACCAGAGTGCGAGCGGGTGGAATTCACTCAGGCGGGGTCGGCCAAGCAGCATGCATATAACAGGAAAGGCATCTAACTCGAGGGTCAGGCTGTCACTGTCCCCGCAGCGATGGAAACAAAAACTCCAAAGCGCGAGCGGGTGGGATGCGCTCAAGCGGGGTTGGTCAAGCGTGCAACACAGACAGAGGAGGAACCTGGGTCAAATGGAGATGGAAGCGAGCCCTCGCGACTCAACATGCATCTGCGCGCTTCATCTGGGCACCCAAGCTGCTGATTTGGTGTGAATGCGCCGCTGGCCTTATAGTCAGGCCTCGCTCTGGCTAGCTGAGCCGCCACACTGTGCCCAGCTGGCCGCTCTGAGGCTGCCGCTGTCGATTGTCTGCTTCGTTTTTGCCGGCCTTGTTGTCGGGCATGCAAAGCGCTGATCCGTGCATGTGCACGGTGATGGGCCAAGTGATCTGATGGCGATCAAATAGGTATATAATGTGCAAGACCTCACGTCGGCCAGTCCACTTGACCTCCCATTGACTCATATGTCAAGATGGAGGTTGACTCGCAGGAGGTCGTCTGCTGCAATCTCGTAGATCTCCTGCAGCTTTTTCTTCCCCAACCGGCGCCCTTTGCCTGTATGCAGCGCGAGAGAATGAAACTACTATGTAGGCACTCGTGCATGCGAGTGGCCAAGGATTGAGGTTGCCTGAGTATGCAACCTGTCTGAAGGCACGTGTGCCGCAGTGGATGTGTGTCAGCACTCGAGCAATACAGGCACAAGGCCCATATATGCAGGACAGGACGTACAGGGCGTACAGGGCAGCACATGACGTACGGGAAGCTTTCCAAGATACAAGTTGCGGAGAGCAGCCTTTGAATGCGGACACATGCTGGCGACTGCCCGCACCTGCGGCCTCCCTGTTGAAGCGCACGTCGGCGAGGGTCCACCTCGTAGCCGCCGCTGTCTCGTCCACCTCACGCAGCATCAGCACCTTCTCCTGCTCCCTGCGCCGCAATGGTGCAGAACTTTGAAGTTGCATGAACCTGGCGCAGCTGCGCGTCGGAAAGACTGTGCGCTGAACCTACTCCCCGCCCAGAACTTGCGGCTGCATCCGCCGCACTCGCCCCTGGGAGCCGGCCACCCTTGATGGAGGCAGGCCTTGACCCTTTTAAGTGTGCAGCCTCCAGCGCCGCCGCAGCCCTGGCGCAGCAGCACCACAACATGTACGCACACGCACTTGGGGCTGGCACCGCTGTCCGCCGCCGTCCGATACACCACCGTCATTGGCAGCTCCTGGAAGCGGGCCAGGTCCTGCGGCACCCGCACCGCACGTTCTGCACCCTGCAGCAAAACCACAAAGGCCAGTCCTGGTTCTAAGACCTTGACCAATCATTCCGGAACCAGGGGCCAAGCGACACTCACCGCAAGACAGCCCAACAGCAGGCACGTCACGGCAAGCTGGACCAGCGCAGGGCCCGTCTCCCAGCTGTAGGGCACCCCGGAACGGCAGCATTGCAGCCGCCGCGCTGCGGCTGCCAGCAAGGAGCCTGGGGGTACGGGTTAACCCAAAATATCAGTGTATGTTTGAGACTCGTGACAGATCGGGGATACTTGAAGGGTGTCACAAAGCCGCGGGAGCTGCTGCCTCACCGGGGAGGAGACCTCGACGACGATGTCGCCAGCCAGCTCCTCGCCGAGCGCCGCCTCGAACTGCCTGTTGAACTCCCGCACGAAGGCGTCCAAGTCTTCGCTTGTCGGCGACCCAAAGCGGTCCTCCGGCTGCAACACGATGATGACTTATCAAGGTCATCAGTGTTGAGTACCATGGAGAGACGAGGAGCAGTGGACCTGCAGAGGTTGAGCAAATCTTGGGGCCCCTGCATACACAGGGGCATGCAGAGGAATGGCTGGAAGTGGGCAGGGTCCCTGATGGGCTCTTCCCACTACAGCCCTGCAGCATGCCAGGCGCTGCAGCGCGCCAACATATCAGCCAAACAGCCGCAACGGCTCAGGCCCTGGCAGCTCTGGCTGGGTGGCTGCCGCACAGCAGGTGCTGCACTTCATTCTTCACAGCCTTTCCTTTCCCTTCTTTGTGCGCACCTTGTCGATGGCAATGTCCAGGCGCCGACGCACCGCGTTCGCGCGCAGCGAGAACAGCTGCAGCGCCGGCTGACCCTCCAGGATGCGCCGCGTCAGCGTCAGCCCCACCTCGCCCCTGCAGGTGGCATCGGACGCCCAGGGTCTACAGTTTCCGGGGTGTCACTCCGTGCGGCGTCGGCTGCTGCTGCTGCCGCGGGCCGCTGCTGCTTAGGGCGGCGGCGGCGGCGCACGCAAGCACGATTGCCTGTGCTTGCTTCCCACATGAAGCTGCTTCGCATTGGCATGGGTCGTACGTGCGCGACATGCGTGCCTGCCCTCCCAAACATTGGGGCCAGGGGGAGGGCTTGCGGTGCACTGCACCAGTCCCTCCACCAAAGCGAGGCCCGCAGCTGCACGGAGCACCCAGTAACGCACCAGTCGGCTCTGCCGGTGTTGATCATGGCGCCTGACGCATCCGCGACGGCACCCTCTGACGCCCAGCTGCTGCTGTCGTCAGGCTCGAAGTCATCGAAGGCGTCCCCATCGACATCCCCATCGTCAAACTCCATGCCTTCGTCGAGCTCCTCGTCGAAGCCGACTCCGTCTGTGTCGCTGCAGCACTGTCATCACGTGGCAGCTGGCTGTCGCAGATCCGTCGCAGGGGGCGCAGATCCAGCATAGGTGCACGTTCCAGAATGGGTGACCAGACGATGGCACTCATTGAAATACTGCGCCGTCATGTTCAACGTAATACAGAATCGGCTGTGCGCATGCACTGTAGCTGCTCGCCTGCCTCGTCGAGATCGCCATCCGCCACTGTGTCGTCAGCAATCATGTCCTCCGCTGCTGCTGATGCTCCTCTGCGCCCGGCCGCGGCTGCCATGCCTCTGCATCCATTCTGTGGCTGGTGCAGCTGCTGCCCGCCGGCAAGTGCGTGACGATAGTTCTGCTGCATATTGCGCCGCCTGCTGTTGCCTGGCTGGCAGATGGCTGCGGCAGCGGCGTTGCGAATAGACTGCAGCCGTGCTGCTCGCGTGCTGAAGGCTGACACACCCCTGGCACTGACGAGTCTGCTGGCTTTTGAGCTAGACAGCATGATGCGACAATGGCTAACCAACAAGCAGGCTGTTGCCGGCAATGATGCGGGCTTCGAAGTCTGTGCAGCGAACTGCGTGCCGCCGCATGCCATGACAAGCACCACTACTGGATGCTTGGTAAGCGCAGCGAGCATCAAATGTTGAACGGCGATGTTCAGGATGGCTTCAGAGCGTCGGGGCAGATGAAGCGTTGCAGTGAGCACCCAACTCTTCCGGAAGTGCTTGCTTGCAAGGCAACACAAGGCGAGCGGGTTGCAGACGGAGGAGCAGCTGATGTTGAAGCCGTCAGAATGATTGTCAGTCACATGCTGCGTATGCTGCAAATGTAAAACATGAGCGATGTTCTAGCAGCAAGTGCATTCGCAATGTTGTCTGACAGGGACGCAAAAGGCCGAAGGGAACATGCTCGACGCTGCGTACATCGGCAGTCATTCTGCGGTTTCACTACGTATCGCATTAGTGTCGGGTGGGTTGCTCATGCTCATCGAACGCGAAGCGTAGATCCTGCCCGCAAGCTCCTGCAGCATCTTCAGCCTCGAGAAGCAGTCTCTGCACTGTCCCCACTTTAAGCTTTGATCGGTCGGAATAGCCTGAAGACATTTTCCTCGGCCACTCAAACCGCATGCGAGGCGCTTCCATTTCAGTCACGCCAAGTGCTGCTGCGGCGCCAGCTGCCGCGTGGCCAAGTGTTCACTCTCGCCGTGACCTCTGCTTCCCAGCCACACCAGGCCAGCCCGCAGCTTGAGGCTACCCGTCAGCTCAGGCGGCCAGCGGGCGAGGTGATAGCGAGATGGCGGCGCCGAGCGGCGAGCCGGCGTCGAAGCCATTTCTGCCAGGCCCGCTGCCGGACGCTGCACCCGTGGGCGGCACCCGGTTGGATGGCCGCGGCTACGAGGACTTCCGCCCCGTGTGTGAGCAGCCGTGCCCCTCGGTTCTTGCAGCCAGAAACTCGATGCATCCTCTGTTCCTTCCGTGCCTGCAGCAGCCGCCTCGCCACATGGTCGTGGCGACGGCGGCCGCCGCCGCTGGGTTTTGTTGCAGCGCAACGTGTCAGCACTGCCGGGAGGCCCCGCCTCGCCTCCCTCCCCATCTGCCTGGTGTGCGCCCACTGACGCATCCAAACCCCCTGCCGCCACCCGCCGCAGCCCTGCGCGCTGGCCTTGCCAACCAGGCCGCGGGCTCCGCTTACCTCATTCCCTTCCAGGCTGCCCACCTTGCCTCTACCCACGCAGTCATGCGCACGGGCGTCGTCAGCCAGGCCGCCGGCTCAGCCTACCTGGAGCAGGGGCGCACAAAGGTCATGGCGGGGGTGTACGGCCCCCGGCCCTCGGACCGGCGGGAGGCCTTCTCCGAGCAGGGCACCCTGAACGTGGACGTCAAGCTGGCGTCCTTCGCGACGCGCGCCCGGGGCCGCGTGCAGCAGGTGTGCGGCCGTAGCAGACGCCGCGACCGCCTGCTGTACTGACGCGCTAGTGGCGGGGGAGTGGCGATGTCCTCTGCCGCAAGCTTCTGGAGGGCATCCAGCTGGGCGCCCATTATCGGCGCGAGCCTGTGATGCTCCCAGGCGATGATGCACCAGGCGATGATTGCGAGCTGTCGGGAATGCGCGCGGATGCACAAGGGAGCAAATCAAGCCCAAAGCTGTGTCGCCTCATGTGTTCCCACTCAACGCCAGTCTATGAAGCTTAAACCCTAAATCCCGCAGACACCGGCGGAGCGGGAGCTGTCGGCGCAGGCGGCGACCGCGCTGACGGGCGCGGTGCGGCGGGACGCCTTCCCTAAGGCACGCGAACAACCCCAAAAGCATGTCGTCCGCCCTTGGTGGGATGCCTGCTCCGGCGCGCAATGGGGAGGAACCTTTCTCGAGGTGGATCCGCCACGCATTCCAGTGAACCCTGTCAACCGCCTGCATTCGGCAGACGAGCAGTCCATCAGGGTGCTTGACGAGAAGGGGCGATGCTCGGTCGGGCTGTCCCCCAGGCCGCCGTGGACGTGTGGATGTGCATCCTGGAGGCGGATGGCAGCGAGCTGGCGGCCGCCATCACGGCGGGCGCTGCGGCGCTCGCTGACGCTGGGGTGCCGATGACCGACCTGGTGGCCGCCTGCTCGCTGGTGGGGTCTGGTGTATGGAATCTGGTGTATGGAATCGACGAGGAGCATGCGGCACTGGCTGCCGATGGTTCAGTGTACGCGAATCCGCGGTGGAGGCGCC
Organism: Deuterostichococcus epilithicus; assembly: GCA_033439295.1. NCBI lineage: Eukaryota > Viridiplantae > Chlorophyta > Trebouxiophyceae > Prasiolales > Stichococcaceae > Deuterostichococcus > Deuterostichococcus epilithicus. Next base: position 192,708 of record JAVTLE010000016.1, read on the forward strand.
GCGCCAGTGGCTTGCTTGCAGAGACCTGGTCTGCGCCTCGACCAGAGCTGACCGTCTCCTGACCCGAGTGCGCCACTGCCTGGCACATGTTGCATGCGCTGCGCCGAGCCCTCCTTTCTTTTGAGGTCCTCTGTTCGGCTGCGGCTGCAGGCGCGGCTGGGAGACGACCTTGTGCTGGACCCCTGTCACGCAGAGCAGCAGCAGCAGCGCGCCGGCGCAACCGTCGCCGTCATGCCCACCGCCAGCCTGGTGCGTTCTGGTCAGTTTGCAACAGCAGTCGATGACGCTTCGATTTCGGTCGGTCCTTTGCTGCCGAGCAGCAGCAGAATGACGCAGCCGTTGCCCCCATGCCTGCCGCAAGCCTGGTGTGGCCTTGTGCGAAAGATCTGATCTCCGTCATGCACATCAGAGGTTGAGATGGATGGCGCGTACGCACTGCTGGCGGCTGGACCTGTGCACATACAATTACTGAGAGGAGCTTCTGTGCAATTTGGCGGGATTTTGCCTGAGTTGATCAGCGGCAAGGGAATGGCATGCGGCTTCAATTACACAAGTCCATTTCACGCAAGTCAGGCAGTCACCTTTCATTGGTCGTGATTCATGGGCAGCAAACCCTGAACCGTAAGCCCAGGATGACGGCGCGGCCCGCGTAGGTGACTGGAGCGCTGCTGACGGGCGAGTGGCCGGGCGACAGCGCGCGCGATGCGCTGTCGCTGGCGCTCGGCGGCTGCGCGCAGCTAGACGCGGTCGCTCGGGAGGCGCTGCGGGAGGTGGCCGCGCCGGCGGCGGGGGTGGCGGAGTAGCTGCAGTGGCGGGGGCAGGGTTTCTCGCCACAGAGGCTGCGCGAACCCGAGCGTCGGAACGGGCGAGGCATTGCAGGGAGGTGGCGGCGTCGGCGGCGGCGCCACAGTGAGGGATCGGTTCAGGCTCTGGCCTGGGCGGTGGCGCAGCTGTATAGTGCGCCTGCGGTGGCCAGTAGTCGGGTCCTGGTTCCAGCCTCAGCAGCTATGCACAGCTGGACGGTCATGCAGGAGGCGGGAGGCGGCGGCGCAGCAGCGTAGCAGCGGCAGCGCAGCGGCGGCGTGTAGGGATCTGGGGTTGGGCGGACTTGCGATGCGCTGCCAGCGGCTGTGCCGCGGCAGCAGCAGGCGGCCGCGGTGTGCAGCTGGAAGGCTTTGAGAAGTAGTTTGCAAGGGACGTCAGTGGTCCAAGAGCTTTGGCAGCGCCAGCATGGCTGCTGTGTGCGGCGGCAGTGCCGGCACGACAGGAGAGGCCTCTCTGAAGTGAGGTGCACAAACACAAGCTTGGGCAGCAGTGCAGCAGCAGGGCTGGTCAGAACATGCTGGAGGCAGACCAGAACCTTGTCTCTCTAGCATGGGACAGCAGCAGGTACCAATGTTGCAGCGCAACCTGTTGCATTGTGGTGCCGCTGCTCCAAACGCTGACTGCTGCGGCTGCCTTATTCGTTGGCTTTGGAGACACAACCCGTTTGTCGTACCTCTTAAAAATGCAAAGTCTCCAGGGGTGAGTTCCATAGAGTCCAAGGATCTTGCTTCTGAGAACGATCTTGTTGAGCACGCCAACAGGTACCAGCCAATGACCTTCGTTCTAGACCAAGTGTGGTCTCTCCACCCCCGAGAACGAGTGACGACTCTACTTTACCTTGCATGCTCACGATGCCCACGCTGTATCGCACAACATTGCTTCCGAATGCAGTCGTGCACCTGTGCCAAGCCTAGCTAAATAGCGCCGGCGGTCCACGAGTTCTTCGATGTCGAACAGCGAAGATCATCCTAAACTGCGTTCCTCACGCATTCCAGGTACCCACTAGTACTTTCAAAACCGACAGGCTTGCTAGCCTGCTGCAGCCTTGTTCCGATGCGTGCCTGGAGCTTGAGGTCCTCAGGACGGCTTGTGGCGCAAAAGTCTCCCTACAGCAACCAGCCCCCTTGACATGACGCCCACAGCTGCCTGGCGCCACTCATCAGCGCACTGTAGGGCCGCACCGCGGTCTGGCGCCAATCCAGGGTGCCACTCCCGCGCCCGCGGCAACTACCGGACCCTGACATTTAACCCAGCCTTGCCGGCAGCAGTCCCACCCTGGAGCGGTCCCCACCACCGCCATGGGGTGGTTATGCGCATGCACATGAGGCGGCGCCTGCAGGCGTGCCTTCCGCGGCGCTGGGGCGGCCGCAGCCGCGCCGCCTCCGAGCTGCCCCCCGCCGCCGCCTCGCTCGGCATGCGAGCACGCGCGGGAGGTGAAGCGAGCGCCGCCGCCGCCGAGCACCGCCAGCAGCCGCGGCGCGCGACCGCGCTCAGAAGGTGAAGTGCACGGTGGTGCCGCCGGGCGACGGCAGCAGCAGCACCGTCCTCGCCGTCCGCCTCCATGGCGGTGAGCGCCGCACGAAGCTCCCCCAGGCTGCGTGCGGGGCACACGAGCGTTCAGTCGGGGGTGGGCTTCCCCCGATACCGGGGTGACCGACTGCAGGAACCCCCTCTGTGTAGACAGCCCCCCAGACAAAGGGGGGCGCGCTTACATCGCATCGCCGCCGGCCCCGAGCCGTGTCAAAACCCCTAGACCCCAATGCAGAGCGATGATGGCGAGAAACGAGGCGCGGGCTCCCGCCGCTGGCCGTGTGTCGCTTGGCTTGCGGGTCTCCAGCAAGGGGAGGGAGGGCGATTGCAGGAGGGGACGCGCATGGTTCTCAACATTTGCAGGCTTTCGTGTGTGCTTGTCCTTGTGTCAGCTGACCTGCACGGGCGGGAGGGCACCTCGCTGGCTGCCATATCGGCGGCGAGCCGCTGCTGCAGCACCGCCAGCAGCACCGGCGCCAGGCCCGCCTCGGCGACATACCAACCGAGCGCGTCCTGCAGGCAGCGGTTGCGCAACATATGTCAGGGTTCCGAAGACACGATCGTCGACAGCTATGCCCGCCACTGTCGACCAGGGCTGTGTGAGCACGGCGGCGGTGGCGGCGGCGGCAGAGGCTGCCTGCTGCATTGAGCAGTGGTGCGCCCGCCTCTGTCGCCGCCGCGCATCAGACCTCGACACCTTCGTTCGAGCACGCAATCAAGGGTCGCTGGTCAACAGAGCAGCGCTGCAGGCACAGAGGATGCACATGTGAGTTTACTCTTCAGTGCCCAGGTCAATATTGCCATTTGCTCCGGCCAATCACCGTGCTCAGCAGACGAGGTGGCAGGCCTGCGGTGCGCATCAGCCTACCTGGATCTCCTGCCGCCGTTCTGGCAACAGGTCTGCAAAGTCATCGTCTGCCTGCTGTGCCGCCGGTGCACCCGACACCTCTGCCGCAGATGCAGCCCCGCCTGAGGTCGCCGCCTCTGCCTCCTCGCCTTCCGAGACCGCAGCCGTCGCAGCGCAGCCTGCCTCATGGCTTGCGTGAGCCTCTGCGGCGCGCCGTGCCGCTGTCTGCACACGCACAATGGATGAGGCATCTAAGCCCGGGTGTCAGTGCTCGCCCCGCGTTGGCACAGCATCAGGACAGCTAGCATGAGGTGAATGGCCCCGCTCGGAGGCGCTGCGCGGCGCCATGCTACACTGCGCAAGATCTGGTGCCGGTGCACGGTGGGCGCAAACTTGCAAGGAGCCTGAAGCTCACCTCAATGGCCTTGCGCGCCGGCGGGCGGCGCAGCCGGCACACAGCAGGCGGTATCAAAAAGTGTCCTGTGCCAAAGCCATACAGCGTCCTGCATGAGTCGGCAACGCCCTCAGCGAGTGATGTTGGCGATAGCGCTTCATCTTCATGGTCATTTGGCATGTTGCACACGGTACGCGTTTGAACGGAAGACAGCCTGCAGGTCATGCCAGAGAGAGGGTTTTGAAGGTGACCAGTGTTTGAGCTGACATCCAAGGAAGGGCACACATGCCACGGCGCTTTAGGGCGAGCAGGATGTCGTTGACGGTGACGGTCATGCGTCTGCAATGCTCCGCGAGCGTGATGGCGTCGGGCAGCACCTCCCTCATCCACGCCACCAGCGTCTGACGCATCTCCTGGTACACGCCGCCGGCGATGCGCTTGACGCCTGTGCACCACCAAGGACTACAGCAGGGCCTTGCAACCGTTCTGGAAGCCAGCTGTTGCAGGTGAGATTTGTGGACTCGCACACGAATGGAGTCATGAACCATTCAAAACGATGTTTGCGCGCACCTCCTCGCCGTGCGAGTCGGCGCAAGGAGCCGGAACTCGGGACGGTCTGCGAGGCCGGCTGCGATGCCCGCATGCAGCGCAGCGGCAGGGCTTTTTTGGCCACGCCACATCGGCCGCTGCCGTAGGCTGCACGGGCGCGAGCCGGCGGGCGTGGGCCCGAGGCTGCTGGACTGCAGGCGCTGCCATCCTGCCTGGGTGGGCTGGCTGGCGTCCGAAGAATGGAGGCCGCTGTGCCCGACCTGAACGGCTGCATGCGCTTGCCATGCATGCTTGCTGGTCTGACGGGAGCGGCGTCAATGCCAAGCGGCTGGTTATCCGCTGCCTATGTAAGTAAAGCATTATAGGCTGATCAGATTCAAATTTGAGCTTGAACTGATTTATCAAGCACAACCAGTTCTCACAGCGCGCACCTGCGCTTCCATCACCTTGTATAAGCCTCGAAGAAGAGCGTCGGCAGTGCAGTGTTGCTATGGCGGAGCAGCTTAGAGACCATTGTGGAATCACCTGCCTGCGACGGGGGCCACGCTTGAATGCCCCTTGCCGGTGTGGAAGTGCTACCTCCTGACGACTCTGCTGCACTACTCACTCGCGGTGGATATATTGACGCCACAACGGCAGCCGCAGTTTCCGGCACATGCACTAGGGGTCACCATGTCACTGCAGTCAGACTTGGTCAGCCATCAAAATCTCACATAGTGCTGCGGCCTACGAGCCAGAGATGCCATCGTTGGCAAACAGGCGGTTTTCATGGCGTCGCCATCACTCTGCTGCGCACTCACTACTGGTGCTGGACGATGGGTCTAACGTTGGGGCCAAAACTAGGTCTATGCTGTATGCACTGGCGCCTCCTGCGCATGCTTATCCCTGGTCCTGACCAGACTGGGCAGCTGACGCAGTTTTGGATGATGCACAGCGTCGCCGATGGTCAGGCAATGGCGCGCTACCAGCGGCGGCGGCAGCGCCGCATGCCGCAGCATGATACCTTCACGAACGATGACTGACCCCGCCGAGTGCATCCTACCCGCTCGCGCTTTAGGGATGTGCTCATTTGTTGCCCGGAATGTGAGTATTGGTGAACCGGTATCCGCATTCCCTCTAATCCTTCAGCGCCCCTACAGCCCACCGTCGAAGGTCACGTGCGACGTCATCAGGCCCCCATTTCGTTTTATTCTCCCCCTGAAGAATCCCCAGCTGTCACGAGGGGATTGTCGTGACGCGCCGGCGATCCATGCTCACATCCACTACGGACTAGTGTGCGTGTTCACTTCACGTTTTCACCGCGCCTCAGTCTTCCGCCAGGCCGCTCCACACGGGGCAACGGGCGGATAGGGCGAACAACCAAGGCGTCTCCGCAAGCCCGCCTCTGCCTGCCGTAGCGAAGCCGCAGCCTTACAACCCCTAACCAGGTGAATGATGACCCGCCACCGGCTCCCTCCTGCTCCGCGCCCGCAGTGCCCCGGTCACACACTGTGCTTCACCTTGCAGCGCCCTGCCTCGGTTCTGGCGGGGCGCACTCGCCTCAGCGGCTGGGATCGTGACGCGATTCTGATAGCAGTACTTTCCGGTGCTTCGACGCCGCGCGCTGTCTAACGCCGCCACAAACCTCGCGCCCCTGGCATGACACTGCAGCTGCATAACATCACATTAATCGCCGCCCCCGACGTCTTCTGTGCGGCACCAGCCGCAGCGTCGCGCCAAGCGTGCCTGCCCGAGGGCTGCAGGGCTCACCGACTTAGAAGGGGGGGGGGGGGGGCTNCGGCCCCTCCKCCTCTGCTAGCATCAGCTCCACCTCAAGTCCTCGTTCAGGCCTGCGACACCTCGCGCCGCGTCCCGCGCGCGCCACGCCGCGAGCTGTTGGGCACCGCGCGCCTGCCTGGCGTCCGGGTGGCACAGCCGCAGTTGGGTGCTGCTCCCACCCCGCTTGGGCCGGTTCGCAATCCTATATCAGTTCTTTACACGTGGGTGTGCAGCTTGGCGGCGTACACAATGCCTGTCTCGCATGCATGCGAGGCCGTGCCCTTGCGACGCCCCGCTCCGTGATACCCGTGACCTGTCACACGTACAAGCCTCCTGCTCCCGCAGCGCGCCGCTGCGACCTCTTCGAATCGGTACTCTGGCGCCTTTGTTGAGCTGTGGTCGTGGCCGATCGCGCTCGCAGGTCCCTGTCAATATCATTCCTCACCGACGGTCCACGGTTGTCGGGCAGAAGGCAGCCGCGGGGAACCTTGTCATACGACTCGCGCGCGCAGCGCGTCGCTGTGCAAGCTGCATGCGAAGTCAAACCGCGAGGCCGATGACCGCAGGACCGTCGGCAGACTGGCACACCGACCAGCCACAATAATCGCTTCCGACCCCCCGCTTTCGGGTTGTGCTCTCACGTGTGTTGCCACGACAATGCTGACCCCCTGTTGACCACGCCGTCACCTCCTTCGCAGGCACTCAAGCGTCAGAGGTCATGAAGGCTTCCTTCGTGCTCGCCCTGCTGGCGGCCTGCGTCGCTGGCGCCGCTGCTCAGGGCACCCTGGCACCCACGCCGCCTCCGGGTGTCACGCCTACGGTTGCCACGCCGCCTCCGGGCGTCACGCCTACGGTTGCCACGCCGCCGCCGGGCGTCACGCCTACGGTTGCCACTCCGCCGCCGTCTACGGAAGGCGACTTTGAAGGCCTGACCGATGGCTCCACGCCCCCGGTGCGCGCAGCGACTGAGGCGGCTGTGTGCTGCCTCTCCTGGGCTGCATTGCTGGTGGCGGTGGACATCCTGAGTCTCTGCAGTAACTTGAATGCTGCTGTGTGCAGATCGGCTATGGCGGTGTCCCTGGCCTCACCTACTCTGGCTTTGTCGTCGTCGACACAACGCTGCCCCAGAACAGCGGCTATGCCGGCACCGCAGAGTCTGGTAGCAAAGTGAGTATATGCTACCAGCTCTCACACTGGAATTTCGATCAATGCCAAACTGATCCTGTAGTGTCTGCAACAGACTCCACACAGGAACGTTCAAAACAAGAGCAGTCTGAAACTCACTTGTCACCGCGCTATATCAGGTGCTGACCAACGTCAACGGCAACCCCGCCACCCTCACGGCGCCCGCGCCGTTTGACATCCAGGGCTTCTACTACGCCAACCCCAATCTCAACACCGGCCAGACCCTGACCGTCACCTGCACAGTATGTTCCTGCTGCCTCGTGGACCACCAGCACAAGACGCAATTGAAGCCCAAGTCCTTTGTTAGCCCTGTCACGGACACAGGCCCTATGAGTAAGGCCAATAGGTTCCTTGGGGCTGACGCTTGTGTACTTGTTGAGCATGTGTCAGCTACTGACTACTACCTTGTCTCCTGTTGCAGCCGACCGGCCAGGTGCAGGTGCTTACCCTCGTGCCCGACCAGGGCCCAATGCTCGTGATGCCCTTCACCGGCTGCACCCAGATCTCTTTTGTGGTACGTAAATGAGTCAGCCTTAGCATCCATTCTGCTTGCTCACATCATCATGCTCTGGTAGGTGCGACCCTGTGACGTTTGGGGCGCATCGCTAGCCTGGAAGGGGCGAATACAGAGCATCCAGAGCATCTGGTACAACTTCCGCCACTGACTCTGTCTGTTTCACCGTGCAGTCTGTGGCGACTGCTCGCCGCAAGCTGCTGCAGGCTACTATCCCACTGACCCCCACCAGCTTCACGCTCGACAACCTCATTGTCAGCTCCAGTGTGGTCGTCGCCGCCACACCGCCGCCCCCTGTCGTTCCCACCTCCGCGCCTCCGGTCGTGCCGACAGCCGGCTCCCCTCCGCCAGTCACTGCCGCGCCCACGGCCGCGCCCGTCAGCAGCCCGCCGCCCACCACCCCCACGGCAGCCGGCACCCCGCCCGCCGTCGTGTCGCGCCCGCCGCCTSGCGCCCTGCTGCCAACCGCCGTCCCCACCCTGCGCCCCCGGCGTCACCGCCGCCCCCACCCCTGTGCCGGCCGGCACCCCCACTGTGAGGCCGACCATGGCGCCCTCGAACTTCCCCGCCATGTGCCCTGTGGGCCAGTACCGCTCACAGTTCGGTTGCGCAAAATGCGTGTCGCGGTGCGTACATCACCCTCGTCCAAAACAGTGGCTTTGCTGTGCCTTCGAGAGGTTGCATGCGCTGTGTAGTCAGTGTGAGCCTGTCCTTGCTGCGCCTGGCGCCCTGCTTTGCTCAAGGGTCCTTTCAGATGCATGCCTCCTACCTTCGCCTTCATCCTGGGTGCATTTCCTTGCTTTGTCTCCTTATACTGATTGAACTGCTAAAACCCTTTTGATTGCGCCGCCTCTGCCTCGCTGCAGGTCGTCGCCCTTCAAGCAGTTCTCCACCGTCGGCACCGTGTGCTACCCGCCCACGACGCTGTCGCGCCGCTCGACCGTCTGCAGTGCGTCACTGCGCTGCTGTGCAGAACATCCCCGCTCCCCAATGTTTTCCTGTCATTTGCGCCTGGCTACCTGTTCCCTGTTGCCCTGTTGCAAACGCCAAGCATTGCCCCTTACGCGCTTGCTCTTGTTCCCGTGCAGCGGCTGCCGTGCTGCCGGCCTTCATCCAGAGCAACATCAACAAGAAGCGGACTGTGCGGTGCATCAACCCGCAAAAGTCGCTGGTGACGCTGCTGCTGCCCATCAAGAACAGCAACCTGCCATTCCTGAACCGCAAGAGCTACATCGGCGCCTCGCTCCGCCTCAACGGTGCGTGAACGCACTGCCATCCCTACCTTGAGACCGCGTGGTTTCGTTCCGACGTCGCCATCCACGCTAAGCCGTGAACCTGGATTCTTCCATTAACAAGCTGCCCGGCGCATTGGGGCACTAGCGTCGCTTGTTGGCTTGAGCTGTGCTGGTGGATCTTGATTGATGTGGTTCAATACGTATTGAACGCTGCTTGGCTGTCCCTGAGAAGCCTTCCATCTCGTGCTCACTTGTGCCTCGGCCCCGTACAGGCGTGATCGCTCGCTCGGGCTTCTCCAACGGCGAACTGGTGTACAACGGCTTCAACCAGCGCCTGCGGTTCAGGTTCGTGGACACCAACCGCACGCTGCTGAAGAAGTACGGCCAGACAGTGCAGCTGACCGGCACCCTGCGCCGCGGCGGCAACCTCCTCAACTACTGCTTCGTGGTGAGCTTTTGACCAATCAAATTCAATCGCGACTGGTTATGATACACCTTTGAGCGCAAGGAAGGCACGTGCACAGTGACATAGGAAGGCACGGTGTTGGCAGTGCCGCCTTATCCGACAGTTGCGTGCTGTACTGCGCTGCTTGTGTCAACTCCGAGAATTGATGCCGCTGTTTCTGCTGAACGTCTATTGGTTCATTCGACGCGCACTGACATTCGGCTCGTGTTGTTCGCAGTCGTACCTCAAGGTCTGCTGAGCGGCGCCCGTCGCCAGCCCGGCAGCACCGGGCGGCCTGCTGCCGCTGTGAGCTGCGGCGGCCGCTGCGCCGGTGACTTGGCCCGCGAGTCGCGCTTGGCTTACTAAGGGGGGTCAGAAACAGTGCTCGCTGGCGCGCAACTGCGCGCACGCAGCACCCAGAGGCCCCATCATGGCGATGCTGCTGTTCTGCTGCTGTTCTGGCGCAGCCATGTGGGCCTGATTCCCCGCAAGCTTGCTGCCAAGCGCGCGCCGCCATTGAGCGCTGCGGCCGCCTGCGCCGCCCCCTGGGAACATCCCAGGCATGCACGGCTTCGGGTGTCCACTGGAGTCCCCCGCAATGCGAGCGTTGTTGGGGTGGCCCCAGTGTGTGGTGCCGAGAGGCCCTCAGACATCCGGATGCTTTGTCGAGAGTAATGAAAAAGGCGCACTCCTGTGCTCTTGCGCTCTTCGTTGAATTTGTTGCAGCAGCAGGGTTGGTGTGTTTACGCAGCCACATGTGTGGGCCTGCGGCTGTCCGCAGGCACGGCTTGTTGAGTAGATGCAGGCAGGGATGTGCTTTCATTGCAGAAGTTCTGATTATTTGGCATGATTCGTGTGAAGTGTCTGCTCTGTGCGATCAACGTGGTTTCTCTTGTCAGCAGAGGCAGCTTGCGGGATGAGCCTTATTGTAGACCACTGTTGATCTATCTAGGGTATCTGCCATGCTGCACCACCATAACTCGAATGTAAACGGCCGTGAGGTCATCAACTGCCCTTCCACCTGCAGGTACCTATCCTCCCAGCATCCTTAAGTGCCCGCCTGAACCCGTTTGTTTATGCTGCAGTCCCACCGGCAACAGCACGACATCCTCCAGCGCTGACAACCGGCAGTACCAAGACATCAGCCGCCAGTCACCACTCTCCTCCTCTGTCCCACGGTGCCTGTGTGGTGAGCATTCCTGAAGGTTGGTCAATCAAGTTTTCTTCCTCCCTCCCTCCGCTGTTAGCTATCACCTTCTTGATTGCTAGGGGACTGATGTGGTTGAAGCAAGATTGCAACGACAATACCGTCTCCAAAGGTGCAAGCACTCATCTAGGATAGGTTGCACATAAAGCAAGAATGCCCGAACAATTACAACCGCCTTACCAGAGGATCATCAACGTCCTACAACTCACAGACGAAGACATCAGGCCTGACAAGCCATGATGGAGCATGAAACCAAGTCACGAGAATCGGTCAGCCAAGGAGATATGGATTTTTCATCGGCATCTCCTCAGAAATATATCGAACTGGTTCAATTTCCACGGCTACCAAACCGTACCTAGTGATACCAACAGCTAACCCCAAAAAGTCTCTCTGCGCAATAGAATATTTCAGCCCTCCTACGGTCCCTACCTCAACCCCAACTGGCTCGCCTGCAAAAATGGTACGACTCACCACCCAACCTAGATGCTGCATCATTCACTGGGAGTTTTCTGCGGTTTGCAACAGCAGCCAGCAATGGCGGCGCGCCGCAGGACGCATTCATCAGAACCGCTGCTTTCTTTGCTGCGAAAGATGCGCTGTCACAGAATAGGATCTGTGCTGGTGTTCGCTGGCGTTGGCCGCCCGGCTGTGTCTGCGTCACGGCCATCTGCCACCTACTGTCTCTCTGCAGCCCTCGGGCTGTACAACCGAGCACCTCCACTTCAGAGAACCCTGCCGCATGGCCTTAGCAGAGCTCACGATTGCTGGCCCAGAGGCGGCTGCAGGCCCGAAGTGGAGCTCGACGGCAGTGGCGGCAGCGGCCGTGGGGGCGACGGCCTGGGTGGCGAAGGCGGCGGCGGCGGCAGCGGTGGCCGGGGCGGCGGCGGCGGCTTTGGCCAGTTGGGCGTCTCGCCCGTGCGCCCGGCGGAGACGACGTCCGGGCACCAGGAATTGTTGCTCCCAGCGCACCTGCATATGAGCCGAATCCTCTATTGAATTTCGGCTCTCAAGCCATCAGACAACTTGGGTTTGGACACACACACCTGCGGCAACCAACAACGCCGTCTTTTGCAAAAGACGCACGTCTGTTCTACAGCAGGGAAGTACTGCAAAGTAGAGTTCAGTAGAAAGCGGTACAGGACTGCATGCCGCAACATCTTCAGCACGGGAACATGTGTTGCCGCCCGATGGCGCAGGGGACCGACAGCAGATAAGTGTCCCGAGATCGGCTAGGTTGGGGCGGCATCAGGGAAAATTCAAAGTTCTGGTTAATCGGCGCACAGGCAGCGGCCGCAGGTGCGCTGGCAGAATCCGTTTGGTAGCGTTGCAGTGGGCGCCTGGACCTCCGGACGGCAGCACCGGCCAGCCACCTTCTGCGCGGCAGAGAGGGCACAGAGTCAGATGACCGCACTGCTAATGCCGCAGGCATGACACGAGTGACAGGTGGTCGAGACCGAGCGCTGGCGGCCTCTCTTGCGCTGCCGCACCACGTGCAGTGACGCCGTGGCCAGCGCGGCCGGCTCGCAAGCGGGCTGGGTGCTTCTAAGTTGGTCTCTGCAGCAGGCTGAGGCGCAGGCGCAGGCGCTTGCGCGGGCAGCAGTAGCGACACACAGGCCTGGCGACACTGGGAAGGTCGGAGCACCACAGGAGCAGCCACCAATAGACAGTGGGAGGGAGATTCAAACAACAGAGGTTGAGCCGCAAGCACGCAGAGGGCCCTGCGGCTGCCTGGCTCACCAGCTGCGAGCAGGTCGTGAAGCCAGGCGGCGGCGCATCCGAGCAGGGGCACGCATAAGGAAAGGGCGGTTTGCCGCCGGCCGCCTGCACGACACGACATGGATGCAAAGTAGGGTTCAGACGAAAAAAGGAAGCCCCCATGGAAAGGCACGCTTCCCATGGAGGAGCAGATGTGATGCTGGAGTCCAAGGGTACATAGCCTGCGCGCCAGCAACCCAAGGGGCAGCCCACCCCGCGAAGCACGCGGCGGATGCGGCGGACAGCGCAGTCGCAGGCATTGCTGACACTGCTCAATAACGCGACATTGGGGTGGTTTCAAGGCAGTGGCTGCTCTTCTGGCAATTCTGACAACCGCAGAGGAAGCGCAAAGTGGGACTCGATGGTTGTTTGGCAGGAATTTACCATTCTTCTGGCCGCATGCAGCGTACCCTTTTAATCTGATATGCCAGCTCCTGCAGAACGGTAGGCCCGCCGGCGTTGCTGTAGGAGAAATCGTACCCCTTGTCGTCGCCGTAGCGTGGCCAGACCTCCCACGTGGTCGTGCCGGCCAGACCATACGCTGCTGCAGCGCCCAAAATGCTGCGGGCACGGCGGAAGGCGCGTCAGAAATCCGAAAGTCAAGCACAGGGCCTCTGCACGGCATATGCCTGCTCGGACTCATGACAGAGTGGGCAGCTGCCGTTCTGCCCCTGCTAATGCCCACTTCTGCACCACTGACCCACAAAGAGCCGCAATGGTTAGGCGATCTTGGCAAGCGGTGGCAACTGATCAGTGGCGCATCCTGCACGACATCAGGTCACCTCCTGAACAGTGTGTCTCGAGGCTTCACATAGTCGCGTGGCGAGCCATACTCCTGTGCGACAGCACGACCAGACGCTCGGAAAGTGATTCACAAAGATACATGTCCAGCAAAAGTGTCGAGGCACAAGACCCTTGAGCCATCACGAGGCATGCGAGTAGGAGCGAATGCTCTGCCGCCACAGAGCATCTGCGCCCTGAGAGCAGATGTCAGACTGCTCGTGTGCGCAAGACCTCGGGCAGCCAGAATGCAAGTGTGCTGAGATCTCAAGGCCGCAGCATGTGCGGGGTACCCACCTCAAAGAGCAGCGGCTTGTTCGCGGTCGCCGCAAGCGCGGCTCGGTCGCCTGTGCAGCTCACACAAGCTCGCATGCGCAGTCTGCGCCTGTCTCGACAGCTGTGAACGCACAAAATCTGACCACACAGGCTACGCTCGACACCGCGGGCAGCACGGAAGGGTGCACCAACATCGACGGCATCAGCACCCAGAGGAATACGGCGCCGCGCACCGACGACTGCGTCGTTGACCCACGAGTACTGGGTGCTCGGAATGCCCAGGTTGTAAGCATACACGTGCAGGGTGACAAAGTCCAGGTACTTGTTGTACAGCATCCTGTTGAAGTCCTCGCCTGCGGAGGAGGATGAACACTCCCATCGACAGGAACGAGTCGAGAGGGAGCCTGCTATCTTCAGTATAAACAGGGGAGGCCCCCTGTTCGAGGAGGCGGCATGCGGCATGAAGGGTGCGCAACGCTGAGCTATGTGTTAACACATGCACTCGCCCCTCTGGCACAGGTTTGGCAGGTTTCATGCAGCATCGAAGCGGTGCGCCACTGCCGCAACCTGCCGCTGCATGCACGGAAAAGCTGCTCACCCTTGAGGCCCGTGTTCATCCTGCAGGAATGATATCACCCGAAGTCAGCGCACTGCCACTCCAGCAGCACCAGCGTTGCTGGCGGCGTCCATCCCTCCAGCTCGCGTACCACGTGGCAACCCGTTTGCATGCCATCGCCTTCTCCTCTCACAAGATCCTCCAACAAGGCCAACATGCATTCACGCGCGCCTTGGGACGCTGCACCAGTGAGGCTGTGGCAACATGAGGTCGACAAATCGCTCACCAGTTGCGCCAGGGGTAGGTGACCGGAGCATAGGGATCGTATTTTCCAGCGGCGCGATATCCCTGCACGCACCAAAATCAGTGCTGGCCACTGGACTCTGATCGAAGAGACGTCCTGGCCGATCTGCAGATACACATACGCCTGGCTCCAAATCAGGAAATACATGGCTTGGTACGCGCTGCGGTGTCATGCTCAATCACGCAGTGAGAGCAGACAGCGGCATCGCAGGCTGCTGTACCTCATTTCCATTAGTCACCATCGACTTGACCTTCAGTGACGTCTTCAGATACCCTGCCATCTCCACCTGTGATAAGCACGAAATCCTGTCATAGCGGTTCGACATCCGAGATGTGCCTCACAGGGTGGGCTCTGATGGCTCATGTATGCTTTGTGACACAAGGAGGGATAGACGGCGACGGTGAGGAAGCTGACAGGTGTGTGAGGGCAACCCACCTGCCAGTTGTACACCATCTGGCCTGGCTGTTGGTTCCTTTTGATTTCAAAATTGTCGTTCGTGCTGCAGCACCAGTAATAAACATGCTGTCAGCGTGAAAGTAGAGAGGCGCGCAGGGACCCACTTGAAGGCAAGCGCCGCCTGACCGCCTGCCGTGCAGGGCATTACCAAGCCCTTGCAGGAAGGGCTTCCTTGGTTGAAAATTTAAAAGGCACTCAAAGCCAGCTGCTGTGCAGCGCCCAGGCAGAACATCCGCGATGGGGAACCCAGGGGGAAGACTCACTGGCACTCGTTGCACAGCTCCCAGGCGAAGATCGTCGAGTCATCGGCATACACGCGGTTGGACCGCGTGTTTTTGCGCCGCACAATCTTCTTGAGCTGCGGTCACGGGAGCGGGAATGGATGATGTCGTCAGCCACGTCAGGCTGCTGCGAGCAGCTGCGACGGCGGGAGGCGGCCTAGCCGCCAGGCAGATATGGCAGGAAGTCGCGAGGTGCTGGAGCTCGAAGCAAACGGACTGCGAACAAGCTGCAACAATGGCCAATCGGCGACCATGGCAAGCGGCACACCGTGCGATGGGGTCTCACATGCGACCCAGGATAAAGAATGCGATCCGTGCATGGCGCAGGGCAAAGGCACGGCAGTCCTCACCCAGACTTTGAAGGCGGATCGCGACTTGCCATTTGTATAAAAGTTTTCCGGGGCTCGCCCTCGCCCCACGGTGTTATTGGTGTAAAACTGCACGCCGCCAAAGTCGTTCCACCAATTCGTCAGGGTGAAGATCAGCCGGATACCCACCTGCACAACAACGAGCGGCATGTGAATTGTGGCGTTCCTGTGCTGCAGGCAGTCCAGGGTTCACGGGTTTGCAGGCTGCGCATCGTGCATTGGCTTCAAGACCAGGCTGATGCCTACGCAGCAGGGAGGGCCCGCTGTCATGATCACAGGTCGAGGGACGTCCGCTGGGGTGCACATAGGCGTTCAGACACAAGCGATGATTGAACAGCGTCGTCACCTTGCCGGCGGCATAGACGCAGTAGTCGACACGCCGCAGCGCGGTCTCGGAGAACTGACCGAGCCTAGGCTGGATGGGATTCCTGTACACAAAGTGACGCCAAACACCATCAGCAACTCGAGCGCCTCCCTCGAGCATTTGCTGTGGCCCGAATCGTGAAAATTGGACACCACAACAGACGGTGTCCAAGGCACATGCCGCTGGGCTGGAGCCCAGAACTTGGACGCCGGCGGTGGCGCCTGGCAGAGGACAAATCCATCAGAAGTCAGGTCGAGATGCTGTCAAGCACACCTGACAGGCGTGCTGCTGACGTAGCCGTCGCTGTGGCCGAAGATGCGGATTACCCGCACGCCATTCTGCCAGTGCACCTTCAGCATCTGCATGATCTCCGCTTCTGTGAAGACCTCCAGCTGTGCAGGCAGCACATAAGCGCACAACGTCGTTTGGCAGTTGCAAGGTTCCATTGATGTCAAGTCGATGCGCCGCCACATGTGTAAGCGTTACACCTTTGGCAGGAGCAGCCATGCCACTGGGGGATGCAATGTGTGCTGCTTGCTAGAAACGAGATGCAGGAATGCAGGACAAAACCGGTCAGGCTGTCCGGGGCAAGGTGCAAGTGCACCGGCACAGCAGCGTGCACAGGGCGGTCGCTGCAAGGGGCAAGTGCGAAAAAGCCCTGGCGCTCACCTGTAGCATGTTGTACCAGCTCGTGCCCGAAGCTACAAACGCCAGATATGCCGTCAGTCCCACGGCAACGGAAAGAAGGCGCAGGTGGCGGCACAGCGTGGTTTCGCAGCTACAGAGGGGCGCAGGGGGCCAGGGCCGATGCAGCATTGAGGCAGGAGCCAGGCAGACATGCAGAGACAGTGAGCCGCGGCGCGCTCACGATAGTAGGGCTTGCCGCCGAAGATGAAATTGCGGCCGCTGGTGCGGACGAAACCCGTCGATGGGGTGATGGGCCTGTATGGAGCCGCGGCTGCGCCGGCCACGCGGCTGTTGCTGCTACTCGCCGGGCCTGCATAGCACCGGCAGCGCTGGATGACAACTTGGGCTCGAGTGTTGGTGTGCACCTCCTGACTTTTGAAGCAGCTGACAGCATTGGGCAGCAACCTGGACCAGATACTGCTGGCTGGTCTGCCATGGTGCCGACCGCAATGTATCTGGGCAACCGCACATCATGCTGTGGCACGGGAGACATCTGCGTCCTGCGGCTGCACCACAGCCCACCTGTGATCGCGCTGAAGCTCTTTTTGCCGCTGAACGCCTGATCGATGTTGAGCATGTTGCCGTCGTTCGCGGGTGGACCCAGCGGCACTGTGTCTCCCACAGTCGGGTGGTCCCGCAGATACGCTGTGTCCACCGGGATGCCGGCGGCGGCGGCCTTGGCGGCGCCGCTGCCGGGGGTGTTCTCGACCGCGGGCGCGGGCGAGGCGCTGTCGTTCGCGGTCGCATTCGCGATGCTCGCTGCGGCCGTGGCTGTGCTCGCTCCCGGTGCAAATGCGGGCGGAGGCATGGCGGCACCATCTGCCACCAGGGACCGCGTCGCGGCGGTTGCTGCCGGCTGCGCTGCGCAGACCATCAGGACCGCTGCCATAAGGCACGCCTGCAGGCGGACTAGTCGCGCACTTAGCTCCAGCCTTCGACTCGACACTCAGGTGCAATGCTCTTGCAGTGGGTTGCGCCCGCTGCCCACTGCAAACCTGCTTCCTTCTGATGAAACATATGCCTCTGGAGACACAATAACTGTGATCTTTAACATACCAAACTCAGCTGCGACCCACCATAGGTGACCAGCTGCTCTGCCACGGAGGCCGCATGCGTGCGTGCATTCCAGTTGCCGAAGTGGTGCCAGCCTCAGAAGCTCAGAATGACGGTCCCAGGTGCTTAAACAATGAATCTGCATGTTTAAATCAGCGAAAAACATATTGAAATTTCATCAGGGAACACAGCACTTTTGGTGCGAAGGGGGTCTGCAGCTGATGCATGATCGAGGCAGAGCACCCGCGCATGCGCTGCGCTGGATCGCTGCGCGTGAGGCAGCAGAAGCACTGAAGGTGGTGTAACGCTTGGATGTGGACAACACCCGTCTTGTTCTATGCCTGTTCAGCATTGCTGCACCTCGTGTACAGGCGCTCACCGCGCACCTTGGCAAGCGAGCTCTGCTAAAATCCCGGACGCGCGCAGGATCCGTCAAAGGTTTTCCAGGTCGCAGTCTTCGACTGATGCAGGTTGTGTGGGAAATGGAGCAAGCGGGGAGGCAAGCAGTAATGGAGTCGGCCAAAGCCTCCTATTGGACCAAATTGACGCGAGCCAATGTGCTGCCAAACCTAAACAGCTCGTGTTCACGACTAGGACGAGTTCTCATTCTGCATGCAGATTTTTTCTCCGCGTTGCCAAAGCCTTGCAGCCAGGTGTAGCGACCAGCAAGGATATGACTAATTAATGACGTAACTTCGTGCGCGCCGCTGCATTCACTGGCGGAAGTCGCTTACACTGTGATCCGGGTGGTAAGCCCGACGCTTATCCCTACGCAGTGTTCATGTATGTCGAACGATGGGCCGTAGGCTGTGCTGATGACCAGACATCACAACGCGCATTGCATTTACACACCCACTGGGTACTACAGATTGATGTAAATGGCAGAAACCATGCAGCAACGAACACCAAACACGACCGGACACCAACACATACAGAGCAGTCGCCTAACACAAAGCAGTTGCCTATGACATGTCACCACTACCAGCATACCTGCACAACTGCATGCATTCACGATCTGGAGAGATAGGAATGAACGCCATCAAGACGCCGCAAATTTACCGCTAGCTACCGCCGATTGCAACTGCAGCAGCGGCACATACCGTTTCACTTAAGCCCAACGCCTCAGGTTCAAACATCGCATGGATGATTCATCTGATAGATACGCTGCCTTGATGTATTGATGGTCGATCAAGTATCTCATACGTCTTCCCAGCTTGGCGCCTCTCATCTCGCTGGGTGTCAGTCAGGTTGACAATTGCGTCCGGCCGCCGTCGCAAATGCAAGCGTGGGGCTGCATGGTGCATGCAGCTGCGAGTCCAGTTACATGCCTGCATCTACTTGTTCGCAGCAGGTTGAAGGATCGCAGCAGCTTCAGCACGGGCAGCAGCGCTTGCGTCGGGGCACCAAGATGTGCCGCCAGCGCACCTGCATGCATGTGAGACACAGAATTGTTGCAACGGCTGGAGGGTCGACAGTCCGTCCACCTTCAGCTGCCTCATTCGATGACAGAAATGTACAGAGCCAGTGCAGTGAAAGGAGGCAGTCGAACGCACAGGCAGCGGCCGCAGCTCTTCTGGCAAAAGCCATCTGGGGTGGTGGCCGTTGGCGCCTGGATCTTCGGCGCGCAGCAGGCGCCTGCCGCGACCTGCAAGGACATCAGACGCAGTTCAGAATGGCGCCTGGACCAACTCGCATCTCCCACGCACCTTCGAGCCAGATGGGTCTTTGTTGCTGAATCCCGCAAATAAACAAGCTGCGAAACATGTGGCAAGTCCAATTGCTGCTGCGCCAATAATTGCTGGTGCATGGGAGACGGCCAGTCATGTATCCTCGTCCTGTACCGATGCCTCGTCCTGTATTGACCTCAGCAGGGCCGCGGCACAAGAGATGCAAAATGTACCAATTGGGCGCATGTGACTGTGGTGTTGGGCGCCGTGTTGGAGCATGGGCAGATGTAGGGGAATGGCGACTGAGGCAGAGTACCCTGCATGCGTGACCGCACGCAATCTTGACAAGAGGTCGGGCAGAAACATGGCCACATTGATTCGAGAGCTTTGTGCACACTACATGAAGGAACCAAACCACATGAGATATTTAATTCGTCCATTTTTTCATTTCACATCCTGCAAAAAGCAAGCGTACCCGGTTGATCTGGAATGCCAGCTCCTTCAGGACCGTTGGGCCGCCTGGTTGGCTGTAGTTGAAGCTGTACTCTATATCATCCCCTGCACTTGCAAATGAAACCTGTCGCTAATGAGCATGAACAGATAGTCAATTGCTGGTAGCTGGCAGTTGACGACTTGTTTGTCAACCACGTCGTCGGTGTCAAGATCCCAGCTGCCGGCCAGAGCTTTGACACTGCATTGCATCCGACGCGAAGAGCTGCAGGTAGCCAGAAAATTCTTACCAAATGTTGGCCAGACTTGCCAGACGATGCTGCCGGCGATGCCGTAGGCGGCAGCCGCGCCCAGCACGCTGCGCCAGGAAAATCGCACATCATCTGTAATGGCGCGACAACGCTCGCTGTACCCCACCTCCGCCAGCACTTGCAACCATCATCTATGCTAGTACTGCATGGGAAATGTCAACAGGGCTCGCGGAACAGGCTGCATAATTCAAGTGCCATGCAGCAGTGTAGGTGGCTCTGGTTCCTCCATGACTATGTGACAACAGCAGATGGACGACCAAGGCGCTTGACGTCTTACTTGCCGGCAGTCGTCGCGCACCTGGTGAACACGATGTCGCGGGGGCTCACGTAGTCTCGAACGGTACCATATTCCTCCATCAGCAGCGGCTGCGACCGGGGAGACAAAGGGTGAAAAGCATGTATGTTGGCTGGCACTGTCCTCATTCTCAAAATTGGTGCAGACATGCAGATGGAAGTTTGAGCAGCAGCCAGGGGGCTGCAGGCCCTTGATTAGCAGTACATCAGAAGCAAATGGTAACATCCGCATTGCGGTCACCTTGTTGGCGGCCGCGGCCAATGCCGCGCGGTCAGCTGTAACAGGCATCAAGCCCAAGTGAATGGCCATTCCACCCAAGGAAACATTGGCGTCACGAAACCGTCAAGCAGCACAAACAAGAATCACACTCGAGCATTTCCTGTTGAAACTGTAGTGATGGACCGACAGTCTCGCATTCCGCACCAATGACGCCTTCGTTGACCCAGTAATACGTCACCTTTGGCACGCCGATGTTGTAGGCATACCTGAGAACCCAATACCGGAACATCAATGGCCCTTTGCTCCTGACAGGCAATCACCGGACACTACCAGCTGGTCAGCGGATGCTCTGCTACAGATGCGGAAAAAAACGTTTTTACTGTGCAGGTTCGAGATTTTGCAAGTTTCGCTTACACATGTACGGTGGCAAAGTCCAGGTACGGGTTGTAAAGCATCCTATTGTAGTCTTCTCCTGCGGCAAACGTTCACCCAAAAAGTTCTGATGCAGGACACCCATCCGTCTCACAGCGACATAGATATGCACTAACACTAGGAGTTCAAGCGAGTTCATGCACACACACCTTTGCGACCGCTGTTGAGCCAGCCTCTGATGGGCCAAGAAAGCGGTGCGTATGGATCATAGCGTCCAGCAGCGCGGTACGCCTCATTACCTGTTGGGAACACGAGTAGAATGAGCTGGGCACACTGTCAGCATTGCGCTGCTGCCCAGCCCATGCTGTGTCGCTTATTGGTGACAATGGATTTTCTTTGAGCGCCCAGGACATTGGGAGCATTAGAAACTGATGAGCAAGAAAAGCCACACCATTGGTGACCATCTGCTTCACGGCAAGCTCTTTCTTCAAATACCTGCCCATCTCCACCTGCAGCGGCAAAGAAGACGCAGGATTGTCGAGACGACAGCCGAGGTGCATTGCGGCATGGGCCATGCACATTGCAACGGTCAGACACATGGCATGAGAGTAGAAGATGTGCATGATGCGCTGCTGGCTACAAGCAAATCTCAACGTCCAGATGTCTCAAAGGTCCAGCGTCAGCGGCTGTGGATCCCTTCAGCACGGTGCAGCAAGAAGCGCAGTGTAGTGTTGTGCGATGCTCACCATCCAGTGATGAACCAGACCCCCCGGAGTCATATTCCGACTGATTTCAAAATTGTCCTTCGTGCTGCGACAGCACAATTTGGTTTCAACCTTGCGTGTATGCGCCAGAAAGCGCTCCAGGACCCTTCTGGAATTCTCATGATCCGCTGACATGCTCGGAAGGCACAAGGAATGGAAACGATGTGACGAGACACGCAGCATTGCTGAAGAAGTGCAAGACACGCAGATGCAGTTGCAGCTGCTGTGGCAAAGCAATTTTGTGTTAGTTGGGGAGTAGAGGGGCGGCGCACTGGCATTCACTGCAGAGTGACCAGGCAAAGATCGTCGGATCAGCCGCGTAAATGCGGCCGTTGATGGTGTTTCTTCTTTGCATGATGGTCTTCGCCTGAGATCAGACGAAGCAGCTGCCCATCAAATGCAGTTTGCAGGTGGTGAAGATGCGGAGCGCTTACGTCGTTGCATGAGCAAGGTCCCAAGTGTGATTCGAGATGGCAGCAAAACATTTATGATCAGATCCAATTTCATCAAATCGAGTGGTCGCACCCATTTTTTGTAGGCTTGCTTCGGCCGCACATCAGAGTAAAATGTGTCGACTGGTGCATTACGCCCCACAGTGCTATCGACATACCAGCTTGCGCCTCCAAATCCTTCCCAGTAGTTCGTTAGGATGAGCATCAGGCGAATGCCGATCTGCACATTTCTCGAGTGGCCACTTTAAAACAGATTGATGATGATGCCAGGTTCATCATGCTCAGGCATCTGGGCTGCGGTGGGAAAATCTGCGGGCATCGTCAGAACGTCCCACTGGCGCCGGGAGTGAGCTCGTGAGCATCTGCATGCGAAAGCATGCTGCTACCCGCACCAGGTGCGGACTGAAGAGGCAATCGCAGTTTGCTGCAGTCCTGGCTGTGGCATCACGCATCAGGTCTATCTCATGAGCTCTTTTCTGACAGCCCGCCCTCAACCTTCCGCACCTTGCCGGCAGCGTCCACAACGAAGTCGTATCGCTGCAGCGCCTTTTCTGAGAACACGCCCAGTGTCGGCTGGATGGGGTTCCTTGTGCGGAGGGTTGTGCCCCGCCCTTCGCTGTGGCCGTAGACCCTTATGACTCGCACCCCATGGGCCCAGTGCGCTGCGCACATCATTTGAGGGGGCAGTTTGGTTCACAAGTGCAGCCTGAGGCTGAGCATATGACAACAAAGCAGCAAGCGTCAAGGAGCTTGAGCAGCACGTAGTAGCAGGGCATGGAACTCACTTTTCAGCATCTGCACAATCTGAGCCTCAGTGTACGCTTCCACCTGCAACGCAAAATGCATGCCTGAGTGGGTCAGAAGCTGTCACGCACCACCCGTGAGCTGGAGTCCTAAGAGAAGCATGCTTGTTCGTCTCGTGTGGCGCTGCGTGGGTGAATGCGCCGTCATCCCTCTGGACCATCAGGAATATGCCGGCAGGAGGGGGGGTCCAAGTTTCATCAGCTGTGTGTGCAAGCGACCTTAAGACTTTGCAGCGCCGCTCACCTTCATAGCGTCGTACCAGTTGGTCCCGCCGACAAAGAAGGGTTTGCCGTTGAGCATGAAGTTGCGGCCGCTGGCCTTCACGAATGGAGTGGTCGCCAAAACGGGGCTGTAGGGCATCGATGCCACGCGACTGGTGGCGCCTGGTGCCGGCCCTGCCAGGCACACATGTATCCCATGGAGGCTATCTGGAACAGAGCGAGGTGCATGGAGCTAGCTACTGGATTGGCTTCCTGGCGAGGGCATTGGGCAAGTTTACACAGCACTGGACAGAATGCAACAGCACCCTCTTGACTGATAGGTGTTGACAGCGTGTTGCCATGTGCGACTGTGGCATGGTTCTTGCAGATAAGCGCAGGAAGGTATCAGACATGTCTGAGTATATTGAGGCGAGGCTGTCATCATGCGCCCCGACTTCTGGTCGGGCCAGCGCACCTGTGGCGACTGCTTCATGCTGCACGGAGAGCGATGAGTCGGCGCTGAGGATGTTGCCGACCGCGGAGGGGGCCCCGAGTGGAACTTGCCGTGCAAAGGCGGGGTGCCGCTGCCGGAGCCTGGCGTCCACGGGAATGCCGGCTGCCACCGCAGCGGCGGTGAAGTTAGGCGCCGGGGCGCCGGCAGGGGCAGGCGTGGATCCGCCGCCCGAAGCCAGAGCAATTGCCGCGGCGCGCTGGGCCACCTGACGGCCCCGCACGACCGCGGGCGCGGCCTCAGCCGCTGCCGCCGCCGGTGTCGCGGCGCTGATAGCCAGCGCCGGCATTGAAGCGGTGCCCATCAGCAGCAGGAGTGCCACGGCCACTCGTGCCTGCGTCGGACACGGACATACAGCTGGACTTGTATGCTCTGCCAGGAGCTCCATGTCCCTCTCGCTCTGTGTCCATCGATCTGGCCTGCACAAAGGTCCCGTGCGTGCCACCCATCCCCTTGTGGAGGATGTGCAAACAAATTCGAAGCTCGTCCAGCTGCAATAATTCGAGAATTCGATAATTCGATAATGCAAACTCAAGCCTCTATTCCGCAAGTCCGAAGCGGCTTTTGAGTGGGCTCACCCCATCATTGACGACAGCCCCCCGCCGCAGCATAGCTGCTGCCACGGATGGCCGCGCCGCCATTTGGGCGCAGATCCAACGTGGATGAGCGCCTCCTGCATGAAAGTGCGCTCGTGGTGTAGACCACTTTCACTTAGAACCTGCTTCTGCGGTTGGTACTTTCTGGGGGTCGCAGCTTATGAAAGGACAAACTGGACATGAGGATCTACCGCTGCAGGTGTTGGGTCGTGCAACTGGGCATAGCGTTGGCAAATTAAAATCTGGAGACATCAAGACTTTATTTTGAAACAGGCTGAGCTGATTTTGCGCAGGCGTGTTTGCGCGGTGGACTCGCCACGCATGTGACGTCGAACCGACACATAATTCCAGGCATCGAGGACATGATTGGGCAGTCTCACCTGTGGATCTTTTCTAAAGGATTCCGCAACTACGTTGCCTAGGTCCAGTGGGCTCGCAACCGCGAAGTGCTGTTGTCCTGTTGGAGTGTCGCGGAGATCGTCCTCCGCTGTCTTCAGTGCTGCAGACACATACTTGACATAACCTCAGAACTAATCCTGTTAGGACAGCTGATGCGCAAAGCGCACAGCCCCGGCTTGCCAGAACTCGGCAACATGCACGTTGCGATGCATGTACCAGTAGCAAACATGCAGCAGGTTCTGAGGGGGACCTCAGCTGTGTTGAAGGGCGTTTCGACGCTGCAACAGTGCTATTCGGCGCCTGCACAGCTGCGATCGGCTGGGGCCAGTGGTGCCAGGTGCGACTCTGGACTGGCTGCGTCGCCAAAAATAAGCTTGATAATGAAAGGTAGTTCTTGCGCTTCGGTGTTGGATCGATGAGCGCGAACCGAGACAAGACCATACTGCCAGTGATCAAGTCACCAACCAGCTCAAATGCAGCTACAGGCATTGCGCAATCTCACATGGCTTTCTTGCGCTAGAAAGCTTTGTTTGCCCGTGCCGATCGGTGGGAGTGCGCTGTTGCCTGGTGTTGACCAGCGCTGGCTCATTCAACCAAAGTAACGTGCTCAGAGTGTACACATGCGTCTTCCGTGGTGTATCAGGTCACCAGCGCCTCATCAGGTCCTCCGTGCAGCAGCATGCGGAAATCGTGTCACACTGCGCCGGCGGCGGCAGTCGGTGACGACAGCCGCCGCGGCAACCGAGGCGCTGCCGGCAACGGCCGCCCGCGAGCAGCTGTCCTTCGAGAGGTGCTGGAACTTGTTGCTTAGCGGCCATGCGCGAATCCGGCCTGCAGTCTGAATATTTGGCCATATCATCAATTTGCAGCGCGGCAGCCAAACCTCCGTCCTGCACCTTGTTGCAGGTTCGATGGGCCTGGTGTCACCATCGAGGTGTCGTTGGAAAGTGGGCGATACCAGGTGAACGCCTGGCTGCATCCAACCTGCGGGAACTCTCAAAGATTGGGGCTGTAGACCTTCATGCAGGGACTGTCCATGGGTGCCGCCGGCCGCTCATTGCCTTGCCAGCAAGCGTTTTGTGCGGCTCGTTGGTTTCTGCGGCACCGAGGCATGCGTGAGCTCGGGGCTCCGCTGCAGGTGGACATCGTGGCTGAGCGGCAGCGGCCGATGGTGCTGCACTGGGCCGTCAACGACTGGCAGCTGCCGCCGGCGGAGGCGCAGCCCGCCGGCACCGTGCAGGTGCACGACCTCCCCTGCAGAGCCGTGTCATGCGCCTGCACCCGGCTAGTGCTGCACTTGGCACTGCGCCCCAGGGCTCGGCCACATCCTCGCACCCGCGGCAGCAGCCCCGCCCCCGCGTCAGCAGTCTCCCTGCGCTGTGGGCCGCCGCCGTAAGTCGCAAGCCACCCCCAGGCTTTCGCAGCCATATGCCATTGCTCGAGGTCCTGGAGCCCTGGGAGGCAGCTGCTCAGCAGGAGGAGCAGCCACACGCTTCGAGAGCTGCAGCGCTGAGGCTGGGCCCGTCAGCCGAGCGGCCGGCCGCCTGTATCTCTGCACATCGTTCATCTCAACCGTGGGATTCTGCGTCCAGGTCGACGACAAGGCGGTGCAGACGCCATTTGAGGGCAATGCCCGCGTTCGCCTCAGCTTTCCCGAGGTGTGTTGTCACACAGCACTGCTTCCGTCCCAGAGCAATATCGCGGTGCATTGTGCAGCACGATGGACGGGTGTCGACTTTCCATTCATGCTGCACCCTGCAGTCTTGGTGAACCGTGTCGCGACGCAGTGCGGCACCTTTGATCTCTGACGCCCACTGGTGGCGCACGTCCCTGATGGCAGTCGGAAATTGTTCATCCACGTATGAAACCAAGCTTTGCGACTTTCCGCAGGAGGGCTGTCCCAAGCGCGTGGTGTTCGTGCTGAAAGAGACGGAGCCGGAGGCCTGGATCAGCAACGGCGGCGATTTCTCTGCCTACCTCAAGCCGCCCGGCGTGGACGAGGTCGTCGACAAGGTGCCTGCGCCTTCTTGGGATCACTCCTTGGACAGAACTCCTGCAAAACATCTGCGATGCAGTCGCGGAGGCGAGTGGCCTGGAGGCTCAGCCCTGGAGGGTTGCAGTGGGGCGGCGCCGACCCGACACTTGTGCTGCCAGAGACGGCTCATAGCACGAGGACCACGCTTCGTTGAAAAGCTCGGACAGTCATTCCTGCTCAACGCTTGTCTCACATTCAAAATACGCAGGCTACGTGGAGTGTGGATGTCACGTTGCAGCGAGGCTCTTGGATTGAATCCTGGTCGCCACCGCAGGTGCTGGGCATCGAGGGCAGCGACTGCAACTGGAGCCTGGTTTCGCGCCTCATGCTGGCCAACGAGGTGTTGGACGCCGCAGACGCCGCCGGTGCGATGCCAGACCAGAATTATCAAGATAGAAATGAAATGAGATTTCAGATGAGGTGCTGGACGCCGCAGACGCCGCCGGTGCGCTGCCTGAACAGAATTATCAAATCAGAAATAAGTAAATGTCAGATGAGGTGCTGGACGCCGCAGACGCCGCCGGTGCGCTACAAGAACAGAACCATGAATTAAAATCATATGAAAAAAGTTCAGATGGGGTGCTGGACGCCGCCGACGCTGCTGGTGCGCTGGTAGAACAGAAGTACGGAATCAAAAATAAAACTAATAATTGAGCTGAGGTGCTGGACGCCGCCAACGTTGCCGGTGTGCTGCCAGAACAGAAATATGAAAAAAAAACATTTAGATGAGGTGCTGGACGCCACTGGTGCGCTGCCCGCCCTCGCGAGCACGGTGCATGAGGGGAGCCTTACACTTGCCTGGCATCCGATTCCACAACATCAAGCTGCGCACACTGAAAATGCGCCCAATCAACACAGGGAATCGCCATACCATCGCCATACTGGCCCTGCACGGCACCTGCCTGACGCCCTTATTGTAAAGAAAACATTCCAGTTTCATTTGTGTTCAACTTCTGCTTTCGCCGCCTGCAGGCCCCACGGGCATGGCATTCATCGCCACCTGGCTGCGGCTGAGCAGCAACAAGCAGCTGACGTGGTACCGCCGCTCCGCGCGGCAGGGCAAGGACATTGCGCACTCCCAGAAGGTGCTGGCGCAGCGCATGGCAGACAAGGTGAGCTCTCTCTGTCAGCGCCGGTTCAGAACACCATTCCTTGGCAGTCTCGTCAGCAGCGGCCGCCTTGCGCGGCGCGCAGCCGGCCGACGGGGGATCTGCCGACGCCGCCCTGGACTCCGCCAGAGACCTACCTGGTGGCG
Organism: Deuterostichococcus epilithicus; assembly: GCA_033439295.1. NCBI lineage: Eukaryota > Viridiplantae > Chlorophyta > Trebouxiophyceae > Prasiolales > Stichococcaceae > Deuterostichococcus > Deuterostichococcus epilithicus. Next base: position 220,407 of record JAVTLE010000016.1, read on the forward strand.
AGGGGAGGGCGTGGAGCCGCCTGAGGCGGTCACGTCTGGTGTCCCAAGCGCTGACGAGACCGTCATGTGTGTACGAAGCGACACCAAGGCCTGGAACCAGCTCGGTGGCCAAACCAAATGCCTCACTGCGCCGCTGCACGAATGGGGACTAAATAATACGCAGCCCAACACCCGAAGATGGTGCACTTCGCACGATCATTGCGTGCCACCAGTCCACTCTACAGAACACCCATGCAGACGAACCCTCAACCCCAGACTTCCCTCTGGCCAGAGGAAATACATTCATCGCGAGCTGGCGGCCGGTCCCGGACGCTGGCGGCTGCTCCTTGCACCATGCCGATCCAGGCGCTGCAGCGGCCCAGCCCATGACGCAGCCAAGACTCGGCCAAGACCACAGCCCAGCGGCTCTTGACCTGGGGTCTGACGCGGCAATGGTGATCGACCCTGTTGCCCGCTGCAGGCGCGCAGCGCCAAGGACCCGGCGTGCCGGCGGCTGGCGCGGCTGGCGCTCGCCGGGCTGCCGCGGGGCGGCGGCGACGGCGACGCCATCCGCCTGGGCATCCTCAACATCATGCGCGACAACGGCATCCGGGAGGGCCACCGCCCGGTGCGCGACTTCATGGCCCGGGGTGTGGATCTGAGAGTCGACAACATCTTGAATGGATGGAGAATCACACAGCAAAGCGGCTGGACGTCTTGCGATTGGCCCATGTCCAGACAGACGACTCTAGTATGTACAGATGAATGGGCTCAAAAAGGACATCTAATAGCAGATGGAGCAGCAACTGGGGAGGGAACTTTCTTCTGGGATCCCAACTCTGCCCAACCGTGCAGTCGCACGTCTCTGTCTTGGAGCAACGCAACACCTGGCACTGCTGCTTGACTGGTGCGAGAGGTGCTGTGTGCAGGGCATTGAGGACCCCTTCATCGAGCAGTGGCACCAGAAGCTGGTGAGCGTCACCATCTGCGGTCACCATGCTTTCCGCAGCCCAGCTTGCTGGCACGCTGTCGAGCTCCCGTGCAGCTCAAACAAGCTGACACACAGAGCTACTGCAGCTTATTGGGCTTACTGGGCTGGACTGTGCTCTTCCTCCTCCTGTGTGCACGTTCTTGTGTGTGGGAAATTGAAAGTGCCACCCTGCAGCACAGCGGGAGCCCACCCATGCCCACCTCGCCTCACCCGCCTGACGGTACCCTAAAACCCTGGCTTGCACTGCGCAGCACCAAAACACCAACCCCGAGGACATCACAATCTGCGAGGCGTACATTGCTTTCCTGGAGAGCGGGGACATGGGCGACTTCTGGCGCGTGGCGTGGGAGAACGGCCGCATCACGCCAGAGAGCCTGGCGGCCATGGACCAGCCGATCACAAGTGCGAGCCGGCAGCGTGCCCAACTGTTGTCTCCATCTTCTGGAGGGCCTCGTTTCAGCACGCTGGGCTGCTTGGCCTCTCAACCTCTGCTGGACCGTTCAGCAGTGAGCAGTAAATTTGTTGCACAGGCTCGGCGTGCCGGCTGCGGCCACCCCAGTCGACGGGAGGGGGCCTGCCGATGCAATGATGCTGCATCCAGCACCGCCGTCGATGCTGCTGACAGCGTGCACACCCCTCACCTCCGCAGGCCAGCCGATGCACCTGCCGCAGCTCATTGGCCCCATGAAGCACTACCTGTGGATCCTGAAGATCACCCATGGTGGCGCCGACCTGGACTCCACCCTGGAAATGGCCAAGGGCTCCCTCGACGGCGACCTGCAGTGCGTTCAATCCTCGCAAGTTTCACATTCTGAGGTTGCCTCCGACTGGGCCGGGAGTCCATCCGGTCCACCCCGGTCCACCGATGGCCGCCCTCGACGGTGACCGGTAGTGCGTCTCCTGCCTGCTTGTTCTGGTATCGAATGCAGAGGCACTCAGCATGCCGAGCTCGGCACCTTGCAGGCATGTGTGCGGGTACAGGCCCGCCGTGGCCTCGTGACGGCCAAAAAGCTGTTTCGAACTGGGTGGCGGCTCGCTGCGAGCACAACCACGGGCACCAGTGTCGACTGCAGACCAGCTCCGGTGGTGCTCACAGGTGGAACTGCTACGATCTGCTGAACAACCGGTCAGCGTGGTGGGCACCCGGTAAGGTCGTTGAGATTCGGCGGCGCCTGGAGCCCGTCTGGCGGGTGCGTCTCTCCAGTTACCAATCTGTGGTTCGGCCGAACATGCGTCGAACTGCTGCTCGGGTGCTGACTCAAGGGAGGATCCAGCACCAGCTGCCATGCAGCACTCGCGTAACTCGCACGTTGCTGCAGTGATCACAGCGGCATCCAGTCTGTCGCAGACATAGATGAAGCGCAGTCAAGCTGGGCACGAATGATGCTTCCGCGATGCAGCGCACAGCTGTAGGCAATGCCCCGTGCTATGCAGCCGCGAACCAGACTCTGGGCAGGGGGCTTCCCCTCTCTCCGCAACGCGTTCTTCCGACTTCTCCGTCTGGAGACTGTCTCCAACTTGGCAACCCACAAATGCCTGCAGCACGGCGGCTCGCGCGACGTGCTGCTGCTGGACATCGCGCTGGAGTCGTGGCTGCGGGTGCTGCTGGAGCGGCAGGAGAAGTCGTCACTGGATGGAGATGCGCTGGTGGAGCTGGTGGGCCTGGCACTCGACTCCGCTTGCATTGCCGGCGAGTCGGCGGAGCTGGGCCAGGTGGGCAAGCCTGCGACACACAGACTTTTGACGCCCGCCTCTTCTGAAGTCACAGCGTGCACATTGTGCTGAAGGACTCACAAGCTGCAGCGCTGCGTCACAAGGCCTTTGACAGCGCCTGCATCAACGGCAAGTCGGCGGAGCAGGGCAGGTGGGCGGGCTTTCTCAGGTGTTTGCGCAATGCCCTGCAGTGCATGCACAACTGGCGGCGGGTGAAGGGCGCCAGGTGGCGGGGCCGCGAGTGGCGCCTGCTGATCGCATCCAAATCATGGTGCCGCTGAAAATTGCCGCTGCAGATTTCACTGAACCCCCGATCCCGGAGTTGTTGTTCCCTGCCCCTCGCAGCCAGCGTACGAACGGCAGCGGGTGCAGGTCGCACTGCGGCGGCCAGTGGCAACGGCTGGTCACTCAGGCAGGGCGCCGCAGCGCCGCCGTGTGTCAAATTTCTCCCGCGACACTGGCGCCCCACCATCAAGCTTGATACAGTTTCTCTTCAATTAACAAGATTATATCAATTCATTCACTGCTTTACTCTGCGCAGTGCGCGCACCACTGGCAGCGGGTGAAGGACGCAGAGCGGTGGGGCGGCGGCTGGGGCCTGCTGGCGCTGGCGGCCGCAGACCGCGTCGAGCTGGCGCTGGGCGCCCACATGGACGAGCTGTACGGCCTGATGCAGCCACATGCGGAGGCCTTCCAGAGGGCCTGCGGCATCGACCAGGTGGGGTTTGGGGTTTGGGGTTTACTGAGCCCTGTCGCGCCCTGGAACAGCACACGGTGAGGGCTCGGCCCTCTTCAGGATGGGACCGTTGATCGGCTGCGCTGGGCGCCAGCATGGACGGCCTGTATGGCCCAGTGCAGCTGGGCGCGGAGGCCTCCCGAATGGCCCTGCGGCCCCCCGGGGGGGGGGGGGTCACGCCTGACACATTACATCGAAAGTGCGCGGCTGAGCAAGGACGAGCTGTGCGGTCAGGTGGTGCAGTCACACCTGCACCGGCAAGGGCAGCACACAAGGATGGCGCTGGTTGAAATGCAGAAGTGGGGTCGGCTCTCATTCCGCAGGCCCACATCACCAACACTGGGGAAGGGGCGGTACTGGGTCGCCATGTGAGAAACTGATGCATCGATGCAAGGATAAACGCAGCGGATCGTGTCACCCACAGGCGTACATCACCAACTTTGGCGAGGAGGTGGTGCGGGGGCAGCCGCTATTCGTGCTGTCGACGCTGCTGCGGTGGCTGGCGCCGATGCTGCGGGAGAGCGCCGGCGTCTCCAGCTGGCAGGCACGATGCTGAACCCTGCAGCTCCCACCTCTGAAGCACGAAGGCCTGCCTAAATAGCCGGTGTCCGTGCTGTTGCTGCGGTGGCCGGCGCCGATGCTGCGGGAGAGTGCCGGTACTCCAGCTGGCAGGTGATTGCGGGCGCTGCTGAAACCCCAATATCTGTCGCTAGACCCGACATCAACGCCATCAGCCTGGCGGCCGCGGCGCAGTGGCTGGCAATGCAATGCTCCCTGCTGCCGGCTGACACCCATGGCTAGCACGCCGCATGCAACAGTTCAAGCAACATGCGGGTCTCAGAGCGAGCTGTGTGAGTGGGAGGCAGGCCGCTTTCTCCATGCTACGACTGAATACTGCACTTCAACATCACATCCGCCGCCACAGTAATGCCTGAGTCCCAATGACGGCCATCAACTTTCGGGCGGTCTGTCATCATGTCTCAGCGATGACCATCACCGACGACGACACTGCACTTGCCCGTGCAGGTGGTGAGCCAGGCGGCGGCTTCTGGCCAGGTGCTGGTGCTGCCGTCGCTGGCGGACGTGCAGGGCAGCCACTATGAGGAACCGCACATCGTGATCGCGGAGCGCGTCGGCGGCATGGAGGACATCCCGGTGAGGAACCATGCGATATAAACCTCCTCGACAGTGGTTGCATGAAACCCTAAAGCCTAAAGTTGCATGGCGCCATCCAAACCCGGCATTCAAACCCCGACATTCTCTGCTGCCAGCAACAATGTCGACGGCGCATGCAACAATGCCCTGGCTTTGGATGACACGAAGCAATGCTCTGCCTCTGGCAAGTGGGCACGACCGCGGCGCCGACGGCCCGCCCCACAAACTGTCCCGAGTGTCTCGGTAGGATAAAGAGTGAAGGGGCAACTGACCCCACATTGCAGACCCGCATGTAGACATGGCATTGGTGCTGCGGCGAGCCCCACAGACGAGTTTGCGACATCGCCTCTTTGTAACGTCAAGTGACCTTTGTCCGGCAGAGGGCCGTGACGATGATGCTGACGGCGAGGCTCCCGGCAACAGAATGCTGTGTGGCCTCATGTCTCTCAACTCAATGACGACGAGAATGACAGCAGAGGGCTGCGTCTGCAGGTGGGCGTCACAGCGGTGCTGACGGCCAGCCCCACGGACGTGCTGTCGCACGTCGCCATCCGGGCGCGCTCGCAGGGCGTGCTGCTCGCGACCTGCTTCGACGAAGGGCAGCTGGAGGCGCTCAAGGTGAGGAGGCGTCCCTGGAACTTTCGCCCCCAAGAATTTTTAGGGAACCTCCCAGATTGCAGTGCAGAGCAGGGCGCAGTGTCTGCCTCCCGCTTCGACCGAGTTTAAATCTGTCAAAGTTCCGAGGCGCCTTATGTCCTGCTGCGATGCAGGCCCTGGACGGCAAGCACGTGTCGCTGGCGGTGTCGGCGGCGCAGGAGGTGACCGCCACCGAGCTGGAGGGGGGCTCCTCGAACGGCGCAGGTGCGAGAAGACGCCACACTTCGTACCCTGAGGCATCTGTTCCGCTCTGGTTGCGGTGCCTGCCGTCGGGAGAGGCGTCCGCGGGGGCGCATCCCTGCGGCTGGGCAGCAGGGCCGCCGCCTGGTTGTGATCTGCCCGTCTGCAGCGCAACGACTCGGTGGCGCCAGCCCCGCATGGTCGTCAATCCTGCGGTGGTGGTCGGTCGTGAGGCTGCTGCTGTGGCTTACCACCCTCGCAGGCTCCGGGCAGGGCAAGCCGCAGCCCAGACTGGCCATCCCGGCCCCAAAGCAGACCTCCGCCTGGGCGCTGGCTGAGGCGGAGTTTGCGGAAGGACTGGTGGGCGGCAAGTCCCGCAACCTGGCCATGCTGCGCCGGAAGCTGCCGTCCGGCATCGCGGTGCCGGCCTCGGTGGCGCTCCCTTTCGGGTCCTTCGAGCGTGCGCTGAAGGACAAGGCGAATGCGGGGCCCGCGAAAACGATCGCCGGCCTGCAGAAGCAGCTGGTGAGTGGGATGTGGTGCTGATGCAGATGATGTTAGCACCTGGTGGGAGCACGTGATTGCCAGGAGCTGCGTGTGGGGTCTTGCCCTCCAGCGCATCCAAAGGGGGGACCGCTGGGCAGGGGGCTCCTGGGGCAGGGGTTTGCAGCAGTGGTGCTCACCTTGCGATGCTTGCCGCCTGAATGGGGCATGCTGCCTGATTGGAGCTTGCTCCTTCCGGTCCTGCGATGCATGACGGCTCTGCACACGACCTGAGATCAAGACCTGAATCAAACCATGCAATTCATGCAACGATGCAAACCATGCAAGACATGAAGCGAGTCGCCTTGCCATGTCCCCCTCCCCCACCCAGGACCGGCACAAGGGGCCCGGTGTGCCGGCGGCGCTCGCCGAGCTGCGCGCCGCGGTTGCGGGCACGCTGGCGGCGCCCGAGGCGCTGGCCGCCGAGCTGGGCTCGAAGGCGCAGGCGGCAGGTCTGGCGGAGGGCGCGGCTTGGGATGCGCAGTGGCCGGACGTCTGGTCAGCCATCTGCCAGGTGCCGGGCACTGCTGGTCCAAAGATGGAGGTTTCCCTGCGTCCCTGGCTTCGCACTTGTGCTGTGGATGCAGCCGCAAGCCTGGCCGTGTTTGCTTGGCTACCCAGGCTCGACACCAGCGGCGTTCGTACGGCACGGCACCTGCTGACAGCGTGTGCTGCAGGCAGCCTGCCGTGCGCTCGCCCTGGCTCGCCACGCGCCGGCAAGGCAGGGCCAATCCCTGCGGGCATGCCGCCATGCAGAGTGCGGGCTGCCGACCTGTGGTGAGCTGGTACTGCTGCCCGCAGGTGTGGGCGTCGAAGTGGAACGACCGCGCCTGGCTGAGCCGCCGCGCGCGTGGTGTGCCCGACTCGGCGCTCTTTATGGCAGCCCTCATCCAGCAGGCGCGTCTGTGATTCCTCTTGACGCCTCAATTTTCTGAATGACATTCTTAGTATTCAAAGAGTTTACAGTGCTCCAGCATGCCTTGAAGAATGCAAGACGACGCTGCTCTTCGTGCTCTCGGGTGTACTGTCCAGAAAGTTGGTCCGACAAACATCATGTATGAAAAAGGCGTTCACAGTCCCTTGCAGGTGGTGCCGGCGGAGTGATGAATGTACAGTCCAGGAGCCTGCTCTGGCAACACCATGGTTGAAAGCTTCCATAATCCTTTCCGGGCGGTGCCGGCGGCGTCTGCGTTGACGATTGCACACGCCAGGGGGAGGCCGGGCTCGATACCAGTCCGACATCTCCGCCTGAATTTCGTGTCCTGGCATCGCAGGTGGTGCCGGCGGAGTATGCGTTCGTGGTGCACACCGCTGACCCGCTCACGGGCGAGCGCGGGACGCAGGCCGGCGAGCTGGTTGTGGGCATGGGCGAGGCGCTGGTCGGCAACATGCCGGGTCGAGCCCTCAGCTTCTCCGCGAGCGGCGGCGACGGCGCAGGCGAGTCCAGCACTCTGTCCTCCACCCGCCTTCGCCTTGGGCCGGGTGTTGGTAGGGGACACAGCGCTTGCCGGCAATGTGCCTGGCCTCCCGCTCAGCTGCTCCGCAAGCGGCGGCGGCTCCAACTGCGCAGGCAAAGCCGTGGTTGAGGTTTCGCGGCTCTGGTATTTCCTTGCCCTTGAAGCAGCCCGAAGACTCCAGAACCGGGGCCTCGCGGAGCTGACAAGTGACCAAGGTTGGAATTGTGGTCGACATGTTGTGCGCAGTCGCAAGCGTGGTGGGCCTGCCCAGCAAGCGGCTGGGCCTGTTTGCGTCGCCGGGCGGCTCCCTCATCGTGCGCTCCGACAGCAACGGCGAGGACCTCGAAGCCTTCGCCGGCGCAGGTGCGAACTGAAACACACAGCAACACACTAGAACCCTCCCAACATGTGGACCGCGCTCCGACAGCAACGCCGAGGACCTCGAAGCGGTCGCCGGCGCAGGTGCGCTTGACCTTTACATTTTTCGCAGTAAAACATCATGTGCACCGACAGCAACAGGATGACGGAACTCGGGTCCTGTGGGGGTACCAGTGCTTGTGGAACAAACTGGCAGCTGCGCTTCAGATGGCAAGTGGTTCGAGTTGGTTTGCCGGCGCAGCTGAGCCTGATACACACCTTCAGTATGAGTTTACCATCTGGCAAGTGGCAGGGCAGTAGTGGTGCATGTCGTGGTGACCGTGAGCAGGACTGCAACATTGCCTGGGCGACAAATTGATGACGATGCAGCCCCGGCCATGCACGGCTGCCGCTGCAGCAGGCGCAGCGGCGGCGTCGGCGGCGGGGGCGGCGGAAGCAGGACAGCTTTCTGCAGCTGCTGCTGGTCTTAACCATACGCTTCACCCTGCTGTGCGCCACAGGCCTGTACGACAGCATCCCGCTGCCGCCGCTGAGTGAGGCGCCCGTCGACTACGCCAACGAGCGCCTGCTGTGGGATGACGCCTTCCGCCAGGTGAGGAAACATGTGTCTGATGGGAGCCCTGTGTGATGGCAACGGAAGGAGCCGCCAGCTCTCCGATCTCTGGTTGTGAACCCACTCACGGAGGCTGGGGCTGGGCATTGCGGCGGGCTGCCGCCACGATAGGCCCAGGCCCCTGCCCCACACTGCGTGCGTCTGCCGACTCCCCTGTCGCTCTCGGGCTGCTGCAGGAGCTCCTCAGCGGCATACGCCGGTTCCTGTCGCCTTGTCTGCTGATTCCACTGTCGCCTTTGGCTGCCCTGCAGGAGCTCCTCAGTGGCATCGCGGAGGCGGCCAGCCAGGTGGAGGCCGCATTCGACGGGCAGCCACAGGATATCGAGGGCGTGTGGGAGGGCGGCCGCCTGACAGTGGTGCAGTCCCGGCCGCAGGTCCTGTGAGAGTCGTGCCTGAGAGGGTTCAGTTGCAGAGGTCCGCTGGTCGGTCCTCGTGCGCTGTCGGCAGCGCGCTCCCTGCCGCAGCGCCAGCCTCCAGCCAGCAGACCCCTGTGGCACAAGTGCCGGAGGGCCGGCCGGGCTGGGCACGGCTGGAGAGTGCTCAGACTGGTAATGTGGCGCCCGCGGCGGCCAGTCGGCAGCGGTGGGCGTGTCAACAGGGGTGGTAATCGAGCAGTGGGCCGTGCGAGATCGTGGTCGCATATTCGTCAGCCAGCCAGCACCGTCGCGTGAGGTGCTAGTCGAAAGCAACTGTGCAGAACACACAACAGTCCAGAACAGGTTTTTTCCTCTTTGAAACTCGAATATGAGCCCTACATGTTGTTGCAGAGAGAACGCTCAAATCGGGTTCCGAACTGACTGCAGTCGAGCACTGCAAACTCCGAATCTCAGACGCTGCCGCACAGACTTCAGAAAACTCACTGCACGAGGCGTCAGGTGGCAGATAATGTATCATGCTCACAAAGTGAGAGCCTCCGATGCGGTCGTATCAAAATCCGCCGGTGTGGCAGGCATGTGCGGTTGGCGCTCGCTTCTTTGCAACCGAGAATGAGTTTGTCTTCCTATCAGATGATGATACCAGTCTTGACACACGACTTCAGCCCACCCGCAGAGGCGGGTCAGAAACTGTCCCATTGTTACTGGTACTGCGGTGCCAGCTCGCCCTCGCGCACAATGTAGTTCTTCTCCTCGAAGGCGTCGCCTGCGCAGGACGACCAAGGTTTGACGATGTGACGATCAGAGTTCAGAAGGAATGTGGGGCGTTTGCAGGACACCGCTGTCCATCTGAGCCGGCACACCGCACATGGCGATCTCATCACTCATGCATGCAGTCGAATATGGCACAGTAGAAAACATAGGAACAGAGGCACACCATCCAGCCACTGCTCCAGCATCTTCTGCACGCCCTCCTGGTACCGCGCCTGCGCGTGGGGCCGGCAGCGTCAAAACTGACACGCTGCTCGGGGGCAGGGGCGCCTCATCGCAACTAGGCGGGCTGCTTCGTGGGCGGGCGGAGCCTGCGACGTGGCCATGCAACAGCATCGCCCGGACGCAGGGACAGGGCAGGCTCACCTGTGCATCCAGCGTGGTGCCAGACGTGTGCGGCGTCATGCCTGCGCAGCAGCGGCAAAGGACGTTCAGGCGTCCATCGGCATGTAGCACAGTCGTGCACAATGTGATGCGGGTGCTGAGGGTGTTGCTGAGAGGAGTAGGTAGTATTCACATCACTCCTCCGCCAAGTGAACTTCAACAGATGTCAACGGCAAAACCTGCTTCACAAGCGGCAAGCGCCATTGTGGTGCTCCCCGCAGGCCTATTCATGAGAATTGATGATGTGACCGTACTCGGGGAGGCTTGCACGGCAGGGCAATTCAGAATGCGGCTGTCCCGACCTCTGGTGAAACGCTTAAAACGCTAGAACGCCCTGCGATCATAAGTGTCCGGAGGCACTCACCGTTGTTTGGCATGGTTCGCCACGGGTGGTCCTCCGGCGCCGGCTGCTGGGGCCACACATCGCCTGCGGAAGCACATCCAACAATGAACCTGGCACACAGGTGCCCGGGGGCGGCTCCGCTCGCAGGCCGGGGCAGCTGGGCAGCTGGGCGTGTGCTGCCGCCGCTGCGGCAGTGCAGAAGCGCGCTGTGGTTCACCTGCGTGCGAGCCCGAGAGGAGGGACGTAGCGCGTGCGCATGCGGCAGAGCGATGGTGCTTGCCGAACTGACAGGTGCATGTCGTGAATCTTTGTGGCGAGCCCAAACGGATGACCGCGCATGCCACAGCGCATGCACAACAGCAGGAACACGCCTGCGTAGCCCGCCAGCTGGCCCGACTCCAGGGCCTCCACGACAGCGTCCTGGTCGACAATGGCGCCGCGCGCATTGTTGACGAGGTACGCGCCCCTCTTCATCTTGCCTATCTTGTCAGCGTCGATCATGCCCTTGGTCTGCTTCGTGAGCGGCACGTTGATGGTCACCTGCGCCAATGGATCTTGAGTGCTTTCGGTTGGTTGGGAGAGCTGCGCGTCAGGCTCAGCCGCAGAGCAGCTGATGCGTCGACCCGCCCACTGAGGCTGGGAATGGCGTTCGAAGAGGTTAGCAGCAGTCTGTCTGGGGACGGGCGCCAGCGAGTCGAAAGTCAGGCAGCTGCCTGCGCTCAGCACGCTGCGTCAGATGCGTCCCTGACTGACGAGCAGGTTCAGGGCAGGTAGGCACTTGCACTGAGGCGCGCTGGAGGCGAGGTAATCATACAGTCCCTGAGACAGGGTGTGCGGCTCACGCGGCTCACCACGTCACACTTGCCCAGGAAGTCGTCGATGTCCTCGACCAGCTGCACGCCAATGTCCTCCATCGCAGAGTTCTCCTTTCGGTCCAGGTAGAACATGTCCACGCCGAAAGGCTGCGTTGCGAATGACACCACATGGGAACAACGGCGGCAGGTGACCTGCCGACGGCCGCGCGGTCGCAGGGGCAGCGCGCCAGGCAGCTCAGTTCCCGTGCGGCCTCGGCGAGGTGCGTATCAGGTTTCGGCTTGGTCGCGAAACATGTGGAAACACCAGGTACAACACCAGGCACATCTGGGGTTGCTGCGCCGCCCCCTTCCCATGGGGCAGTCCCATGGGGCAGGGAGGGTTGGTAATGATAAGAGCAGGCCGAGCCAGGCGTGCACATGCAGGTCAAAACCGTGATATGTAAACCCTCAACCCTGAGCGCGTGGCGGCACCTTCAGGCGCTCCATGACCAGGGAGCCGATGGCGCCACCGCCAAGGCTGCCGACGGCCTTCCCCTGCAGGTCTCGCGACTTGCCGGCCACTTTGGGCACGTCCCACTGCGCACAGCAGCACCTGCGTCAGCTAGGTGCTGGGCGCAGCAAAAGAGCCCGAGCAATGGTCGCCCCCGCTCTGCATCGCCACTGTTGCGGCGCGGTGCAGGGGATGTGTCAGGTAAGCGTTTGGCGGTCTTGCCCTGAGAAAGCAGCCAAGACAGGGCCAAATCGCCGACAGCATGGCGCACTCGCAGCTCCTGTGTCAGCAGTGTGCTTCCCGGGTGATCACGGCATGCCAGCGGTAACGATGCGGCATGGCACTGCCGCAGGCGCGCACCTCGCCATTGATCGCCTGCTCGTGTGCGGGGATGAAGTTGCGCATCATGAGCAGGATGCGCATCACCTCGTCTTCTGCCACCGACACCGTGTTTGAGCCTGCCAGTCAGCCACACACCATCAACACAAAACGGCGTGTGCTGCCATTGGCATAGCACAAGAACAGCATGCAGGCTGATGCGAGGCTACTGCAGCTAGCTTACACTGCTTGTTGCTGCGCCGCCATGATGTTGTGCTAACAGCGTATCAAGACAGCAGCGAACCTGTGACCTCTGCCACAGTCAGATCCCGCTCCGCGGCAGCCTCAAGGTCCACATGATCCGAGCCTATGCCTGCAAAAAGTATGTTGCAATGTGATGCAGGTCCTCCCAAGGCCACGCATGATTGAGGCTGCCCCAGGCCTCAGGCAGAGCAGGACGCATATCACTTCATCCTGATGCAGGTGCGGGCACTGCGCCGGCGTGCGGCGGCGTGGCTGCCGGCAGGGGCGCATTGCCCGACAGCAGGGCAGTGCGCTGAGCGGCTGCCGCTGCAAGAGCGCCTGCATTGGCGATCACTGCATCAGAAGAATGGAAGGGATCGCCTCACCTGCGGTGAGCAGCAGCTGCAGCTTCTTCGCCTTGTCCATACGTTCCCTGGTGATGTATGCCGGGTGGAAGGGTGTGGTAATGATGATCTCCGCATCCTCGAGGTGCTTCTCGAACTCTGTTGCACTGGAGGAAAGGCTTCAGGAGCAAAGTTTCCCTACACGGAAGCCATTGAGCCGGGCCCGAGGTGCCGGATGGGGCGTAGTCGGACTGCTGCTGGTATGCATTCCAAGTAGCAGCAGACGCAGATCCTCGCACCAACAAATGCACTTGCATGTTTCCCTTGAGTGTATGCGAATGCAGAAGGAGGGCGACCCAACTGATGAATGTCAAAGCACTGCTGGCAGCGCATGCGCATCCCCACAGCAGGGCTTCAGCGGGCGCCTCACCCGAGGAGTCGCCTTCCTTGTCATCGGTCACGATCAGGCTGCAGTCCTTGCCCTCCAGGAAGTCACGCAGGTCCAGCGCATTCTCCACGCAGCAGGTGTAGCTGGGGTCCTTCGAGGCTTCTCCGCCTGAAAGTTCGTATGACTTTGGAGTCAAGGCGCAGAGAGACTGCTCAGAGGGGCAGCGGCAGATGCTGTGGCAGTGCGCGGTAGATAGCATGTGCCGTAGTGCAGGGTGGCGCGTGCGGCGCGGCTGGTAATACATGCGCACGCTGCGGCACCGTACTCACTGGTGGGAGGCTCGAAAGCAAGCCTGTGGCGCTGCAGCCGCTGGCATCGATCAGCCCACATACATGGCGGCAGCCTCTGCGGTCCAAGGACATGCATGTCTGACAACGGCACACCTGGAGGGAGGACAGCGACGACCTTGTGCTTGGCCTGCCCAGGCAGTGCGACAGTCGTTGACAGGGCGTGAGAATCGTTCGCATGCACAGTAGTGTGCGCATGCAGCGTCATGCAACATGTTGATCGACTCGATCTATCCGTCCAAAACAGCCGACCGATGCAGCAAGTGATTTCATGGATGCAAGGATGCACTTGCTGAGCTGCTGTGACATCAGCGCACAGCCAGAGCACTGTTGCACTGGGCAGAAGCCAGCATTTTCATGCACACATCATGGAGACTTCCGCGATCGGCAGTGGACGTCCTACAGATCTAAACTACCAACTCTTCTATAAACTAAGGTGTTGTGGCAATGGCCGAAGGGGCATCGTCTCCTACAATCGCCAAGGCCGAGGAGCTGACAGTCGCCGATCACCTTACTCGCCTCCGCGCTCGCATGGACTCGGATAGAACTTCTGCGTGGCAATCTGAATGTCACAGAACGTGATCTGAAGTCCCTGAGCGCGTGCCCAGAGCTCTTGAATGGGCTGCACCGCATGAAAAACGCCGGGGCGCTGCGCTGCATGCACACCGAACTGGACAGGCCTTGGGACGCCATGTTGCAGAAGCGAAAATCAGAGTTTGCGAACGTTCATGCGCCAATGCACTTGCACTGAGCTCATGCCAGGAAATTCATGCAACCTCTAAATCAAGACGTGGCAAAGCAGCATGAACCGTACCAGCAAGTACAACTGCACAGAACGGCTTTGGAGTGCGCACGCGGAACTAACAGCGAGCTTGCGACCGGCAGTTACCTCTCGCCACCGTGCTATGTAACCAGAGCTGCTGCCGCCAGACTGACAGCCAGCTGCAATGCAGATGTACAAGACAACACTGGTCCAATTGGGCCATGCGGGTCCAGCCCCCAGGGCCAGTAGCATAGTGGTTATCCCCGCCCTCAATCCGCTGCAACCTGCTCGGCCGCCAGCTGGGGAAAGCAGGCGGCGAAGGCCGCCTTGCCATCGCGGACGGGCGCAGCCGTGTGGCTTGGGATGACGCTGTCGAAGTCCCACTTCATCACCGCCTTGGCCCACTCCAGCGTGCCCTGCAGTTATGCGGGGAGCCTTGGAGTGACACATCACGCACTGTTTCTGCGCCTTGAGTGATGCGGGTCGACCACACCAAGCGGGTTGAACACACCAAGTAGGTGGATCGGCTTTCTAAAGTATGTTTCATGGAAAGCTCGCCTGAGGATGACGATCGAATAGCGTGATGAAGAAGGGCCCCAGGCGCTGCCATACGCCCAGCCGCTGTGCAATGAAACGCCCGATGGCGCTGCCGCCCCACGCTTCGTCGATCTGAGACACAAACGGACACTTGCCACCGCTGCTGCCGTGCCAGCCATTTGAAACATAGCGGCATTGAAGAGACAGCGCCGCTCAAAGCCAACTAGCATGTAGACATGCATGCACAGACCCCTATTGCAGCACAGATTCTGACGCTCCCAAAACCTACCAAGGCAAAACCTCACTGAGATTGTCGGCGCACGGAGCCCGCCACAGCACTGACGGTATACTTCGACACCAGCAGCGTGCGGTGCACCCTAAGCAGGCAGACTCAAAGAGGTGCGACAGCGGCGAGACTGCGACCGCACCATGACGGCGTTGTCGGACACGAGCAGCGTGCGGTGCGCCTCGAGCAGGAACGCGGCCTCCAGCAGTGACGGCGTGTCCAGCAGGGCCACATGTACCTCGCCACACCACTCGGCCGGGCCGCCATCGCCTGTGTGACGTCAGTCAGACCATCACGAATTGTCGATGAAGAAGCAGCCGAGGAAGAAAGCAGGGCCTGTCTTTGGGTGGCACCGACCGCAATGCAGGAGTTTCTCATGGCTGATCGCGCCGCATCGCTCAGCGCCGCAGGCATGGTGTGCTGGTCAGCGTCAAACCCAGGGCACTGAGGCAGCAGGTTGCGCCATGTGCAAGTGGGCACGCTTACCAAATGTGCGGCACCTTCCTGAGCTGCGCAGCTCCTTCAGCCCCGGAGAGGGGAAGGGCACCCGCCGGCCAGTGAAGAAGCCTGCAGGCGCGGCACGCATACGCCTGAGGAATGAAAGGGTTGTGCACAAAGTGTTTGGCCTGCATGCTGCAACAGGGGTGCCAAAGGATGGGCGACGGCGATGTCACTGGGAGGGTTTGTGGGAAACAAGAGTACTGTCGTGCCTGGTACAGTCCAGACCGTGGCCTCTGGAAACTGCTCGGCGAATCTGCCAAGAAAATACCTGCACCATAGGTATACCCTGGGTTGGCGTTGCAGCAAGGGTTGCAGCGGTGGACTTATGCCCAGGACATGCAAAACGCACGCCTGCCTGCACATCTCCAGGCAGCGAGGTGTGGAGAGGCGAGCGTTCTTCTGCATGAGCCTGCTGCCTAGGGTGTGTGTGGCGGCTCACCAGTGTTCAGGAAAGCCATTTGGCACGACGATGTGCGACACTGGGCCACCTATACCGCGCAGCGCCGCCAAGAGCTCCTGTGTCGGTGCGATCGGGTTGTGCACCTGCAGTATGGACGGCTGCAAGGCCGTCAGCAAGGCGTTTGCCAACCAACAGCAGATGGCTGCCGTCGTCACCGCTAGAGTCCTTCGCACAGCGGTTTGCGGCCCACGAGTGCAGGCATCTTTCGCATTTGGTTTCCCGCAGCGGCGCGCGTGCCCTCGCCACCCAGCGTGCGGCAGCGCTGCGGCGTCCCCGTCGCATGGCGTGCGGCGGTCATCTCGTTCACATGAACAATGGCTCTTCCTTCAACAGCACAGGCCGGACCGTGATTGGAGCCCAGGGGGTAGCCTACCCACAGGCTGCCATCCTCCATGCGCATCGCCGTGAGCCGCAGCCCGGCATCCCCACCCGGCAGCAGAAGCGGCTGCGTCGCTGTCCACAGCCCTTCGGCCAGCCGTTCGACGACCGTGGCCCGTCCCCGCGCGGGCGGAAGCAGCGACCAGTAGCGCTGGTCTTCTCGCAGCTTGCCCAGCTTCGCGCCTGCGCCGAGGTGCAGAATGATCCTGAGGCCGGTTGTGTGCTGAAAGACACAAGAGGCACGAGATGATGAAATTTTGGAAAGAGCTGAATCAGAGTGCTGGTTCAGTGCTGATTCAGGAGCAAGGTGTCATACTGGGTCGACTGCCGAAGCTGCCTGTAGGGGGTACGGACGGTGTCAAAGAGCGCAAGGTGCCGGCGCGGCGGTGAGCGGTCTCACCCGTGGGGCCGATGGCATCAGCCTGGAAGAGGGCAGACGATGCAGGCGCAGACGCAGGCCTGCAGGCTCGGCGGCTCGGGACCTCAGCCTGCCTGGACTGTCGGTTTCCATGCTGCCTCAAGCTGGCGCCGTGCCGCAGAAGCGGTGCATTGCCGGGCGGCACCCGCAGCTGGCCGGCAGGGATCACCATACTGGATCGTGACAGGCTGTCGCATGCTGCTGCACTCGCTCCGTGCATTGTGCTGGCCGTTGCAAGACACGCGCGGTTGTTGTAGCTTATTGTAGCTGTACAAATGCACAGAAAGAGCCTGGCCAATCGACAGCAGTTGGACGGCTATGAAACTCCTCAAGTGTAGCTGCTCGATGTATCGATCGAGATGTGCAAGTTCTTCATTGAAACTTGTACTGGCGCCTCGAAACCGGGATGACAAATATATGATGTCGTGGCAGCCCGTTGGGTGTTCCAAGAGGGAAGACACAATGGACATCGCGCCCACCCCATCTCACCGACAAGAGGATACAGCGTACTTGGGCCGGCCCAGTCGTCAGCTCCCTGGCAAGCTGACTTTGCGCTGCACCATGCTGATGATTTTGACGAGGCGACTATTCTGTTCCAGGTACCCATACTGCACTGCGGCGCATTCTGCAATGCTGCTGCATTTTCGCAGTCAAAGTGCTTCCCTGGGTCGACGGAGCCTCTGAGAAGGTTACAAAGTGACAGGCGGGCTACAGAAGCTGGCAAACGGCCATATACATTCCAACACTTAAAGAAAAAAGTGCGCAACAGGCAGGATGCAGCTCGAAGAGGCTTCTGCAAGTCGAAGTGCTGCTACAAAACCACATAACCGTCCCGATGTTCGTCAAGCTGTGCTGAGGTGGGTACAGATAGGCTGCCTATACATGCACATTGCTCGATACCCCTGTGCTATTCATCTGCGGTGGTGGCCGCGGCCGCTGCCACGGCCGCGCCCATGACCGCCCTGCGGCGACGGAGTGGCACCCGCGCTGCTGGCGTTCGTGCCGTTGTTGCCCACGCTGCCGCCCGTGCTGCTGCTCGCGGTGGTGGCGGACCCAAAGCTGACGAATGGTGCGGAGGCCGCCGTGGGGCTGGCGGCCGCGCCGCCGCCGGCCGCCGTAGGCGACACCGATGCCTTGGAGCCAGCATGATGGTGCGTCGCGCCAAAGGCACGAGAGGCGCGTGCCCTGGTGCCGCCGCCCGAGCCGAAAGCCAACGGGCCGGAGGCGGCGGGCGCCGGCGCCGACGACTCAGGCGGCGCGGGCGAGGCGCTGGAAGCGGCGCCATTGCCGCACGCGGAGCCGAACGCCACGGGGCTGCCCGAGGCCGCACGCTGCTCCTGGCATGCGGCGGGCGGCGTCAGGAGCGCTGGTACGGGTCCCGTTGCAGCAGCCCTGCCCCAAGGACTTGTTGCCGCAGCCGCGGGCGCCACAGATGCCGCAGGAGTTGCCGCACTGCCGCTAAAGCGCGCAGAGAAGGCGGGCGCCCGACCGGCGGCATGCCCCGCGGGCGGCGTCACAATAAACGCGGCGCTGCCGGTCCACGGCGGGCTGGCGAACAGGCGGCCGGGCGGCGGCGACGACGCGTCGCCGGGATTTGCCGACTTGGGCTTTTTGGCCGCAGAGGCACGCGGCGTGGACACAGCGGACGAAGCGGTGGCGGCGGCGCCGGCGGGAGCCAAGTTGGCGGAGCTGGATGCCGGCGCGAGGGACGCGCCCGCTGAGGAGGCCGAAGCGGCAGCAGATGCCGCGGGTGCAGCCGCCGCGGCGGCCGTCCGCGGCGCCGAGGCGGGCGCAGCCACGACCGCCGCGAAACTGGCGGAGGCGGCCGGCTGCGCTGATGATGCCGCCACGCCGGCAAAGCCGCCGCTGAAGCCGAAGGAGGGCGACGGCAGCCGGAAGGGTCCGGCGGGCGTGCCAAAAGGGACCGGTCTTGGCGCTACGCCGAGCAGCGACGGCCCGGCGCCGGACGGTGCCGGTTGGGGCCCGCTGCTCGCGCAGGAGGCTGGTGCGGCAGACGCTGCGCCGGCCGCCGCTGCGCCGCTGGCTGCGGCAGCGGGGGCATCGGCGGTGACGGCGGGCTTTGCGGCTGACTCGACTGACGGCTTTGAGATCACGCTTGCGGCGTCGGCGTCGGCGGCGGCGGCGGCACCGAACGTCACGCCGCCAGCCGGGCCGGAAGACTGCGCCGCCAGGAGGCCGAAGGGCTGTGTCGCCGCCGCCACGCCGGCGGCGTGCTGCCCAAAGGCGGTGGCAGCCTGGAAGGCGCTCGCTTGGCCGAAGACCGGCGCGCTGGCGGGCGGCGGGAAGGACAGCAGGTGCGTCAGGGTCGGCACGCCGCCGAAGACGAACTGGCCAAGCTGCGGCGACGCGCCAAAGGAGTAGGGCTTGGCAGCGGCGGCCTGCAGCACACAAAAACCTGGTCAGCAGCCAGAGATGTGCGAGCGCGAGAGCAGTATGGGTCAGATCAGGCTTGCAGGGATAACGTTGACTCCTTCATCATGGGACGCACGGTCAGGGTCCTGGCCAGTCCGGGCAAGGACATGCCTGCAGGTAGGGCCGGCCATCCATCGTCGGCAGGACCAACGGTGTGACGACGGCAGCGTTGGCGTGCCCCGTGCCGCCAAAGCCGCCAAGCCCGCCAAACCGTGCCCCGCCGAAGTCGCCGCCGCCATCGATGTGCGCTCCAACCTGGCTGAAGCCCGCCGGCTGGCTGACGCCGCCGAACACGAAGCTGGGTGCGGCGGGGTTTAGCGGTGAGCCGCCCACGGCCGGCGCGCTGGCCGTGATGGCGTTGCCGCCGGCGGTGCTGCCATCTGACGAGCGGCTGGAATCCGGTGGCGATATACTGGGCGTCCCATCCGCAAGCCGCAGCCTGAAGGGCCCGGCAGCGGGCTGGCTGCCGGGCGGCGCCGCCGCGGCTGGGGATGCGCCGCCGACCATGCCCAGGAACAAACCAGACAGCTGCGCCGTTGCTGCTGTCAGCGTGACGGATGACGTGGCCCGCTGCATGGCCCGCGGCGGCTGCTGCTGCTGCGGCGACTGCTGCATGGCGAAGAAGCCTGTCGACGCCTCTGCAGCGGCGGGGCCAGCACCACCGTCGCCGCCACCGCCAGCCGCCGCGGCCGCCGGAGCAGGCGCAAAGACGGGACACGCTGGCGGCGCTGCTGCTGCTGCTGCTGCTGCTGCTGCTGCTGCTGCTGCTGCTGCTGGGGCCGGCGCCGCGGCGCAGTGCGAGCCAAAGGTGGGCAGCGACGAGGCGTCGCTGGAGGTGTCGGGGCCCGGCCCTGTGGCGAGGCTGCCGGCAGGTGGCCGCCCAAAGCGGATTCCGATGCCCAGCTGCAGGGTGCAGAGGAGATGTCAGCTCAGCAGCATCCTCAGGGATGAGATGCAGTGTTGCAGCATAACACTTGGATCCTCCGAACCCATCTGCAGGGATTCCGTCAGACCTCCCAGCCTCGAATCAGAAGCAGGGGCCCCCTGTGCAATGCGCCAGACAGCACAAAAAACCAACCCCAGGAGAATGCAGGATTGCACCCGGGGACCGCCATCCAAGTCGCAGCGGTGCGAGGTGACTGTACTGCTCGTTCCCTTCCGAGCCCTTAGAAACCCACCTGGTAGTCCTGCCACCGCAGCTCCTCGGGACTGAGGTCCTTGTACTCGGCCATGGCGGTGACGTGGTGCAGCCAGGCGCCAAAGACGTGAACGCTGCTGCTGCTGCTGCTGCTGGGGCCGGCGCTGTCGACCGGCGCGGTCCGGCCCTCGTCGCAGCGGGTGGGGCGGTACATGGGGAACCGGGTGCCGGTGCCGCCGGGCACGGCAAAGGCCTGTGGCACGGCGCAGCCTGTGGCACGGCGACAGGTTGCGATGCGTCAGGAGCGCTGGTCTCGCATGCTGTCTCAGGGCTGCAGCTGCAGCTCGATACAACGAGGCACCATGATGACTTGGCTGCATTAGACATTCGCAGCGCAAGCGAGCAGAGGTGGCAGCCTCTGCTGCCTTTGCAGCGGGCACCCAAGCCGCCTGCACACCTGTGAAGGGGGCGCTCACAAAGGCGGGCACTGCTGCCGCCGCCGCCACTGCAGGCGCTGGCTGCGAGGCCGCTGTAGCGGCTGCCGCCTCGATTGCTGCTGCAGCAGCTGCTGCCTCGATCGCCGCTGCAGCTTTTGCCGCCGCCTCCTTGGCACGCTGACTGTCCATCCAGGCGGCAAAGCGGGCTGCCTTGGTGGCGCGCAGCTCGTGGTGTCCTTCCTCCAGCACCAAACGCCTGCACACAAGACAAATGGGTCACTTCAGGATCTCCAGAACTGACTGCGTTTGCCCTCAGTTTGAAACGGTCAGCTCACTCCTCGACAAACTCAAAATCGATGGCGGCAGGAGGGTGGCCGCGCTGGCCATGCACAGAAGATAAACACCAACATCCAAGGCAACACGTTTGACGTCAGGTGCTGCATCTGACGCCGTCAGCGTGCAGGCACTGCGGACAGGCGCACTTGAGCAGCATCAGGTCGGAGTGCTCCGGGTTGAGGGCCTCCAGCGGCGCCCCGGCACGCTGCCGCCGCAGCGGCCAGGGCGTCTCGTGCGATTCCGACAGGCAGTCGCCAGCCACCACTGCCGGCAGGAAGCGCGCGTCGCGCACGCCGGCCGCCGCGAGCGCAGCCGCGGAGAAGCGGAATGGGCTGCTGTTGCTGTCAACGCCGCCGCCGCCGGCGCCGGCCGCAGGCTGGGCACTGGACGCAGTGTCGGACGAGTCTCCGGCGTTGGCCGCCGCGCTGCTCGTGGCCGCTGGCGAGTCACCGTCTGCATGGCAACACGGCGTTTCCCAGAGGCGCTAACTGTGCCGTTTTGCAGAGGCTGAGCATCTGCAGATGGTCATGTGTGCAACCCGAACAACGAAAGTCCAGCGTGCATGGGAACAGCCGGCGCCACAAGGGATGTGCTTCGGCTGCGGTGGGCGCCTCCAGCTTGTAAAGCGCCACACAACAGCCGTACAACACAAATCGGTTGCATTGGTGCACCTGGGGCGGGTGACCCCCCGTACAGCTCAGCGGCAGCAGTGTCCCGCACGGCCGCGACCTGCTGCATGGGTAGCACGTCGGCGCATGCCAACACGGGCAGAACCGCCACATGCGCTGCGAGGCGCCGCAGGAAGACCGCGTCCGCAGCAGCCAGCTCCCGCGGCGGCAGCAGGTACAGGCAGACGTCCACCTGCGAGTTGGATGGATGACGGAATCCTATAGACATGAGCGCTTCGCATTTGGAGCGTGGAGCATCCTTGGCATCAGCAAAGCACGGCAACATGCCTCGTGTGCAGTAGGCGCTTGCCGCATCAGATGCGCTGCTGGCATGCATGCAGATGCTGACTTGAAAGTCTGTATGCTTGAAAGAATGCATGCTTGGAAGCTGCACATGACTTTTGGTCAACAGGACCGTCAGGTGCCGCAAGCAGACGCCGCTGCCGGGGGTGATGCCAAGACACGAAAGCAGGTAGGTCACCAGATGGCTCAGACTGGTGTCGGGAAGCAGCGATGGCGGCGCCGTCGCCTGTCGCACGGCGCACGTTTCTAGAAAGTCCAGCACTGCAGCAATGTTGGACGACACGTCCAGTTCGTCGCCATACCTGCGCCCAGGGCGCGAGTTTGGGGCAAAGCATGCCCGGCTCGGCTGGGGTCATGGGGTGTGCCATCAGCTGCCTGCCGCTGAGGTGCCTAGCAGGCAGCGCCCCGGGATGCAGGCGAGCTCATGCTCACACACAGCAGCACAGGACCATGGGCGGGCGCAGCCAAAGCCCACTGCATGACCTGCGCTGGGCCAAGCAAATTGGTTCAACAGCTAAGAAATGTTTTCAGGGGTTGTTAGCGCACCCGGGGGCCTCCTGGATGGTGTAGACGAGCGTCGCGGTGTCCGACAGCGGCACCGCCACCTCCGTGGCCAGCGCCTCGGGTGCCTCACGGAAGTTGGCAAGGCTGGCCGTGGCGCGGGGGCCCTGCTCGAAGACGCGAGCGCCGGCGTAGGACGCCAGCAGGTTACGCCACAGGGTGGTCTTGCCGACGCTGCGTTCGCCCACGACCAGGATCTTGACGTGGTCCTTACTGACGCGCGGTGGGATCTGCGTGCGCAACGGGTGAATGATTTCCTCAGTTTAGGTGCCGGGCAGTCGATATGATGGGAATTCGGCCTGGCAGTCGAGCCGGCAACATTGTAGTCCACTTCGACCACCGGCAGCGACGCAAACTTTGTGAAGAGCACGCCACAGGAACTGCATCTCACCTTTGGGCATGTGCGTGAAGCATGGCTGAGAGCTGCGGCAATGTCCACCGGCGCTGCACCACCTACGAATGCAAACACAGGGGGCTTCGACTGTTGTGCGCTGTACCAGCACCTGCTTCAAGCACTCACGGAGCGGGCACGCGACACTCCGCTTCATCTGTATGGGGGACCTTCGAAGTCGGGCGCAGCAGACTTGGGAGTACAGTCTCCTGCTGTTCATTCGTGTGGGCATCAGCAAACGCTGCATATTGAAAGCATCTCTGAGCTTCAAATTGGGCGTTTTCATTATTGTCGCCAAGCTCCGAAGTCGATGGCTTTGTTCGTGTCGGAAGGTTACTGTGGATGTGAGCAGAGCGGTGCTGCAAAGTCCCGCCAGATCCATTCTGGTACCATGGAAAGATGATCAGACATTTCAAATACTCACTTGTCGCCTCGGAGCTCGACATATTCCCCTCCTGCTGCGGGGCTGTCGTCTTGCTCGCATCGGTGTTGTGACTCTCCGCCGGGCTGGCCTCAGAGCTGCCGCTGGCGCGCAGATGCACAAAGGCATCGGTCATGGCATCCGATCTGGAGAGAACAGTGGCTCTGATGCTGCGAGCAACTCGCTTCGGCTCTCGAATATATACCTGGGGGTCGAAGAGGGTCATGATCGTCGGAAGGAGAGGAAGCATCACTCCGTATGGGCACGAAAGATATCTCTCACTGGTTGGCGCGTAGCTGAAACAGGGTACGTAAGGATGACGGCCAGCAGGTCCTCCAGCATCGTCGTTCAATCCCAGCCCGCACCCCGCAGGACTGCCACAAACACCACCTTCACGTCTTCTGCAGCACCAGTCACTACCGCGCTTTTCCATATTCTCAGCTTGGTTTTGCCTCGCCGGTACGAACCTCTGAACGCCGGAGATGGCCGCTAGCAGTGTTCGAATTTTGAGGGCCTAGCGCCAGACGCCTCTGCCCTTACATTTATTCGACCTACTGGCGCTGACCCAGTACAAACCGGCCAGCGCAGCCAGCGTGCGCAATTTCTGAAACCTCACTTCACTGGCTGCCGCACACCTGCGAGTGTCGACTCCTGCAGGCAAAGTTTTCACACTGCTCAAATTGCGCCATGCACATGCATTCATGCATGAGGTTTCCGTGCACCGCGGCCAGCTGAACAGGAAAGAGGTCATGCATCAACTGCCCGGCTGACCTACCTCCGTACCTACCGCCTGCCACAGGCGGCCGCGCCATGTCGAGCAAGCAGCCAAAAAACGGAAGAAAGGCTGCGACGCGTCACAGTCCGAGCTTGTGGGGGCCGGCATTGCTGGTCCTCTACTATGCAGTAGTGGTGCGCACGAAGCCGTGCAACTTGCATGCATGCATGCATGCATGCATGTGTGTAGCACAGGTTATATCTCGAGGATGCTTGTGTTGCTTGCATCATGTAGAGCGTCCGACATCTCGCCCTGCGCAGGTGGCCTTGTCCTGGCGCAGCGTCTGGTGGGTGCCCACACCGCAGCCCGCCGATGCGCCTGCTACGTTGTTCTCAGAGGGGCGTGCCATGCAGCAGACCTCCGCGCTGGCGGACGACATCGGCGACCGGGCGGTGAGCTCGAACTGGCGTGTTCACTGTGCCTCTCTAGCAGCAGCCTCGGAGCAGGCTTGCTGGGCCGCCATGATCGTGGCGCCGGCCTCTTGTCTCTCTGCGTAATTGGGCACTCATACTTGAGGACCTGAGACAGAGTCAACGTACCTCACCGCCTCACCAAGTGCGATCACTCTTCCCACATACGTTTTCATGGGTCAAATGATGGCCTATCTGCATGTGTTCTGCAGGTCACGACGCCCGGCAACAGGGTCGCAGCAGCGCACCTGTACGCTGAGGGCCTGAAGCTCAAGGAGCTGGCGGCGCAGCACCGTCCTGACCTCGACGTCCAGGTGCCTGTATTTCAAAGGAGTTTTCAACAATCCGATTGACACAAGCAGTGCCACCTGCAGACCGTGGAGAGCACTCTGGAGAAACCGTGGGTCGGACAGATCCAGACGGCATGCGGGTGCCTGTGCGCTGGTGACGCATGATGGGCGATGCGAGCATGCATGCGCCAATGGCGAACAGATTCGATGGAGTCCTCGCGCCCTTTTGGACAGCAGAACTTCGACAGCCGCATCTGTGTGTCACGACAGCCGCATCCGTTTCCTGCCTGTCTGGCATCGCTCCTGATGGTCCACCATCACGGCCACCGCAGGTGGACTGGGAGAGCGCCTCGGGCGCGGTCAACATGGTGCTCATCCATGAGTACATCACCAACGCATACCGCAACGTCAGCAACGTGGTGGTCGCGATAACGCCGCGGGCGCTGCCGCCCGGCGCCAAGGCCGTGCTGCTCAATGCGCACTATGACAACACGCTCGGCTCTCCAGGTGAATGCTGCAAGACTTGAGCCGGACTCGTTAGGCCGAAATTATACGCCACCGACGCTGACCTGCTGCCGATGGCATTTTGCGCGTCCTCATGGCAGTGCCCCAACAGGCTCTGCATCCTAGGTACATCGTGGCAGCTGTTATGAGCTCAGACGCGCATGTGGTGCTGTTCCTGCCAAAGGTGCGTCCGACTGCGCCTCCCGTTGCGGCGTGCTGCTGGAGCTGCTGGCCCGCCCTTCGACCTGCATCGCAGAAGCTGGAAGCGCAAGCTGGACTCCTCCCATGCTGACTGTGACGCTCCCGACGCAGGCGCATCCGACTGCGCCTCCTGTTGCGGCGTGCTGCTGGAGCTGGCCCGCACCATCATCTCGGACGCGGCGGTGCCCATCCCCGCGCCGCTGGTGGTGCTGCTGAACGGTGCAGAGGAGACCTTCCTGCAGGCAGGGCGCTGCTCCTTCTGTTGCTGTCGCACCCTGGTGGACGTCGCCGTCAGTCTCACCGGCTTTGGCGCCAGTGCCGCCGCGTGCGCGGAGCGACTAAAAGATGCAGGGTGCACTCTGGGGGTGCACTCCGGCGTGCTGCCCTGCTGTGCATGCCAACCCAGGGCTTGCCTGCCTTGCCCTGCAATCCTCACTTTGCAACCCCGCATGCAATGCAACGCAATGCACGGCTTCCTCCAAGTAGGCACCGCAGACCGCCGCCTGCATCAGCTTGCATTCCTGACCGTGGGCCGTCTCGCGCACCACTGCAGCGTAAAACCCTTACAAAACCCTGAATACAGGCGTCGCACGGCTTTGCAAGCAGCTCCAGGTGGGCGCCGCGCATCGGCGCCTTCATCAACCTGGAGTCGACCGGCAGCGGGGGCCCGGACGTGCTGTTCCAGCACACAGGCCACTGGACAGTGGCCACCTACGCCAAGAGCGCGCTCACGCCCCGCGGCAGCGTCATCGGCCAGGTGGGCACAACTGCTTTTAAGTTCACACTGTCACTGGTGCTTGGTTTGGCTGCAGCCTGCACGGCCCCTGTGGTTGTGGCATCGACTCGGCTGCAGCGCCATCCACCGTGGACGAGCATTCCTGTGGGGCTGCGATGCGGAGAGTTGCTGCAGTCTCGGGCGGCGCCTCGCCTGGCTGCCGGCAGCAGGGCTTCACGCCCGCTCGCATCTCGCCAGCCCAAACCCTCTTTTTCCTGCCACACCTGTGACACGAGCCTGCTGCCGGCGGGCAGCGACTGCCAAACCCTCAGCAGGGGCGGAGGCTGGCAGCAACAATTCATGAAATCATGCAGCTGGGCGCAAAGTGGAGTGTGCAAGTTGCAAAATGCAAAGTGCAAGCCTGTTCTGAAACCCGCAGGACATCTTCGACATGGGGCTGCTGCCAGCGGACACCGATTTCCGCATGTTCAGCTACGGGCATCACGGAGCGTGGCCGGGCATCGACATCGCGTTCCTGCTGGACGCGGCCGCCTACCACACCGACCGCGACGTCACCTCCCGCATCCGGCGCGGCACCCTGCAGGTTTCGACACCTTCCATCGGGGACTGTCACGTCTCATCGTGCGGCAGCGGCAGCTGCCCATGCTGAGATTGCTCCGCCTCAGTCGGCCGGGCGGTCAGGGGCAGTGTCACCTGACACGCTGCGAGCAGGCGCAGACAGCCGCACAGAGGAAGCTGCATCGCGAGAGGCTGCATGCTCCGTCCGACCGCCTGTTACCTCCTGCAAGCCTCAGCAGTCGTCCCTCCCCCTCCACCACCGCAGATGGCGGGTGACAACCTGCTGCGGGTGGTCCCAGCCTTTGGCGCCGCGCTGGCGGGCGGCGCGGCAGATGGCGCTCGCGGCACAACGCGCGCCTCCGCCTACATGGACGTCCTCGGGCTTGTCATGGTGCGCTTGCATGCTGGCGGAGGCTCCACAGTGCATGTGGAGGTGTGTGCACTCGTGTTTAACCCTTTGAGCGACTGGAGAGGATGGGTACCTGAACGGGACGGCGGTGTCGCAAGCTGGTGTGGGGCCCAGCGAGGAGCCTTCGATGCCGCACAGCGCCCTGCTGCTGTCGCCGTCGGCGGCAGCAGTGTGGGCGGCATGACTCGGTAGCATGCGTGCACTGTCTGTCCGAAACCTTCCGGTGCCATCATTGAAAAAGAATCAAAAGCACCGCGCATCATTGCAACCTGTGCGCAACCTGTGCACAACCTGTGCACAACCAGATCACCTGGTCGCCGGCTGTGGCGCGCGTCCTGCACGCGGCGCCGCTGGCGCTCGCAGTGCTGCTGGCGCCGCGCGGGGGGGCTGCCGCTGCGGTCGCTGGCGGGGCTCGGCGGCCGTGCCGTCGCCGGCGCAGTGCTGGCCGCCCTGGCGCCGGCGGCCATGGGCGTGCTGCGCGTTGCGCTCTTCGGTAGGGTTTCTGCAGTGCCCTTCGGAAGGTTGTTGACCGCCGATCGTGTGATGCAGAGTGCCTGAGCCGCTGCCCGTGCTGCATGTCGTGCAGAATATGACGCCTGGCACGTGAGCATGGCATGGTGCATTGCCGTGCCGGGCCTGGTGTCGCCGGAAGGGCAAGTTCCGCTGCAGAAGCCGCTTCGTGGATGCTGAATCCAGCATCGCTTCTGCTGCGGCAGCGGCACTTGACGCAACCTCTGCTCCGGCTGCAGGCAGCCCCATGGTGTGGTTCGGCAAGCACCTCGTGGCCTACGCCATCTACGTGCCTGCTGCACTCGCCGGCCTGCTGCTGCCATACGCCGGCATCTTTTCGCGGACGCCGCCCCCGCTCACAAATGGCGCCAGGGCCGCGGCGCCTCCGCCGGCGCTGGCGCCATTTGTGAGCGGGGGCGGCGTCSGCGAAAAGATGCCMGCGCCGGCGCCGGCAGCCAAGCTGCTGCCGCGGCAGCGGCTGCCGGCGGCGCTGCTGGGCTGGGCGGCCGGCGGCGGGCGCTGGCGGCGGCGGCGACGCTCGGCGCGGGCCTCGCCTCTGGCGGCCTCTTCGCCATCTGGGGTGGCATCGCGCTCGCCGCGTCCCTCCTCACTCGCAGGGTATGAGCGTTTGCGTGTTTTTCGTGCAGTTCCGATCAGTTCCGGTCATGTACTCCAAACATGCAGCCTAAGAGATGTCTGAAGCTTGCAAGCTTGCCTGCACCCCTTCTGATTGGGTTGAACTCTATACCGTGTTCCCCAACAATACAAGTGGATACTGGCCGCAGCAGCAGCAGCAGCAGCAGCAGTGTTGCAACCAACCGACTGCATTCGTCATTGCTCCACCGTCACCGCTCATGTTCACTCGAACTCGAGGTGTTCGACCCTGTCGAAAGTGCACGGCATGCAGGTGGCGGTCCAGTGGCAGGCGCCGCTGGTGGCGGCGCTGGCGACGCCGGCATCGCTGCTCATGGTGGCTGGCGCCATCAGCTACAACACCCACGTCTTGGACAAGGTATGTTGCTGCAACTGCTGCGGGGCGGCGTCTCCTCGGTGCTTCAGGACGATCCCTGGAGCCACGACTCGCACGTCCTGCACAAAGCGGTACTGGAAGCTTCCTGCGGGGCGTGCGCCATGGCCTTGCTGGCC
Source organism: Deuterostichococcus epilithicus (assembly GCA_033439295.1). Taxonomy (NCBI): domain Eukaryota; kingdom Viridiplantae; phylum Chlorophyta; class Trebouxiophyceae; order Prasiolales; family Stichococcaceae; genus Deuterostichococcus; species Deuterostichococcus epilithicus. The sequence goes on from JAVTLE010000016.1 coordinate 249,196, forward strand.
TGTAATGCATTTAGTGAGCGCAGTGACCAAAAATCGCTCTTTCTGTTGGAAGTCCCAGTTGAACGGCCATTCATTGTCGGCAGAGCCCAGGTTGGAGCAGCGCATCCTGCGCGCATTGCTGCAAAGCCACGTGGTGTCCGCGCGCAGGTGACCATGTGCGGCAGCCACCCGCCGCCCGTGGGCCCTTTTGTCGCCGACATCGCCGCCGGCGCGCTGCAGGGCGTCGGCGTGCTCGCGGCCGTGGGCCCTCTGGCACCCGCCATCGCCGCCGCCTTTGGTAGCCGCTTCAAGGTGCGCGGGCGGGGCCTGTGCGGCGCAATCGTCTTCCCCCTGATCTTTCCCCTGGGACCCACGGATTCTTGCTGTTGTGAGTGCGCTGTCTCCGTCTGGTCGACTGGAGCAGCGGTGTCGGGCTGCCTTTCAGGCCGTGCCCGACCCACCCACCAGCAGCGAATGCCACTGGCGCGCTCCTTGCATGCGCCTGCAAGCCTTCGAGTGACGACTGCAGCAGAGAGGCATGGTGACAGACCGGGGACCTAGCGAACCCTGGTACCCTGTCTCTGGCCGCAGGTGCTGCTGACGAGCCTGCTGCTGGTGTCGGGCTCCGCCGCCGCCGCCGCCTCGCTGACGCTGCGGCCGTACACCGTTCTGGCACCGAAGAAGATCGTGCTGAACCACCTGCACAGCCACGGGCCCGGCGCCACACCCGCAGGCAGCTTCGCAGCATGTGACTCGGTCAACAGCAGCAGCGGCACATGTGCCGCCGCCGTCGGCGGCGGCAATTTCGAAGACGCCGTGATGAGGTCGGTGTGGAGCATCACGTCGTTTGATTCGGGGCCCGTGGAGCTCGCTCTGCCGACGGGCCTGGACTGGGAGCCTGTGCCCACGCAGCCGCGCGAGCTGCAGGTGCGGTGTGCCCGGTGCTCTCCCTCAGCAGTGACGTGGAACTGCAGGCGGAACTGGAGGCGCTGGCTGGGTGCGGGTTATGCAGGAGTGCATGGCTCTGTGCACGGGCTGCCCTAGCACCCTGGTTGTGCAACCATGTGCTGCCCTTGCAGACGCCTGCTGCACCGTGGCTCCCGCTGTGCACGTCTCAGGAGTCGTCCCGCAGCCCCAGCAAACGGCGGCCACATCCTGCCTGACTCCGCGACTCCCGACCGCAGATGATGTACCCGGTTTCGGAGGTGTGGCGGCCCATCAGCTTCGCCGCGCCGCCGCCGCACCCGCGCCTGACGCGGCGGCTGCCCGCAGTGGTCCTCCTGCACACGGTGGCCCTCCCAGCCGCAGCCGATCAGCAGGCCTGCGGCGGTGGCAGCTGTGCGGCGGACGTGGGGCCCAGGAGGCGGCTGCACCTCGAGCTTCGGCTGCAGGTTTGTACGTCCGGTGACGTGACTTCGTTCCTGTCCGCCCCTCGCCCTCATTCGGGCCCTGTCCCTGTAGTTCTCGGTCGGCTGCACCGGTTCCTGTAGGCTTCAATCAACGCTCATGTGGGCGGGCACCTGGCAGGCAATGAGGATGGGGTCGGTGAGCCGAAGACCCATTGAGAGCTCACTGTTGAGGACTCTTTACTGACACTCTCGATCTTGGCGCCGATGTTGACCAGAACACTGAACACTTCATGTTCACGCAGTCAATGGGCTGGGGCGTGATGAACGTCACGGGGCCGCTGCTGGCATGGAGCTTCACCGATGCGCTGCCGACGGCGCCTGTGCCACATGTGAGACCATTGCTATGGCACGGCGTGCATTCATGCATCTGTGTCCACGACTTCAATCGTGTGCGAGGCTGACAGACCCTGCACCGACCTGTGCATGTTGCCGCGACTCCCGCATGATGCGCCAGCGATGCTGCCAGGCAGCCTTTTGCAGCTGGGGCTGAAAGGCCGCTCTGGCTGCAGCAGTCTCTCTGCAGCATCTGACATTGCTGTGTCACGCAGCGCCCTGCGATCTTCTTGAACATCTGCTCGATTGATGTTGCAGCGGCCATGGGCTCACGAGGGCAGCAGCCTCTTGTGCCAGCGTCAGGAAGCCAGGATGCTTAACACGTTTTGCGTGTGGTGCTACTCCGTTGGATTCACAAACATAAACACTTTCGCGCAGGGCGGCGGCCGCATGCACAATGTGGTGCGCTACGCGGGCAACGAGGGATCCGAGACCTGGCCCTTCTGGCTGGATGTGCCGGCCTCCGCCCCCGCCGGCGCGCTTCGCCTGGAGCTGGCGGCCTCTGTCAAGTCGCTGTACGTCAACGGGCCGCCAGAGGATGAGACGGCGGACCTGCGGGACGTCGCGGGCCGCATGCCTGCCTGGACGGCGGTGGCGGCGACTTCCAGCTTCCAGTCCGTGTGGCACTTCCCGTGAAAAGGCGGAAGCAGGGCGCGGCGTGCAGCAGGTCGGCATCAAGGCTGCGACTGCTCGCGGTGGGAGCAGCCTGGAATGGGCAATCAGGCACAGCAGGGCGCCAATTGTGGCACCAGCTGGGCGGCGCCACGGAATCGCAGAAAGGATCGCGATCGCGCTTGAAGCGGCCCACCGCATGCTGAGCTATGAGGCTCCGATAGACCTCGGGCAGTGAAGACTGCGCACATAGCTGGTGGGCAGACGATGGCTACTTTGGGCCACAGCAGCGGCTTGGGCTGGTGTGCCGCACCAAGCGGAAGGTTGCTGGCGGCGGAAAAGCCGATGGCACAGCCGCAGAACCATATTGTTCAGGTGCATCAGATACCTACCTACCTTGGGAGGTACCTCGAAATCATGTGGAACGCTGCAGGCGGGTCAGCTGCGGCGCCGGCAGCATAGCCGCTGAACCATATGTTCTGTCACAGCATTAATTTTGACAATGGGCCATTGCCTGCAGCTGCCACTCCTCGAGCATGCCTGTGCTACCGCATGTTGCAAATTGTTTTTGGCTTTCATTGGCGGCAGCGCCAGTTTGGTGTTAAAGCATCGCCAGCGTGTGCATGACTCGGGCTCATTCTTGAAGCACATGTGGCAGTGGGACACAACTGTGTATGATGGTACACTCGGCCGAAATGGGGGTCATTCACGATTCACCGTCCGGGAGGTTTCCTTTTACCCCCGGAAGTCCCCTGCAGGTCCAGTGGAGTAAATTCCCAATTCTTAGGGAAGACGTGTTGATTCTCCAGAATGCCCTTGCCGTTAGACAGTTTACTGGGCGGGTTCTCGGGCAGCTACTCTCTACTCCACCTCAGACAATTTGCGCCCGTTGTGTTTGTACCACTCTGTTCACGCTGCCTCCGGTCCGCACGGGCCTTCCCTCGCTGACTATCTTCTGGAGGACGCCTTGGGTATCTGCCCAGCACTGTACCCGCAGTTCGAGTTGTGTTGACGGCTTTCGCGAGCCGAGGACAGCGGCCGGCATGGGGTGGGCGCAATTCGCCAGGGCGCATCGCAGCAAGAGCCTGGGATCCGTGGAGGTAGACGGCGCTGGCGCCCCGCTGGACGGCCGCCTGGCTTCGGACGACTCGGTCTGCACCGCTCAGGCCTGGGCGCCGCTCGCTACTCTATCAGGACAGACGTGCACATCCGGCGCGTCGAGCAGCACCGCTGGCGGCTTTCTGTCGCAGGCAGAATACAGGTGCGCCGAGTCAGTTTGCCCGTCTCCTCCTTGCCTTTTGATTTTGCTCTGCCTGCAGCACCCTTTTCTGGCGCTTCCGGGCCTCCGCGCCTGAGGCGTTGCGGGGCTGCCGTTGGGCATGATCAATCGCCTGGCGCGCAGCAGATGCTGCCCGGCGCAGCTCCGCGCATCCGCCAGCCGCCACCGGGCGCCGTCAGCCGGACTTGCCGTGCAAGCGTTAGTACAAGTCCTTAGGCCCGTCCCCCGAGGCTGCACGACGGGGCGACTAGTATGGCGTCTGGCTGACTGACTTGTCTTGGGGGTCTATCTTTGATTTGCCGCCGCCGTCCTGGCTGGCATCCAGCCAGGAACCCGGGCCGCGCCACTTGCTCCGACGGACACGGGCGACGAGGGCAGGCGGCCGTTGCCCGCAGGCGTGGCAATCATTCGTTATCGTGTAATCACGCAGTCGGCTGCATGTGTGTCGCCGGCTGCGGGCATTGCTGCCCGCCCGGCTTCCAAGAGGTGCTCGCGACACAGTCAGCAAAGCAACCAAGAGCCGGCACTACATCCGTGAGGTGCTCGCGAACGGCCTGTGCCCGCCAGACGGCAGTAACAATGTCTCAGAAGCCAAAGTAACTTACTAGTCGAAGCCGCGCAGCTTTGCGCTAGGCCAACAGCGCAGATAGACATGTTGTAGGAAGTTCAATAACACCTGTTCTGGAATGAACATGACTTGTAACACTGACTGCCGTGACCACGGGCGCGCCGCCCGCAGCTCGCGCGGTAGCACTCCTGTGCGTCAGTCTCCAATCGTCATGTAGTACCTGATCGGGCGACCGCTGCCTGCGATACATCTGCCGGCGCCACTCTCACTTTTTGAAAAGGCAGCACCGGTGCACCTTCGGGTTTCTGGTCCTTTCAAGCCCCGCAATTTCTCATCGGCTCCGGCGGCCGCTAAGGCCCCTAGAACCTCTGTCCCTGTGCTGCTCCGACCGGTGCACGCGGCGCAAGCGAATGGCCACTGGCTGGCCCCGCGACCTTGCAACCGGACGGCAGCCCGCCCCCTGTCGCGTAGGTTGCCGCATCAGCACGACGCTGCGCAAACCAGCGTTTCGCGGTCTCTACAAGTAGTCCGCGTCAATGCGCGGCTTGCTGAACGAGCAGCAGGCCGCAGAAGTGAAGCGTGCACACCAAACCAACAGGAGTTTCGAACGGCAGCAGGTATCTCAAGCTTATCTTATACCAATCGCAGCCTCAACGGCTCGCAACCGGACGGCTCGGAGGCCGGCAGCGCCATGGGCGGCGCTGGCGCGCCGCTCGCGCCGCCTGTGTGGCCGGCGCCGCCTCGGAGCGAGGCCAGCTGCGGCACTGCCGTCAGCGACTTTGCCGGCGCGGCCGCAGCAGCAGACATGACCGGCGGTGCCGAAACCGGCTCTCCGCTTGCCAGCATGGAGTACAGCTCTGGTGGCGAGGCAGACTATGTCCAGCACGCCGTCAGCGGCGGCCGCCAACCGGCGGTCATCGCGGGCGGCGCCGGTGACCCGGCGCGGGCGGGTCAGCCCGGCGGCGACCCGCTGGAGGGGCACCAGCGCTACCGCAAGATCCGGGACCTCAATTGGTGACTTTCCAACATTCCTGCCGACCACCGAGCAGTTGACCTCAAGTGACGCACTTGCCATGCCCAGTGCCTGTCCACAGCGTCCCCGGTCACGCCATGTGATCCGTGTCCTTGATGTGAGACTTTCGAGAACGCGGGTGCCTCGCTCATTCGACGCCGCCTCCCCGCCGCAGGGGCACCTCCGGCTTCGTGCAGCTGGCGCTAGATCTGCAGACGGGCACACACCTGGCCATCAAGTTCATCAGCCGCGGCCGCCAGCACGTGGACGTCAGCATGAAGGAGATCTCACGGGAGCTCCTGGTGAGGCGAAGCCCCTCTTTGTATCAAACGTCACGCCTGGTGTTTGGCTTTGCAGCAGAAGCTGCAGACACGCACCAGCCTCCGCAAGACCCAGAGATGCATGCTGCCCAGTGATCATGTCTGGACCACAAGCCCCCGTGGCTCCTGCTGGAGGCAGTTCAATCCGCTTACACCACCCGTTCGTGTCGCTTTGCAGAATCAGCGCATGTGTGCGCTGCACCCCAACATCGTGCAACTGCGGGAGGTTTTCCTGACGCAAGACTACCTAGCAGTCGCCATGGAGTACGCCGATGGCGGCGACCTGAGCGAGCACATCGACCAGCAGTACCAAAAGGGGGTGGGTCCCTTGAAACGATGTAAACCATCCTCTGTCAGCTTCAGGCTTTCATGCTCTCATGCGCATGTCTGCCGCGTGGGAGTCTCTCAATGCCCTACGCTGGGTAGCTGCTGCCTGTTTGAAAGACATCCAGGTGTGCTTGGGTGTGGCCAGTTGGCATGGCAGCATACGTGCTCCAGGTGGACGTGAGAGTTGCTGGTACACATCTGCTCAACCTATGTGTATCTCTTGTGCAGATCGACTTCATGTCGGAAGATGACGCCCGCTGGATCTTCCAGCAGCTGATTATCGCCGTGGACTACTGCCACCGCCTGGGCATCGCCAACCGTGACATCAAGGTCAGGGCTTGTCTGCGCCACTTCTGCATGTCCCTGCCGCAGCTGCCGGGAATGGCCACCTTGCAGCCCCCCCCCCACCCCGGGGGGCACTAAACCCTAAAGCCCCCGGGGGCCCCCTAAACCCTAAGGGGGGGGGGGGGGGCTGTCTGACTGCACCCACGAGCAGCGACAGGCTAGTGCTGTTAGTTGTCTCTGGTGCCCACGCCGGGGCACGTGCCAAACAGCCTGGCGCCTCGCCTGCAGTTGGGCTGACGCATGACAAACTGAACATGCCGAGTTCCCCATGACCCGCAGCTGGACAACATGCTGCTGCACGGGCCGTGGCCGCGGCCGCAGCTCAAGCTGTGCGACTTCGGCTTTAGCAAGAATGAGGTGGTGCAGTCGGTGTCCAAGTCTACGTGCGGCACCCCCGAGTATATGGCGCCCGAGGTGCGGCTTCTCAATGTTCCAGTACATTCAAACGTTTCAACAGTGAACCCCCTGCTTGCCATCTCCACCAGAGTTTTGGGTAGGTGATGGCGACCTAGGATTGTGCTGCGCAGCAAGTGTTGGCATGTCCTGCGGGTTTCTATCAAAAGATCAGATCCTGTTATCAAACCTTTGCAGCTGTTGCATCTCCACTTTGCATCTGTTGCATCTTATGATCCTTCCAAGGCACTCCAGGAAACTAGTGTGTCTGCGCAGGTGCTGTTTGAGATGAAGTACAACGGACAGGACGCAGATGTGTGGTCCTGCGGCGTCAGGTGCGAGCCTGTCCGGCGGCCTGAAATGCACCTGATTGTTTTGTGGCCAACTCAGTTTGCGGAAGTCGTCGCTGTTCGCCTCATCGCGGTGCTCTTGGCTGCTGGAGACCACCCAACTGCTGACGACTGGGTCGGTTCTGCTGCGCAGCCTGTACGTCATGCTCACCGGGGTGTTCCCCTTCAGCCGCCCCACTGATGAGGTGCGCTCATGGTGACTGGCTTCTGGGACCATACTCGTGATGGACCTCACCAAGGCTGCGGGCACACAGTGCCACTGCTTCGCTGCCCACCTACGAACGGTTGTAGTCGCGCAGAGGGGCCTGAAGTGTTGCTCCCACCTGTCAACCGCCGTCACTGTCCCTGCGACCCTGCAGACTGACTGGCATGCTGCGTGTCGCTGTTGCCACAGGCAGAAGCAGACAGCGCTGGCGGCGGCACGCGTGTCATGCGCCACATGTTCCGCCGCATCATCGCCGGCGACTACTTCCCCGTGCCCGAGGTGCCGCCGCCGCCCGTGCCTTCTCGTGTCCCTGCCACTCCATCGGTCGGGCTCTGTTGCGGTGCTGTGTCTCACCACGGTGAGGCACCATGCAACTCGCCAGGGGAGACCCAGTCCATCTTGGACTTAGTATCCTCTGGCCTCTTGCTATTACTCAACCACTCGAGTGTGATCCCATTCTTCGCCGTGAAGCCTGGAACCCTCGCCCTGCGCAGCTGTCCGTGGAGGCGCAGCACCTGCTGCACCACATGTTCCGGCCGAACCCCGCGGAGCGGTGCACCACGGAGGACATTATGGCGCACCCTTGGTTCACCAAGAACCTGCCGCCGGAGCTGGCCCAGCTGAACGACCGGCTGCTGGCGGCGAAGGCGGCGGAGCACGCCGAGTGCCGCCGCTCCCTCGGCGAGCTGGACAGGTGCGTGTGGGTGTGTTTGTGTTTGTGATTCTGCCACACGTAGAAGAGCTGCCTGACGCAGTTTTGAAATTATGCTGCTGTGCTGGCATGGGCCTCATGCTGTGCCCTGCCGCCAGTGACACAGCCCCTGCCGCTCTCCGGCCGTGTCAGCCATGATAGCATCTGCCCGCCGCATGACTTGCGGTCCGTCTGCCTCACACAGGTTTGTCGGCCCGCCCCCCTCGCGGCCCGGCGCCACCCAGCCCTTCAGCAACCCCTTCAGCACCGCCGCCCGGCGCGGCCTGTTCTGAGCAGCGAGCCGCCATGATTTGGGGAGCGCCGCTCGCTTGGCTGGCGGCCCTTGGCCGCCGTTGCCGCGAGGCCTACTCCGGCCCCATGACCACGCAGCGGGGATTGCTGTGCTGACTGCTGCGGCCTGTAGCAGTCAGCGCAGCGTCCCTTGCGACGCGTGCCAGGGCCGGAACCCCCGGTGCACGGCCCAGTGCCCGGATTTTGGAGCGGCCACAGTGTCGGCTGGCCGCTGTGAAGCGCGGACTCCACACCACAGGCCCGCAGCGTCGCTGCCGCAAGGAGCCGTCGCGCTGGGGGGCCACGCAGCTCATCCGCGACAATCGCCCGTGGTTTACGTCTGCAAGACCCTTCATTTTTTTGGAAGCCACGTCCTGCTGTAGATAAGGACAGCTGGGGGGACCGCGCCGCAGCCTGCTGCGCGGCGTCGTCCCCTTGCACATTTTGCAGAACGCCAACAGGCGGCAGCTGCGGCAACTCCACACCTATGCCATCACATGACACGGGCAAGGCTGGCTGGTCGGCGCTGCTGGCGGCGGCAGCGCGTGAGGGCTCATGTCGGCAGGCGCAAGCCTGCCCAGGAGCAAGATGCCTGCTGCCAGCAATGGCCGATGCCGCTGAACCCCACCACCGACACTCCAGCTGCAGAGAGCTGTCAGACGAGGTTGTAGGGCAATTGATTTCCTTGGTTCTTGGCGGTCGGCACGGGTGTCCAATTCCCGCCGCACCTGCAATTGCCGCTCTGTCTGTGTCGTCAGCATCTGCCTGACATGACACCGATCTAAACAGAATATGCTTGTCTTGCATTACCAGCTAATGCTGATTGTGTGGCGCCCTCGACACAGCCACGGCTGAGTTTGTGGCGCCCGCGACGCTCCCTTAGGGCAACAGGGGTTGTCATCCGGGGCATGTGCGGCATGTACATGCTGCATGAAATTGCTTTACACACTGCAAAAGTATCGAGACCGATAAAATTTTAGAGATTGCAACATTCGATGCGATTCGTCATATCATGTGCTGTGCAAGCCGTGTAACCCAGAAGAAGCACCTGCACCGGTCTGCACAATTCCCCTTGGTCCATCAGAATCGGTGACGGCGGCCTTACCTTCACTTCTTCCACTTCAAGTGTCTGCGACACCTCTACCGTTCTCAAGGACTACAGGTTCTGCTGGCCAGGTTCAGTAGTCATACTGATGTTTGCATCACAGTATATGTGGAAACCGGTTTCAGCAGCGACTCTTCGCAGTTTTGCACTCTGGTCCAGGGCGGGCTGCACACACGCATCTGTACTGCAGTTATGTAGGGGATCTTAGCCCATACTGGAAAGGGGTACCTTTCGTGAGTGGGAAGAGGCCCGACTAGCAGATTCCATGAGGTCTTGCCCCGAAACCGTGAGCAACCGCAACGCCATTTGCGGCCAACTCCGGACGTTGCAGCACGCGCCACCCCAGTAGGATTGCAGTGTGAGAGTTAACTGAAGTCTCTGTGGGCTCGGTGGACGAGATTTTCTCGGTACGCACAGGTTGGAAGCGTCTACATCCGGCCCGTTTCCCCGCCAATCACCGTGTGCAGCGCGTCACTGCACGTATTTCGGCGGTGCTGACCTGCAAAGGCGCCTGAGAGGTTACAGTCACTCCGTTCATGGTGCGCAAGCTTGCGTGTTTGCTTTTAAGCACGAATTTTGCACTTGGGCGTGCATGCTATGCCTGGCTCGCACTCTCTTTCCAGCAGGCTTGGAGCTCATCAGAGTGTACTTTCCTGCCGACTGTTGCTGACTCTAGCACGTGTTACGCAGGCAAGAAAGAGGAAAGCTACAGTGCAGACTGCCTCTAGCCGGTCAGCAAGGCGGCGGTGTCTGGTGGTGGACGCAGCTACGGGCAGGCTCGTGCCCGTGGTTCAGCCTCAGCGTGCTCAAAGCGGTGCCATACATCCCGAGCATGCAGCCAAGGAGCCTGACGCGGCAACAACGGCAGAAGCGGCGCTGCCGCCGCTGGCCACCATGCAATGCGACGGCGGGGCTGCCGCGAATGCAGACTCAGCTGAGCAGCCGGGTTTCGAGGCAGAGCCGCTGTTGCCGGAGCCGGACATACCTTCTGATGTCGAGGGCGACGAGTGCTGGCTCGGCGCTGACAGCCTCTGTGATGCTGACGACGATGATGCTGGCGGCTCTGCAACGCCGCAACATTCGGACCTGGCCGCAAATGGCATTGCGGTGGAATCACGGACTCGGGTCAAGACCTCACGGAATCTGCTAGTTGGGCCTCTTCCCACTCACGAAAGGTACCCCTTTCCAGTATGGGCTAAAGTCCCCTACATGACTGGCATGCGGGAAACCTGGTCTAGTGCTGGCCGACGACAACACCGAGGTATCTGATCGTGCTTGCACTTTGCCACAGTCCTCTGCCTTTTGGCACTACAACTCTTCGGGTGTCTCATCGACCTCGAACACACCATCATCAAGGGTGTGCAGGCACACGTAGGATGGCAGCTGCAAGTCTGAAACTGAACATGCTTTCGGCAGCAGCTCGCGCAACGAGCAGCGCAGCTGGAGGCAGATGACCGCGCGATGTTCTAGGTAAATTTGGAAATGCCGTGTCTTTGCGGGGAGAATGAGTCGGTGTCAGTTCAACCTGGTTTATACCAACAACGTGGCATCCCTGTGCTCTCCACGCCCCTGCGATGTCGACTCTTTCACGTAAAATTCAGGCATGCAATGTAGCGGCGTCCTTTTTGTTGTTGAGTATGCTGTGGGGCAGGACGCACAAGTCAATATGGGCGCTCCAATGCAGGTGGCCGGCTCGTCGCTAGGCGTCTCAGCACACTCTCTCGCCTCGCAGCAGGTCTGCATCAGTCAAAGTCCGTGGCGCTTTGCTGCAGCACTGTGCGGACTGCTTGTAAGCTGTGACAGCGAGCTGCATGGGCCAAGCATGTGCAGGTTGCCGGCCGCATCGTAGTCACCACCATACGCGCACAGCTCTAACGCTGCGCTGTCTGCCACGCGCCAGGCCGGACCCCTTTCCAGGGCGCCGCCGTGCCCGCGGTCACTGGGCAGCCCTGCAGCCGCGGTCAGCGCGCGTATCAGGTGGGTTCGCAGCACAGTCGGTGGCCTGAGCAAGCACGCCATGCCTGTGTAGGCCCCGCCACAATTGCGCGCCCGATTCTGCGGACCCTTGCCCCTGTCAGTGATGCATGGCCAGAGTGGGGGTCAGAACCGGAGGCCTGCAGTATCTGGGCTCACTCTCATCTCCAAGCCGCCATTTGGAAGGCTGCCAGGCGCTGCGTCGCCGCAGCGGACGGTCGCCGCCCAATGCATCCAGCTGACATGCACCTGCTGCCCCCACAGGTGCGCGCCGAGAGCGGCGGCAACGGCACTGGCAATGAATCCGGCGAGTACGACTTCGACCTGTTCACGCTTGGCGCCGGCAGCGGCGGGACCCGCGCGTCCCGCATGTCCGCCCAGAATCACGGTGCGCGGCGGTGTGCCAGCTGTGACTCAGGCGGCCATCGCTGCTTTGCCACCAGGACCTGCCAAACTGAACCGCCGGACGGCGTCGACGGCGGGCTGCCAGCGGGGCGCTGGGAAGCCAGGTCGGACGATGCTGGCCGCGCCGCTGCAAGCCCTAGCCTCGTTCCTGCACGCTGTGAGGCGCCGCCTCCACGCAACGCTCCCGGCGCTAAGGCATCGAAACCCACCAGCGACTGCCGCCGCGCAGGCGCTAAGGTGGTGGTGTGCGAGCTGCCCTTCGGCTCGTCAGCAGCAACGCCATTGGCGGCACCTGCGTCCTGCGCGGCTGCGTGCCCAAGAAGCTCATGGTGTACACTGCGGGCTTCACCCAGGAGTTCCGTGAGAGCCGCGGCTTTGGGTGCGCTCTTGTCGGTCCGGGTGCGGAAGGTTCAGCTGCCCAGGGCGTCCTGCAACCATGCAGAAATGAAGGAGAGCTGCTTCAGTTCGCTACTTGCTCGTCTTGGCCTGAGCCAGGGTGCAGATTCAGTGGGTGTTCCAGCTGCGGTGGCAGGGCCAGGGAGCTGTGGCCGCCGTGATGCTGACACGCTTAAGCCAGTTCAGCTGGGGCACAGCAACGCCAACTGACAGGCGGACGCTCGGCGGCTGCTGCGGGCAGGCCGCCGGCAGCGTGCAGGCATAGTATTCCAGCTTGACCCCAACATGCTGTGTTACCGCAAGACAGCCTCAGGCGCATCGCGGGGCGGGCGCCCCCAGCAGTGGCCTTGCAGGAGATGTGACCTACCCAGTGCTGTGAACTGCGACCGATGCCGGTCCCCTCAGGTGGAACGTGCCAGACGGCCTGGAGATCGACAGGGACAGTTTCATGGAGAAGAAGAACAGCGAGCTGAAGCGGCTGAACGGTGTCTAAGACAAGCTGCTGGCCAAGGCGGGTGTGACCTTCATCGAGGGCCGCGGCAAGCTGATCGATGCGCACACCGTCGACGTGGACGGCAAGCGCTACACGGTGCGGCTGTGCTTGCTTTCCCTTATTGGCAAAGCGGCTGACAACGTGTTGCCGAAGCCTTACTGAAGGTTGCGGCAAACTGGTCGATGTGCATGCCATCGATGTGGACGGCAACCGCCACACGGTGCTGCAGACCACTCACTGTCGAGATCATCCTCAGGCATTCTTCTTCGAGGTCGCCTTTGTGTGTTGACTAGCTGTGCACATGAGGTAACAGGCTGCGGGAGACGCATTGCCGCTGCTGAGCAACCTGATGCCCATGTGGATTGCAAAGCTCAAGCAACCTCGAGCATTCTGCCGAAAGTCGCGCGCGGCATGCAATGAAAACGCACTATCCGTCTTCGTGGCAACACTGGCAACACGGACGTGGAAGCGGCACGCAAGGCTGGAAACGGTTTGGAACGGTCTGGGCGGTCTGGTCAACAATCTTTTGCATTTGTGTTCTGCAGGCGAAGAACATCTGGATTGCCGTGGGCAGCCGCGCGGTGCGCACGCCCATTGATGGGGCGTAGCACTGCCTCACCTCCGACGAGATCCTGGTCCTGCCCAAGGCAAGCACTTCCCCCACACCCGCCCGTTCTCCATTCCCAACCCCGCAGCGCCTTTGCATCTCGTAGGTATTCGATCTGAACGCCTGCCTTTGCTTGCTTGCTGCAACAGATGCTTTGGGCACAGCGCAGGGAGCGACACAGCCCCAAAGATGCTTACCCGGCCCCCGCAACCCGCCGCCCGGCATTGCCGCTGTGTGCCTTACGCAATCCTTGGCTGACTGCCAGGTCAAACGCAGCGTTTCGCCCGCCAAGTTGCTGGTACAGCAACATGGCGGTACGAGTAACTGACATTACGACCTCTCATTCGAGATTTTCTTGTAGGTACCTAGAAAGCTGGTGGTCATTGGCGGCTGCTATTTTGGCCCGGTGTCCACGTCATGTTCAAAATCCTGGACATGTGTTGGGTTCGACCCTGACCCCTGTTCTGCGCCGTTCTGCACAGGTGCCCAAGAAGCTCGTCGTCATCGGCGGCGGCTACATCGGCCTGGAGTTCGCCTCCATGTTCAACAACCTGGGCACGGAGGTGGACATCTTCATCCGCGGCGTGGGCCTGCTGCAAGGCTTCGACATGGAGGTGTGAGGCTGACACCGGAGCTCCCCAACTCGCGAGCTTCCGGCAGACACCAAGAAGTGATGCAGCAGCACCCAGGAGCGTTCACCGAAATGGAAGCCCCTCTGCACACACAGGTCATGGCGTTCGCCAAGAACGTCTTTGGTCAGGACGCGGACGCGCGGCCGGTGTACGAGAACGTGGCGTCGGCTGTCTTTACGTCGCCGCAGATCGCGACGTGCGGCCTCACTGAGGAGGAGGCCGCCGAGCAGTGCGGCGACCTGCTCATCTTCACCTCCACCTTCAGGTGTTTGATTGCCCACTCCAGTCCTCCACTCCGGTCGTCACATCCGGTTGTCCGTTCCGGTTGACCACTCCGGTTGTCCATTTTCGAGTGAAACCTCATTCTTCTTTCCTGTGCTCGGGGCACGCACCCTGCCACCTGTGACGCCGGTGGAGGTGGCAGCGGTGGCAGCGCTGCAGCTCTTCACTCTCGCCATGGATGCCAAAAGACTGTTTTGCCTCTGTCTGATCTGCCTGCAGCGGCAGCGGGTGGCACTGCCTCCCCTGGTGGCTGATGGAAGGTTCCACCTTGGCAGCCATGCTCCTGCGCGTGCCTGCTGCCCAGGTTCTTTGCCAGGGCAATTCCATCAGCCATCACATCGCGACTGTGGAGGGGCGAAGGCTGCTCGTTCCTGCAGGGGGAGCACCCGCGCCACGGTCTCGCGAGCCCTTGCAATGAGGGCAAGGGCTCCATCATGCTGGTCGTGGCTAATTAGGGTCTAGGGTGTGTCCGATTCGGTGTCTTCTCTGGCGCAGGGGCATGCGGGCGACCATCTCTGGCGACGAGGGCAAGGGCTTCATCAAACTCATCGTGGCCAAGGACACGGACAAGCTGGTCGGCAGCCACATCGTCGGCTCCGAGGCCGCGGAAATCATGCAGGCGCGCACAAACATCTCACATCATATTTCTATTAATTTCAGGGAATCATCCGTCTGTACGTCCATACGGACGTACAATCGCTGCAGGCACGCATTCGCACAAGAGGCCCAAAGGCCTGCTGACATGGCAGTTGCCTGATGTGGGCCTGCTGAGCACTGCTCCTTCCATGCGGCGCCTTCCATGCGGCTCCTTCCATGCGGCGGGGCTCCTTTCATGCGGCTGATCGCCTTGATGCGGAGCTTCAATCCGAGAGCACAGCCGTGTCTGGACCTGACAGGAAGCGGAGGTGCAGGCGTCACTGCGGCAATCAGCCATACTCAGGCATCAAGATTGTCACAGTGACAACCAGCCTGCATCCTCGTGGTCCGGTACTTCGAGGTCTCACCCTGGAGCGACTCCCGGCGCCCCCTCCCTGCAGGGCATCGCGGTCGCCATGAAGATGGGCGTCACCAAGAAGCAACTGGACAGCACGGTGGGCATCCACCCCTCGTCCGCGGAGGATGTCGTGACGCTGCGCGACGTCACCCACGAGGTGTCCGCTAAGGGCGCCGCCGGCAGCCAGAAGGCGACGCAGCACACCTGAAGCTCTGAAGAGAAAGATGGCGATCTGACATCGTTTTTGGGGTGGAGCTACGATGCCGCGGCAAGGGGCACGGTTGGCTCCTGCCACGGGTGGTGATGGTGCCACCCTGGGCGCGCTGCCAGCGCTGGCAGCTGGCGCTGTGGAATCACGCGGGAGACCGGCCGGCATGCTGCGCACACCCGATGATACACAGCGCCAGTGGTGTGCTGGTCATATATACTCCGAGCGCTCTGCTGGGCTGGGTGTCTTGACGGCTCTGCGCTGGCGAACAGCAGCACCTCGCAGGCTTCGGTCATGGGGGTGTATCGTCACCGCTGCAGGGCAAAGAGTCTCGAAAAGAGTGACTGAGCAGTCGCGGTACCAAGCGGCGCCACTGCTGCATAGTGTAGCGCTGTCTGGCAGCGGTCAACCCTTTGACCTGTTTCTCCTTGCCGGGCAACATTGATGCATCAGCATCTTGCAGCGGCCGTTGTGTTGCCTCAGTGGCAGATCGCTTGCACTTGACTTGTCGTGTGGGCGCAATATGATGGCGGGGACCCTGACCTGGCAGTACGCTATTGTATCATTCATGAGATGTGCTGGCGGCTTGGCCCAGCGTCAAACGGTCTGCCGGACACTGTGAGCTCATCTGCAAGACTGGCCTGCTGATCGTTGTAGCACACAGTTACGCGTGATTACATGCTGGCTGATGTTCTAATACGAGTATTTAGCCTGTCGGGAATAAAAAGCAATGAAGTCACCTCATGCACCTTCAAGTGGGCAGCCACATTCCAACTAATGGAATGTGCTTTTTTGTGTGAGAATGTGAGAACCTAGCCCGCAACATGAGATATCAGATTATCAATTCTTTCGCAGTGGCACGTGCTGTTCATCCTGCCAAGCTAAAACAACAACCACACATGCGATGCTGGCTCCAATAAGTTTGAGATGTAGAGGATCTCTGCTGAAGGCTGCCACGCCCTCATACGCTCTTCAAATCGTCCACAGTGAAGTGCGCTGATGGCTGACAGCAGTGCATCCACTGCAGCTGCAATCCCCTCTGAGCAAAGCTGCAATCTGCGGACCCCCCTAGCCTGCATCTTGTCAAGAAACCGCTTTGCACATGACGCAAACTGGTGCTAGGCAGGGTTTGCCACCCTTCAGCGGTCAAGGCACTGAAGCAGGTCCTTGTGGCGGTGAGGAGACGGGCAGCCCCTCGTCGTTGCCTTGGTTGCCGCGGCGGCCGGCCACTGCCGCGATGACGTTGCTGATGCTTCCGCGGCGCTGTAGCGGCGGCGTCAATGCCATGCCTGCAGCGCTGGCTCCTTGTGGACAATCGTCCGCAGCGACGTCGCCGCTGACCTGACGGTCGAAGAAGGAGACGCCCCGCCGCATGAACGATGGCCACGCGCTCTGTGCCGCGGCCCGGGTATTGCCCATTGTGCCCGGCATGGCTGCTGCCGCGACGGCTGCGCCGCTGTTCCCGGGCTCTGCATCCAGGAAGAGCGACGCAGCCGAAGCATCCGGCTGCGAGGCGGCAAAGGGGCTCGCAGACACCGGGGCCTGGGGGCTTACGTCGACGCCGCTGTGGGCCGAACCCCCGCCGCCAGCCTGGCTACCGGCGCCGGCCTGACTGCGAGTGACCGAGTCGCCGCCATTGCCGCCGCTGCTGCAGCGTGCCGAGTGGTGGCTGGTGGTGGTGCTGGCCGCGGCAGGCGTGCTGATTGTTGTGCTGTTGCAACGGGTGCCGTTGCTTGCGGCCGCCAGGGCAAGAAAGCCGGAAGCCGAAAGTCCCAGGACCTTGCTGACGCCCTTCCCGCCAGAGCCGGCGCCAGCGCCGCTGCCAAGGCCGGACCCGCCGGCGGCGGAAATCGGGTGTCCACTGCCATGCGCATGCGCTGACGGCGAGAGGCCGCCGACTTGCACAACAGTGGAGCCGATGAACAGCACCCGCAGGCGGGGCGCAATATGCAGCTTGATGACGGGCCACCAGGTGATGGGCCGTGTTATGATAGCCAGCCAGATGGTCGCTCCCTGAAGCAAGGCGGGGAGTGCTCGGGTCAAGCCAAGCTTCTGCTGCAGCAACTTTCCAAGACGTGCATGTGCATGTGCACTTCGTGACTCACAGGCAGGCTTCCGTTCGTGGTTGCAACGCCAAATGACAAACATCGGCGCCATCAAGCACATGCATCACAGGTACAGGCGCCGGAACAACAACAAGGCGTCACCTGAGAGGCCACCATCAGCTGGCCGATAATCAGGTTGTATTCGACGCTCGACGTTGGCAGCAGCAGCAGTGCCAGCGCGCAGGTGAAGGTGATCGTGTCGCCAATGGCGGCAAACACCTCAATGCCCTGCAATCATGACCGTACCAGAGCTCAGCCCCTGGGCAGTTTTGAGCCTGGCATCCCGCGGCTGTCTGCTGGCCTGGCTATCGGAACTGAAAGGGTGTCCGACTCTATCCGACTCTATGAACTGCGACGCTGGGACTGCAACAGGGACTGCAAAGTCCCAGTTGAGTCTGGTTACTGCTGGGTGGGCGTCTGCGCAGCCATCCTGGCTGGTTCAGAAGCTTCAACCCACCAGACCGAGCCGGCAAAGCCATTAGGGACACGGACGCAGCCACACATGCTGCTGAGGATACCTGATTTCCCACCGAGAGGGAAAGCGGGTAGTGAACATGGTAAGTCACCTGTTCCAGGCGGTCACGCATGGGCAGCAGCAGTCGGCTGTAGGACAGCCACAGCAGCGCGACTATCACCACCAGCACCACCTGCAACAAAGGGCACACACAGAATGATGTTGAGTGCACCGGTCCGCCTCTCAGAGCCATTGAACCAGTTCAAACAGGGTCAGCCCGCCGGCGCGCCGCGGAGCGCCTGCTGTGCCCTCGTGTGCATTTCTTGCCACATGTCCGCACACCAGGGCTGCACACCGGATGTGCCGCACTCCATTGTGTGCAAAGGCCGGGATGTTCCTCGAGCACATTTGAATGTGAGATTTTCGGGCAGTCATCTGCATGTCCGCCCACAATCCCTCAGGGACGGCATGTGACTTCAAGGTTGCAGGGAAAGTCGCCAGCACAGGGGCTTTCCAGCCTAGGGAGTCACGCGCACCGGGCCAAAGCCGCCCTTGGTGGACAGCGATGTGATGACGTAGCCGACGATGACGGTGCGCAGCACCCACAGCAGCGTTGAGTACGTCCGCAGCTCGTCCCATCCCAGCGACACGCCGCACAGTGTGGCCATCGACCGCCCTCGCACCAGCTCCAATGTGCCGCTGCGAGGTGAGACGCCAATTCTTCAGCACAGCAGCTGCGAAAAGGATGCATTCGCTTTTTCGACTGCATGCACTCTGCCTGTCCGGGAGGTCATGCGGCCATGGAATACACGCCGATGCTGAGAACAACAGAGGCAGACCCAACAACGTCTTGAATATTGGTCGCCTGCTGAACTACAAGTGTCTCAACGCCACTGGGGTCGCTCTTGTGTGCAACCGCAGTCGACCTGCCGAGCTTGAGGAAGGGACTGCAGCACACGTTGTTGCACAGGATGCAATGGTGCAAGGGAGTGATGCCGCCTGATGCTCACCCATCAACGGCAGTGCCCACATGCGTCTGCAGCGTATTTCCGCCCCGCGAGTGTGTTGACGCGGCCGCGCCGCCCCTGGTGCTTCCCACCGCGGCGCTAGCGCTTGCAGTTGCAGCGCCTCCGGCGCCTCCGGCGCCCCTGGTGAAAAGGTGCGCCGTGCGCAGCGGGTCACTTCCGGCGCTGCTGCCTGAGCCATCAGACCGCACGACGGCCGTCTGGTTGGCTGCCGCCGCGGCCTGCGCGGAGGCGTCGACCGCATTGCTGCCGGCGAGATGGGCGGACAGCGCTGGCGTGGTCGCGGCAGCCGGCGGGGCACGGGGGGGTAATGTTGCGCCTGCAGCGCCACCGTGCCCGCTGCCAGCTGCGGTGCTGCCCAGCCCATTTGCTGAGCCGCCCACGACGGATGCTTTGCCGGTGCTCCTCGCCAAGCTGTCGATGGGGGCGATCGAGGCGGCGGGGATAGCGTTTCCCTGCAGGGCAGGTCGTCACGGTCATGCATGGCTGTCTTGTTGATGTAAAAAGGTGGTCAGGGTGACCCGCTCTGCCACATTGCAAGCAGTCGAGCAACAGACACACTGCAAGCCACACACGGTGTGCTTGGCTAGCATTATCATCCAGCAGCCGCAGACAGGCTCTAGCAGGCAATCACGGCAGTTCAGCATGACTGTACGGGACGCCTCACAGAAGCTCCACCTGCGAGCCGTGGTCCTGAAGGTACTTGTCGCGCTGGCTGTCAGTCAAGGCGGCAAAGATTGGCTGCGCAGGCGGCCGGGCGGTGCGCGCAGACTCCTGCAGCGGCCGCAACAGTGCATCTCGACTTCAAAACTTCTCGGAAGGAGCACTTGTGGGCTTGCAGACATGGCCTTTGGGCAGCCCAGTCCGGGCCCAGATGCCGAGTCGAAGCCTCTTAACTCCTTCTCGGTTTCCAGACACCCTGACATAAAGCATGCTCGAGCGGATTCAGGATCAGGGTGGGCGGCTGAAAGGCCCCACCTGGGCGGCGACGGCCAGCTTGGGGTCGTCAGAGAACGAGGACCCAGAGCGTGGCGTACCATCCTCGCTCGCCACCACGTACCGGTATGGCGGGCCTGTGTACGTCCGGGCACGAGTTTGTTGTGCTTGCAGTTTCTGTTGCACCTGTTCCCTGATGCAGTCAGCCATTGCAGTGCTGTGCATTCAGGTGGCAGCTACTGAAGCCAACAGTGCGGCGCATGTGAATGCCAGCAGCTGTCAAATGCAAGCATGCCTTTGTTGTCTTCGAAGAGGGCGCCGTGGCGCTCCAGGAAGCGCAGGTGCTTGTGCTCGTCCACGTGCAGCCACTCCGCCTCCGGGTATGGCTTGCCCCCAAATGGACGTGCGATGCAGTACTCCCACAGCTTGCCAAAGCGGCCGGGGTCTGGCTGCAAATGCAGAGCCACAACACAGCAAGTCAAATGAAGGCGCGGGCTTGCGAAACGTGTTGCACTGTCAGACGGCATCCAGGCCGTATTGGGCCTCAGCAGCCTGCGAAGGTGCCGTGTCAGCGCATGGATCGGCACCAGAGCAGGCTGGTTGCGCAGCAGATAAATACCAACCGTGCAAGTTGCAGGAAGCGCGACGGTTCTAAGGCGGAAACAACCCTGCTAAATCCCACGCATAGCTATTATTGGCGGCACCCCTGCTGCCATCCCACCATTGTGTCTACGATGCATGGACTCTGAATGCAACCTGCAGCCTCGCAGATGTTGCGGTGCCCTGCATGCGCTTTGGTATGGCTCCAACACCCACCTTGGGGTCTTCAATGGCAGGCAGCACCCAGCGCGCCTTGCAGCTGCTGTGATGGTGCACCGACCTGAACACCGTCCAGGCGCCAAATGCCAGGAACGCCAGAACCCCCAGCACAAAGATGCACCTGCGGGGAGAGTGTAGGTACACAGCGTGATGCAGCGACCCTTCGCGGCGCCAGGGACAGGATGTTGCTCGCTGGAGCATACCTACCAATTGATGACTGCCTCTCATCGAGGGAAAAGAGTGCAGTAGCACAATTGTGCGTAAGAGGCCGAGCTGATTGAATGGGAAGTGCCTGTGGCAAAAGCACTTCTTGACTCACCATCCACCAATCATGCCGCCGTGGCTGCCAGATGCAATGAGCTCTGCAAGCGGAAGCAGTACCGATATCAGGCGTTCACAGAGGGACGAGAGCAATACAACAAATGTGGTCGACTCGTTGCCCCATGGATGCGTATGTGTACACAGAGAACCTCGCCACCGCACAGCGTCACGTCACGCGTGGGTGCTTTCTGCTGCCTATCACATGCGAGCCTCCCCACTATGCAGGTCCCCAACATGGCGCCAGGCATGTAAGGGCAGAGTGCAGGCAGAGTGCAGGCGATGCAGGCGAAGCTCACGTCCAGCGCATTGGGCGATGGGCTGGACCTGCATCCACAATTCAGGGTTGGTGCCAGCTCAGATCGGAGTACTGAGGACCTTGCGCGGGCATCCTCCGCATACATGAGCGCAGTCGAGCAGGATCAGGAAGTGGACTTGTGCTGCAGCAGCACGCTCGCCAAGGCATGCACACGAAACGAGGAGGGGATGGTCACCATGAACAGCAGCATGAAGAGCTCCAGTCGTGGAAACTCCAGGATCGCAGGCGGGTGTCGGTGGAAGCAGCGGAAGGCCAGAACCAGCAGGACGTGCGCTATGACGCACGACGCCGCCAACACCGCAACCCAAAATGCGATCTGGGCGGCCCTACCGCAGCGACGAGGCGAGGTCAGATCGGTCACATCACGTGGCGGCTGAGCCGTGGCTCACAAGCCTGCTCATCAACATTCCTCTCTTTTTGCTTGAACTGCTGCCCCCGCTGACGTTCAGTCCGGCTTCGAGGTCATGCAGCGCTGCTGGCGCCCAAGCCTTTGCAGCGTCTTTTAGCACAAAAAATAAAGCAGGAAACAGGAGAGCTGGCGACAAGGAGAGCAGGTGGCAGCCTGCACTTGTTCAGGAAGTAGCTGGTGTCGTCGCTGCTGAAGACGGCGAGCAGGTCGTCGACTGAGTTGATACTGGTCTGACCGATGGTGTCAACAACGCTTTGCGCTTTTGCCGAAGGCCTGGGAGGCGGTGCAGCGGCGACAGTAGGTCCTTTGCCCAAAGAGGCCGGGCCAGGAGGTGTTGTCGTGGTCACGTTTGGATCCATCCCATTTGTGACCTGCAAGAGCCGGAGCACATGCGTGTGGTCCAGGGTATTGCCAAGCTGCCTCGGGTGCCAGGCGTTGAAATCTTGTCGTATGTCAGGAAAGTATGACATCGTTGACACTTTTGTGCAGCTGGCCAATCGAAGTGGCGAAGGCCAGCACAACAAAACCACACGTGAGACTCTTGCTGCATCCAGTAAGTGTATGCCAGAAGGTCCACGGCTGGAGGCAGAGGCCGCCACACCTGGCGCAGAGCTGGGCGGAACAACAGCGGCTGAAAACGCATTCTGCTCACCGCAGTGAAACCGCTTGTCGATGAGTTGACTGCCGACAGCACAAGATACGACTTGTGCGGGCCCGCGGGGATGACCGTTGGGAGGCCCAGTTGCTGGGCAGCCTGGAAGTCCTGCAGGGTGGAAGACACAAAACATCGTTAGACAACATGCAGCGCCAGGTTTCTTGTGCCACCCTGCTGTGCAGGCAGCCTGGCCAAGCCCAGCGCAGATCCTCGTGGGACGACGCAATAGGCAGCGTGCAGCATTTCGAGCTCTTAGTGAAGCACCAACGCACAGGTGCTGTAGGGTTGACGATCATGCGGACGGTCGGAGGGGGAGCCTGCGCCGCCGGCGCAGCTGCAGCCTGTTGCATGGAAAGCAGGATCGAGTCAGCAGAAGCTGCATTGTGCCTTGTTCAATATTCATTCGAAACCGAGCAAGACGCTGCCGACCCCTGGGCAAAACACTTCTCTGCCAAAACAGGCGACCCTGTCGGGTTCGAAGCCTCATGATGTCGCTGCAGTGCCCATGCATGGCTGCATCACACAGGCATGCGAGTCACACCTGGTGCAGGCGGCGGGCCGGGGAGGCAATTGCATCCGCTGGTGAGGCGTCCTTCAGCCGCCGCCCAACGGTCTGCCTGCCTGAAGGAATGTAATAGTGATTGTGCATCAGCCAGCCAGCATGTGCGGTGAATCTGCCGCCGTCTGCGACCCTTGGAGCTGCCGGCATGCTGAAGTAACGACCAGACCTTGCACATCGTAGGGATGCGAAGGCATGGAAAAATCATGTGTGCAGGGCCAAGGACTGCACGGACATCCACTAGCATCGTTTGGGGTGCGAACCGGAAAAGTACGAGGGAGGCGGCTGCGGTGGCGGGAACGGCAAATATGGGCCAGGCGGTGGCAGCGGCGGCGGCAAGGGAGGAGGTGGAGGTGGCGGCGGCATGGGCGGCGGGGGCGGATCCGGGCAGTCGTCGGGGGCATACAGGTCTTCTCGGTAGCAAAGTGACGAGTAGGGGTCCAGAGTGTACCCGCTGTGTAGCAGCAGGCGAGAGTATGGAAGAGTATGCCGCTGAACCTCTCAAGACCTTGCAAAATACATCGAGCAGTATGTCAAATGGCTCCTAGAAAGCATCAAAGAGTCTCGATCGGAGTCATGGCGGGAGGCGGCATCATCGCACCATTGGCACCGGCTGCAAGTGTCGGTGCGGTCAGCACATTGATCACAGAAGAAGACGCCCTGCGTGGCAGCATTGAGACGTCGCAGAAGTCAGCAGCATGAGATCGGCTTGTACCAAATCAGCGGTGGGACCTCAACCTCATCGGTCCCATTGCAGAGCACAGCATCCGACGGTGCAGCAAACTGGCAGCCTGCACAATGTGCGCCAGCCGGGGCCCAAACTGATGTTTCTGCCAAACCTGCCGCGGTCCACTTGCAAAAGAGTACCCGGATACGCTCGCACCGGGATGCACGTTGTGTGGTTAGAGAAATCGACGCCGTCCTGGTAAAAATCAAACTTGTCTAAAGTCAAAAACCCGTTGGTGGAACCCGTTTGAATGAGGTTTCCCCCGTTGTCGAGCTGCGTGGCATTCACGTCGTATGTCGCATCGCCGGCAGAGTCTGCGTGCAAAATGGCAGCACTGAAGGTCAGCCTCCTGTGGCGAAATGGCCGCCACACCACCTTCGGGCTCTAGCAGGTGCCTTAAGCGCCCACCCACAGGGCAACCTTCCTAAATGTTATAAGTCTGTGGTCCGCTGGGAGGACGTTTTCTCAGCAGGAGATTACACAGATTTGTGTTGCGGAAGGCATAGGCGCGCCTACTTACTCGGCAGCTCAGCCAGCATCAGCGCCGCCGCTGGAGCCGCCCACCACAGCGGCTGCATGGTGAGTTGCGGCAGCAATGCAGGTGCGGCATTTAGGGGGTAGATACAACAACTGCTCACCAATGACCATGTTCAGTTGGAATGAGAAGGTTGGATTGTCCGGGTCGTTGGGGTCTCGACCTAGTGGCATCATTTGACCAGCGATGCTGATGTTGGCGCCCGCAGGCCTGCGTCGCGGCACTCAAGCGACACTCTTATTCCTAGTCCAGTGGGATCGCAGCTCCCAGCCCTGATTGGAAGAGCCTGACATCATGCATGCCGATAATCTGGGTGACCTACAGTTTACCGCCTGAAACTGCGAGTTGGACTGCCGTGCAAAACAGGGTCCGGCAGCAATGGCATGCCCATGGCTGAGCAGCAGCAAGTAACAAA
The DNA here is from genome assembly GCA_033439295.1 of Deuterostichococcus epilithicus. Classification (NCBI taxonomy): domain Eukaryota; kingdom Viridiplantae; phylum Chlorophyta; class Trebouxiophyceae; order Prasiolales; family Stichococcaceae; genus Deuterostichococcus; species Deuterostichococcus epilithicus. The sequence continues at coordinate 273,682 of JAVTLE010000016.1, forward strand.
CCACTGCTGCAGCACATGAGCTGCAGCAGACAAAGACGGTGGGGGCCGACGCACTCTGTCGGCAAGAGCAGAATCTGATCGTAAGACGTGGCTCTGAGGTTGGGCACGTCGAGGAGGTCAATGTTGGTCAGCATGAGGGTGTTTGGCACAAAGCGCGTATGTTGCGCCGCCAGACGTACGCTTTGTGCAAGCCCACGGCGCCTGACCGAGATCGCAGGTGGTATCTGCAGGAAGCAGCGGCCACCACTTGGAATCTTACGCCAGTGGGTGCGCAGCCAACATCTGGGAATTTTGGGTGATCAGCGTGCAGGCGTCAGCTCGGCAGGTTTGCTGCAATCAAAACGAGTGCAGGGGAGAAGAGGTGCTATGCTAGCTGTTTGACGCCAAAGGCATAAACAGGCGAGTCCTTTGCAGTGTGCACAACACACACGTTGCTGGACCATCCATTGTATATACCTGCTCAATCGCAGCATAGAGAACAGCAGTGCCGATGAAAGCGCCCTGACCGACAAGCGAGCTGCGAAAGGCGGGTGGTGGCATGGAAAGCGGCTGTGGAGGGAGGCTTGGAGGCGGCTGAGAAGGCGGCTGGGGAGGCGGCTGTGGATGTGGTTGGGGCGGTGGCAGGCTCGGCAGCGACTGCGGCAATGGCGACGATTGAGGTGGCTGAGGAGGTGGCGGTGACGGCGATGGGCTGGGCGGCGGCGGTGGTGGTGGTAGCGGTGATGGAAGCGGAGGTGGTGGCGACGGAGGAGGGGGCTGCGGCGGCGGCGGGAGAGGGGCCTGCGGGGGCGGTGATTGCGGAGGCGGCTGGGGATGCGGCGGTGACGGCAATGGGCTGGGCGGCGGCGGCGGMGGTGGCGATGATRGAGGCGGAGATKGWASCGATGGAGGAGGGGGCTGCGGGGGCGGCGATWGCAGGGGAGGCGGCGGTGACGGCGATGGTTGGGACGGCGGCGGACTGAAGGGGGTGCCTGGTGGCGTTGCTGGCGTATTTGTTGGGGCCTTCGTGGGGCTGCGGGTGGGCGCAGGGGAGCCCGCTGCCGGCGGTGGCAGCCTTGGCCGCCGGGAGCGACTTCGACGCGAAGAGAAGCCGCGACCGCCAGCTGTGGCGCTGCCATTGCTGCTGATCGTCCACATTGCCGCGCCTGATGCATCGAACAGCGTCATCTTGATCTGCAGAGACAGCATCGGAATGGTACGAGCTCGGGGGCAACCCTCCTTAGGTTTTGTTACAAAGGCACAAGTTGTTACCAAGTCAGGAGACCGTGATTTTGTAAAGCTCGATATGCCAGGCTTCGTCAGAAGCTGCCTGCGAGGTACGATTGCCCACCAATCCATCTGCTTGTGGCAGGCAGCGGCTGCCTCCACATGGAAACAGCTTGGCCTTGCGGCAGATGACGCAAACTAGCTGACGATGCTATCCTCTGCTGCTATGACTTGTGCAGTGGCTGACAGGACGCACACCTGGTCTTGGTCTGGGAAACTGCCAGCAGCGTAGCCCTCGATGGTGTAGGTGAGACCTTCAGCAGCGGCATTGGGGCCGGACACCGGCCCTGTGGGTGCCGGCGTCAGTGGTGCCGGTGCCGGTTGCTGCGTCGGGTCAGCGGCCGGCTCGGATGTGGGGGTTGGAGTGGGTGCTGAGGTTGACGCGGTGCTCGGCGTGTCGGTGGGTGAAGCTGCGGGCTGTGAAGTGGGCACCTCGCTTGGTGCTACAGTCGGCTCAGCAGTCGGTGCCTCGGTCGGCACAGCGGTGGTTGTTGCCGTCGGCTCAGCGGTGGGCGTATTGGTCGGCTCAGCGGTGGGCGTTGCCGTCGGCTCAGCGGTAGGCATATTGGTCGGCTCAGCGGTGGGCGCATTGGTCGGCTCAGCGGTGGGCACATTGGTCGGCTCAGCGGTGGGCGCTGCCGACGGCTCAGCGGTGGGCGCATTGGTCGGTTCCACGGTGGGTGGCGCCGTCGGCTGGGCGGTGGGACCGACCGTAGGCGTGGCGGTGAAAAAGCGGACAGGCGGGGGGGCGGCAGAGATGACGGCGCTGGAGCTGACGATGAGCTCGTCAAGCGTAAAGCTGGTCGGGGTCGCTGAGGCAGCCTGCAGCAGCTTGCGGCGAGCCGCGGATGTGGTAGACTGCGCGGTAGCGTGCAGAAAGTCAGTGGCAAAAGCTGTACCATGCACGCAGCAATCTCTGTGGTCATATTCCAGACTAGCTTTGCGCCCCAAACTTCACGGGGTCACACCTGCCACGCAGTGCATGGCGATATGAGCAAGTGCGGTGGATGCTAGGGCTAAATTACATACCACGAAGGAGATCTGGGTGCAGCCATTGAAGGGCTGCACAAGCGTTGGGCCCAGGTTGGGAGGGAGGTTTATTGTCTGCGTCTGGCCAGTCGGCTGCGACGGGAGACAAGGTGCTAAATCAGTGGCTGGTTTGGTGCTCATCAAGTGCACCAGCATTAAGCGCATGCAAGCGCAAGGAAGATGTCAGCCTCGACTGTAGTGGATGTCGATGGTCTATGACATGCCCAGCAAGGGTCTTGGCTTGAGTTGCATGCTGTGCAGGTGGTGCACGAGGCAGTGCACCAGGCAGCGAGAGCATACCCTGCAGGTGATGACCAGGGTCTGGCCGGTTGCAGGGTTGGGGTTGGCGTAGTAGAAGCCCTGGATGTCAAAGGGCGCAGGCGCCGTGAGGGTGGCGGGCAGGCCGTTGACGTTGGTCAGCACCTGTGCAAAAAGGAAGGAGTCAGCAGTGCGCATTTGTCAGTGATGTTGCAGCAAACTGTGTGTTTGACCGGAGATCGTCATGTCACAACGACAGGCAGGGCTGCTGAGGGGTGCTCTACCTTGGCGCCAGACTCTGCACAGCCGGCGTAAATGCCGTTGGCGGGGAGCAAAGTGTCGACTACGGCAAAGCCGGAGTAGGTCAGACCAGGGACACCACCGTAACCAGCCTGCGCGTAGTGGCAAATTCCAGTTGCTGCAGGGACGATTTCACTTCAGATGCAGAGCGCTGCCAGCAGTACAGCCGGGAGTGCAGCACACAAACGCCTTAGTCGCCAAAAACACACTGGAGGCGTGGATCCGTCGGGCAGGTCCTCAAAGTCCCCCTGTGTGACGCCCAGCATCGCCCGACGGCGGGCGGGCGTCGCCATCGCCGATGCAGTGCCATTGAAAAAGAAACTGCCCAAGTCGCTGCCTTCCTGGTCCAGGGGGTCATAGATGAACTCCACTGCCTCCACGCTGGTGGCCACGATGCTGGTGAAACCAACTGCAGTGGAAATGGCGCGCAAGAAGTCGCCGGGCACAGTCAGCAGCTTCCTACTTCCCGCATGCACTGCTGCGCCTTCCAGCAGTCGCCGCCGCGCTAGGTCGCCACTGTACATCGCGCCTGTCGCTGACAGGCTGACTGCCACGGATCCGCCCTGCCAGGCGAAGGTGTTCGACCCGTCAACCATGCCGTCACTGGTGCGCAGCGGCGGCGCCGGCGTCGGCGCTGTGGGCCGCGCCGTGGGTTGCACAGTGGGTGCTGCGGTGGGCGCATTCGTGGGTGCGGTCGATGATGTGGGTGTGGGGGATCTCGTGGATGTTGGCGGTTCCGTGGGCGTGGGCGATGCGGAAGGTGTGGGGGCGCCGGCTCCAGGTGGCCGGCGGGTGGGTGCTGGCGTGCCGGCAGAGGGCGCCACCATGGGAGATGCAGCCTCTGTCGGCGTAGGCGGCGCCATCGGAGTTGCAGCATTTTTTGGTGTAGGCGTGGCTGTCGGCGCGGCAGTGTCTGTGGGCGCGGGGGTGCCTGCGGGTGCGGGGGTTGCTGCGGGTGCTAGGGTGCCCACGGGCTTGGGAGCGGCAGTGCCCGGCGTCGGTGCCGGCGACGAACCAGCCGGAGCAAGCGTGTCGGCCGGTGAACCCGGTGAAGTAGCGTCCGTGGGTGTTGCCGAAGGGGCAGGACTTGGCTCAAGCGTGCTGGGGTTGGCAGGTGTCGGCGTTGCTACGGTGTCCGGAGACGAGGCAACTTCTGGTGCAGTTGGCGCCGGCATTGGCGCTTCCCCTATCAGCGCAGGCGCTGGGGGGGCAATGTCCGGGCTGGTGGCAGGCGCGGGCTCAATCAACATGGGCGATTCCTCCGGCGAGGGTGCTCCTTCCGTCTGATCATCGGCGGTGGGGGCATCGGTGCTGGGCGGTGATGCCAGTCGCTCGATCGGAGTGGGCGTCGTGGGGACAGCGGATAGCATTGCTGTGGGACCGACGGATGGCTCAGCTGTGGGGTTGACGGCTGGCGTTGCTGTGGGGCCGTTGAATGGCGCGGATGTGGGGTTGACGGCTGGCGTTGCTATGGGGCCGTTGAATGGCGCGGGTGTGGGATTGACGGCTGGCGTTGCTGTGGGGGCGTCGGATGGCGCGGCTGTCAGTGTGGGGTTGACGGCTGGCGTTGCTTTGGGGCCTTCGGATGGCGAGGCCATTGGTGGCAGAAGCGATGCAATCACTGCAGCAGGCAGCAGGCAGTGGCTCAGCCTCAGTTGCAGAAAGGGGGTTGTTCTCGTTCAAAGCCACTACTGCAATTGCTGCTGTACGACGACAAGCGCACACGATGCAGCATTGCAACCGAAATGAGGCTGTCAAACTATGTGCCACTATCAAAAGACACTCTTCTGCCCAGAAGACAAGCAGGCCCGTGCTTTGAAAAGCGCTGGTTTTAAAGGCGGGAGTAGTACTCACCAGGTGGTCTATCAGGCGCGCTGACGGTTTTGGTCGGTGCGGTCGAGATGTTGTTGAACGTGACGGCTGCAACCAACAGGGCCATGTGCGCGTGTGAATAGCATGCCTCGAAGGGTGAGCTCAGAGAAGCATGGCTGCTGCTCGGCTACAATCCCTGGCGTCATAACAACAGCACCACTGCACGCTGAGAAAACATCATGCTGCAAGTTGAACGACATAATTGTATCAAAATGTATCAAATATGATGCCATCGCTACGAGCAGACGCAGAAGTTGAAGTGTTGCCAGCATTCTGCTGCCAGACTCATGAGCCTAGGGCCAGCGGCTCATGCATAGGCCTGCATGCAAGCGCGTCAGTGCTCGGGAAGGACCCTGAGAAAGAATGTTGCAGTGCCTCACGGTAGAAGAAGGCCTCAGGGTCCGAGCCCAAGGTCTCGATCAGCAGCCCCGGCTCGTTGAAGCCCGTGTTGTTGACAAATGCACCGTTCTCGCCCGCCGATAGCCGGGTGTCAAAGTCTCCGACGTCCTGGAATGCCGGCACCCTGCGCCATGGGAGTGGTTTCGGCTGCTCAGCCAAGCAGAGACTGCCATATATACGAGCGGCCTCGTGGTGAGGCTCCAGGAGAGCCGAGCATACCGTGCGGTGCAGGAGCCAGCTGTGTTTGGCATTGCGGCATGTGCCGGAAGCCTTTCGGACTCTGCTAGCCAACAACAGCCGGCACAGCCATGCCTTGTCTGGTTAGAGCATGCAGGCACCCAGCTCAAATCACAAACCGTATGCCCAAGTTCAGAACCGAGGTTGCGCTGCGGTTGCTGATTAAACCTAGCACAAAACATCCTTGGTAGGTTTAAGCTGCGTAATGGTCCAGACGGCACATTGGGGCTGTTCAGGGCGCGCCTGATGTTGCCAGAAACCCAACCGAGCTGGCTAGTGACGTCTCGGAAGTTGGGCGGTACCCCTGGCAGATAGCCGCTCACGTAGATGGTCTGCGCCGTCAGCACTGCCCCCAGGATGCCGACACCCAGGGCAGAGCCTGCAGAAATGGGATGGCGGCAGCAGGGTTGTTAGCAGAGCAGCATTGATGCAATGCTGCTGCGGTCAAGTTCTGCCCGTCAAACGCGCTGCAGGGGTGCAGCACTGATAGGCCGGTTCTGGACCCTTTACTGATGATGCCGCAAGCCGCAAGCTGCCCGATGGAAATTGCATGCTGCTGCTGATGCTGCTGCTGGGCCCTCAGCCAGCAGTGCGTCGTGGGGCGGGCTCGGTGTGCTGGTGCAGCTCATGCTGACAGCCCTGCTATGGACAGGTCATAAGCTGCGCAGGGCAGTGCCTGGGGTTGGATCCTGAGAAAGTACTGCACATCGGCGACAACACGCACCTGAGGGTCCCGGTCTGGTTGCGGAGTGGGATGCGCCCGGAAGCGGCCGCCCCTGCTGATCCACGCCACTGACGGCCGCTATGTCGCCGGCATTGAAAAAGCTTTCGGCCAAGGCAAGCAGCCTGCACGGTGGCACGACTGCTCTGTTACCCTGGCCCACAGACACATATCGTAATGCAAGGACGCGATGACAAAGGATCACACGGGCCGCCTGCCAGCAAAAAGCACGCGAGCGAGGTAATCCGCCAGTGGGGAGGGTGCGTGTCAGAGGTGAAGCCATGTCGACTGGGCTTCTAGCGAGGCTGTCCTGTCCATGCGCCGGCAGATCAGGGGCTGGAAGGGGCCACTGCTATTAGGACCTTGTGCCAGCAAGCATTGCGCCCTCTGCCACGATTGTCTGTCTGAGATGGCCCCGCCGCGTGGGCGCTCTCGGCACGCAACGGTTGTAGTGCAGCATCAGGGCAGCAATTAGCGCACGCTGCGAGCGCTGCAGGCGCCCTGCTGTCAGAGAGACTAGTGCTCACGGGCTGCAGCGCGCTGTGCCTCTCGGTTTTGGCACATTAGTTTGTGTTCACGGGTGCGGGCGACGCACCCTGTCAGGGCGACGGTGGCCAGCAGGAAGAATGAACTGACGCGTCCAAAGTGCTGCAGCGCCGGATTCTCCGGCACATAGTGCAGGTCCAGCGTGACTGGCGGCACGATGACGCCGCCTACAGGAAAGCAACAGTCTGTTTTCAACATTTTCTGACTGACATTCTCAAGTCGAGATCACAAACCTGATGAGCAGCACACCAGTTTTCATCCCTTCAAATATTTGGAGGCATTGGCAAGGGTCTGCAACCCCCCAGCATTGCATGTCATACCTGCGAGCCACCAGCAAGCTATATCGTGCAGTCGTGCTTGATTGTGCAAAAGATGCCTGTCCCACAGCTGCACTGCAGTGTCGGATCTGTGCTGCAGAGGGGCAGCGCCCGTCAGCATGGCACACGTGTTCAGCACGACGTCCTCTGCTTCGCGTGCAGCTTTCCCACTTAGCGTGCTCGCAATGGTCTTTAGCATCTGGGAGGAAGGCGGGGCACGGGGCCCAGGAGCGGGTCCGTGTGTGTTGAGGCGGGCTCACCCCAGCGGTCCCTGGAGACGGTCAGAACGATGTCTCCGCGATGTGCCTTGCTGGGCACCGCCGCTGAAATGTAGACGATGCCCTCGTTGACATCGGCAACCACGTTGATCCTATGGCGCGAGCATCCACTGTCGTCGGGTTGGCAGCTCAGGGAGCAGAGGCGCGCGAAGCGGCATCGCTGGGATGTGGCTGCGGCTGCAGCGGTGTTGGCGGTCCGGCCGGGCGAGGGGCGCATTGCTGACTAGCGTGAATGAAGTGCATGACAGGCACAGGTTGCAAGAGGTGCCAGCATGCAGGACTCGAACTACTGACGAGACAGCGGCTCTGGCAAGATTGAGGTGCATGTCGCTGCCACCGCACCTGTTGGTGCCAGTGATGGCGAACAGGCTCAGCGGGTCCTTCAGGCGCGTCGCACCGCCAAAGTCGATCCTGAAGAACATCGTCTGCACTCCATAGCAGCAACCAACTTAGTTTCCAGTGCCAAGTGAGGTGAGTCCGGGTTGAGGTTGAAAACGCCGGGACAAGATGCCAGCTGTAGCAGTACGCCACTATGAATCAAATGCAGCCTAGTGTCAAGCGGCGCTTCCCAAGGTAAGAGTAAAATTTTTTGTCTTGAACTTTGTTTTTCAGATCTGACAGGGACAGTCTTGCGTGCCACTGTGGGACGGTAGTCTAAGACAGAACACACGACACCATGAGACAAGTCCGTCTCGTGTTCCATCGCAACTCTTTGAGGCAATTCTGATCTCAGATCGTCAGATGTGACTGAGTGAATCGTGTATGACGGAGGTACTGCTGAAGTTACAAACGCAGCTGGCATGTACTGTGACGTCACCATTTATGCGAGCCCCGCCTGAGTGCCACGAGTCCAGTACCTGTTGACTAAGGCTGAGCTCTTACGACGCAGCGGCCAAGACTTGACTCACCAGAAATTGATTGATGCGCTGCTGCGGCGAGTACAGCTCGATGCCGCCGCCTTCCTCCTTCTCCGTCACACCGCGGCCCAGTAGCCGACGCGTTGCAAATATGCCCGGCACCGGCAGCTCCTTGCCAGACGCATTATTTTTAGGGTCCAGTGCCACGAGCGCCGCCGCCCATGCTGCGGCATCGTCTGCTGATGGCACCAATGGCCGCTGACGTGCTGCCGCGTGCGCCGTGGTGGCGTTGCCACTGGAGAAGCTTGCTGTGGATGTCGCCGCTGCAGCCGCCAGTGCGCCCTCCGAGGCTGCCGCCATATATTCCGCTGCGGGGCCAAAGAGGGTTGATGCGCCCGCTGCCTCTAAAACTCGACTTGCGAACCCCAGGCTGCTCGTGCCCTGCTGCAAAGCCTCGGTTGCTGCCTGCTGCCGCTCTGCCCGTTTGCGGCTGCCGGGCTGGCCGCCAATGCCGTCAAGCTCGCTGCCTCCTGGCTGCTTGGCACGCTGCCACCCGCCTGCCGTGGCTGCGGCAGCCTGCGGCATGACGACGAGCAGCAGCAACATACTGAGCGGCACTAGCGCCGCCACTGCAGCGGAGCAGGATGCTGTCGATCTGCTTGTTTCAGTGACGCGGCGCTTGCGGCTCCTGTCAGGCTGCTGCTCGCATGCGGAATGCTGATTGCTGATTGGCCGCTGGAAACTCGGCTGCTGTGCAGGCAGCGACCCATGGATTGTATGCCGAGCGCGACACGGCTGGCGCGGCAGCGCTGCGGCAGCGTGATTGCAGTAGGTCACCATCCGCCTAACGCAGTACCTGCAGCCGAGGCAAATGCAACGTCGCAGCTCAGAGGGACGTCTGCTGTGGCTGATACTCAGCTGACATGCCTAATGGCTGCTACTGAAGTTTATGGTGTCAACAATGCGCCCAAGTCTGTTTGCAACGAAGTGACGCCTGGAACAGCAGCGTTGACACGCTTGTCAAAACTTTGCGACATGCATGCTATGTTGAATGCCGTGCACAACACGCCATATTATTGCGCGACCCTCCAATCGTGCGTGTTGCAAACGCTCAGAGGGACGTCTGCTGTGGCTGATACTCAGCTGACATGCCTAATGGCTGCTACTGAAGTTTATGGTGTCAACAATGCGCCCAAGTCTGTTTGCAACGAAGTGACGCCTGCAACAGCAGCGTTGACACGCTTGTCAAAACTTTGCGACATGCATGCTATGTTGAATGCCGTGCACAACACGCCATATTATTGCGCGACCCTCCAATCGTGCGTGTTGCAAACGCTCAGAGGGACGCCTGCTGTGGCTGATACTCAGCTGACATGCCTAATGGCTACTACTGAAGTTTATCGTGTCAACAATGCGCTCAAGTCTGTTTGCAAAGAAGTGACGCCTGGACCAGCAGCGTTAACACGCTTGTCAAAACTTTGCGACATGCATGCTATGTTGAATGCCGTGCACAACACGCCATATTATTGCGCGACCCTCCAATCGTGCGTGTTGCAAACGCTCACGCTGGGGTTATGCAAACGAAAGTTGTCTTCTTTAAAGCCAGATTCAGCCACTGGAAAGCTGCGACGATGTGAGTCCCGGCCAGGAACCTTATTGGCCAGCATAATGTCCGGTCGTCGTTATGCGTGCCGCCGTGTACGCACACGAGCATGACAGCGTCGAACATTAGAAATGCCCGTAATTGCCATTACGTTTCTGTATTAGCTACATATCCGAGTACAATGCTGTTGAAGCAAGCCAAGCCGAGCACGCCGTTAGTGCGCAACCGTGCCGACAGGCGGCTTCCTGGATGGCTGCGTGGGCTGCAATCCTCATCGACGGACCACGCCCCATGCAGGCCAACGCGAGCTCATTTGCAGTACGCCCAGCCTTGAGAAAGGCTGTGAAAAGCTTTTTCAATGCAGCTGAAACACCTTGAGGGACATTCACCTGCCCGTCGGCGTCCGGCGGTATGGAGGGAGCAACTCGTCGGGGTTGTACTTCTGCAGAACCTAATGACAGTGCTTTGCAGACACGCTCTAACGCGCGATCCTGGAAGCGGAAGCCTCTACTGACGTCGCACCAGTCGCGACACGACCTCCACCGGGAAGTACCCGGCCAACGCCCGACGATGCGCGCAAGATCGTTCTTGAAAAGTTCAAAAGTTATGTCGTGGAACACTGTCTTTCACGACGCCAGGATCTACTTACCGTCGTCTGTGCGGCCGGTTCCAGGGGAGGGCCACCTCCGAGGCAGCTAGCAGCAAGCAATGCTCTCTAAGTGGAAGGTAGTCGAGTACCCGCCGGTAGCGCAGCCGTCTGTGAGTGACGGAGCCTCTGTCCACGACCAGCGGCGGGTCTGCGCGGATCACAGTGCCTGCATGCTGCGCATATATATCCGATTGCAAGACTTTGTGCAACAGGCGAAAACGAGGACCTGGCGTGAAGACTACAAGCCCTGATGCGTCTCCGCCTGGACTGAAGTACAGTATGTAAGAGTTTTCAAGCGGTGAGATACAAAAAATATTCAAATCCAATAGTAATATACTGTACTTCAGTCCAGGCTGAGCCCAGTACTTAGAATTGGATTCCTCGATCATGTGTGGAGCAGCTTCGATGATGTGATGCCGCCGCCGCCAACATCGGCGGATGCCGTGCTGTTCGTGCTGTTTGTGCGTACTCTACGCCAATACAAGTAACAGAGCCAAGCAAGTCCAGTAAAAGACCCTAGACTGGCAGACCGCCAGTTGGTTTCAAGGCCGCATGTATCCCCCCATGTGAAGAGGTTCAGCCACAACCAGGCCACAACCTGCGATTGTGCGTGCAACCTTTGAGAAGGCTTTGGAACCGCAAGCAGGTGGTGTTCGGCTAGATCCGGACACCCACGCAATTCACCCTTAACACTAGCCTTACAAGTCATATTATCTCAGTGGCAGATAGCCTGCAGTTGGTTTGTTGTACGGAATGATTGCACGACCCTGGCTTAGAAGTGTCAATTCAGGAAGCTGTGTGTACGGCACCAGCCATCAATGATAGCGATAGCTCACTGGTGCTAGCAAGTTCGAATCTCGCGGTTTGTCAGCCTCATTTGCAACTTGCATCCAGGGCCGGGAAGGTGGATGCGCGGCACTTTTTCCAGGAACACGTTCTTCAAACGTTGCAGGCGTTGTCGCCAGCTCAGCAGTAAGGCACCACCGATATGAAGCCTTCCCTTCATGGCCCACCTCTGCGGGGGTGCTCTCGGCAGTGACCGCTGCCACCCTGCCCTTATGGACGACTCTCGGTGTGCGGCCAAGAGCTTGCACATCCGCGCTATTGCGTCCCTTCATATACACGGTGATTGCAGGCTCGTCCCGAATCGTGTTCGTGGTGCTATGCAGAAACAGGAAGTGCGAGGATGACAGCCATCGATGGCTATCGATTTCCACAGCCCGTCCAACACTCGAATGGCTCGCAAACCGATCAATTCTTGTGCAGCGACCTTTTAGGGCGACTCATGACCACCATGCCGGATACCAGAGGCTTGCAGATGTTGCAGATGTCGCAGAGGCTGCGGCTCTGGGACTGAGCACGGCTGGCAGCATTGTGGTAGCTTTGACGCCTACTGCGGCTGCTGCCGGCATGCAGGCTCAGTGCAGCCGATGCCGCAGCCGCTACCATCCGCCACTCGCTGCCGCCAGCTGATGCCGACTATGCTGTCGTTGGGTGCGCACCCAATCCTACACGCGGCTTGGGTAGAGCATGCCCCGCACGCGGCCACCTGGAGCGACAGCAATAATGCATCAACTTCAGCGACCTGCACCATGCAGGAGTCAATCCAACGGGAAGCAAGGCATGTGCAGGCGATGCGCGTGATCGGCAGCCGGAAGTAAAGCCAGACCCGGCGACAAACGCAAGAACCGAGACCTCAATTGGTGCGTTCCTCGCATGCATGCCAATGACTGAGCAGTTTTCATCCTCAAGTGACGCATCCGTGATGCACGGTGCCTGTGCACAGCAGGGTTCGGCCAAACGGCTAACGCGTCTGAACGTGAACGCGTTCGGAACGCATTTGAACGTTTCTGTCTCAACGCACCCAAACGCCAAACCCCTCGCAAACGGCACACGTGATTGTCATCAGACGAGTCAGTCAGTCAGTTAGGCGACAAGCTGCTGCTAGGAAACACATCTCTTCGTGCAGAATCAAACGCAAGCATGCTTGGAAAGCTCTGTTGAGCCTCCCATGTATCGTGATAGCCTGCCTCAGTACTCCAACAGCGCCTGTAGCACTGCCTATGTCCGGATTACCTCAGCACCTCTAGGCTGACTAAGGCTTGCCGGTTGCACAGCCGTTTCAGATGTCGTTTGCCGTTTAAACGCGTTTCAAACGCGGTCAACGGCAGCCAAAAATGCCCAAACGCGCGTTTGGCCGAACCCTGGTCACAGCGTCCCCAGCCATGCGCTGGGATGAATTTCCTTGATGCGAGGTTCTCAGGGAAGCAGCTGCCTCGCTTACTCAATGTGGCCTTCCCCGCCGCAGGGGTACCTCCGGCTTTGTGCAGCTGGCACTAGATCTGCAGACGGGCACGCACCTGGCCATCAATTTCGTCAGCCGCGGCTGGCAGCACGTGGACGTCAACATGAAGGAGATCTCGCGGGAGTTCTTGGTGAGCCGAAGCCCCTCTTCATATTGGTGTTACGCCCAGGATTTGGCTTTGCAGCAGGAGCTGCGGACACGGGTAAGCCTCCGGCAGACCTGGTGACGTTTGCTGCCCAGTAATCATGCACTCTCGTGGCTCCTGCTGGAAATACTTTACACTACTTACACCACCCGTACGTGTCGCTTTGCAGAATCAGCGCATGTGTGCGCTGCACCCCAACATCGTGCAACTGCGGGAGGTTTTCCTGACGCAAGACTACCTAGCAGTCGCCATGGAGTATGCAGATGGTGGCGACCTGAGCGAGCACATCGACCAGCAGTACCAAAAGGGGGTGGGTCCCTTGAAACGATGTAAACCATCCTCTGTCAGCTCCCGGCTTTCATGCTCTCATGCGTGTCTGCCACGTGGGACTCCGTCTTTCAACGCCCTACACTGGGTAGCTGCTGCCTGTTTGAAAGACATCTAGGTGTGCTTGGGTGTGGCCAGCTGGCATGTGTTGTAAGCATCATCATGCAAGCTTCAGGGTGGTGGGTGAAGTTTGTTGGTATAAATCTGCTGAGCCTTTGTGTAAATCTCATGTCGATCGACTTTCATGTCGGAAGATGACGTCCGCTGGATCTTCCAGCAGCCGATTATCGCCGCGGACTACTGCCATCGCCTGGGCATCGCCAAGCGTGACATCAAGGTCAGGGCTTGTCTGCGCCACTTCCCTATGGCCTGTCGGGCTGCATGTCCCTGCCGCAGCTGCCGGGAATGGCCCCCTTGCAGCCAGGCCCCCCTGTCACTCGGGTCTGTCTGACTGCATAAGCAGCGACAGGCCAGTGCTATTTGTCTCTTGTGCCGGCGCCGGCGCGCGTGTCATCTGGCTTGGTAGCTCGCCCGCAGTTTGGCTGACACACGACCCTGCTCCGTTCCCGTGCCCCGCAGCTGGACAACATGTTGCTGCACAGCCTGTGGCCGCGGCCGCAGCTCAAGCTGTGCGACTTCGGCTTCAGCAAGAACGAGGTGGTGCAGTCGGTGTCCATGTCTACATGCGGCACGTCTGAGTATATGGCGCCTGGGGTTCGACTTCCCAAAGTGTTTCGCTCATGCAAACAGTGCACAAGCGAAGTCTCTGCTGTCACCTGTACAGGGTTGTGGAGACCCAAGGCTGTGCAGCGCAGCAAGTGCTGGCACATCCTGTTGATACCACTCAAACATTGGCAAAACATATGTGTGCCGCCAAGTTGCTACTGATCATTCTTACGGCACTCTAGAAAGATATCGCGCCTGCGCAGGTGCTGTTCGAGATGAAGTACAATGGCCAGGACGCCGACGTGTGGTCCTGCGGCGTCAGGTGCGAGGCCGTCTAGCAGCCTGACATGCACCCGATAGTTTTGTGGCCAGCTCGGTGGGGTGAAGTCGTTGAGTGTGAAGTCGTTGTTTCATATCCTCTCATCGTGGTGCCCTGACTGCTGGAAATCACTCAGCTGCTGACAACTGCGTGGGTTCTGCTGCGCAGCCTGTACGTCATGCTCCCTGGGGTGTTCCCCTTCAGCTGCCCCACCTATGAGCTGTGCTCTTGCTGACTGGCCTTTTGCTGTGAACCATACTGGACCTTACCCAGGCCATGTGCACACGATGCAACTGCTTTGCTGCCCACCTATGCATGGGTGTAGTCTTGCAGAGTGGCCTGGACAGCTGCTCCCACATTTCGACCGCCAGCACTATTGCTGCAACACTGCAAACTGACCCACATGCCGTGTGTTGCTGTTGCCACAGGCAGAAGCAGACAGCACTGGCGGCAGCACACGCGCCAAGCGCCACATGTTCCACCGTAGCATCGCCGGCGACTACTTCCCCGTGCCTGAGGTGCTGCCGCCTCCCGCGCCCTGTCTTGTCGCTGCAACTCAATGGCCGGACTTTGCTGTGTGCTCTGTCTTTCCAAAATGCGCCCCGCACTCACATAAGTGTGAAAGAAATTTCCTGGTCCTTGGCCGTGCTTAACCCTGAAATTTTGTGCTAAAGCCTGAAACCTGCCCTGCGCAGCTGTCGGTGGAGGCGCAGCACCTGCTGCACCACATGTTCTGGCCTGACCCCGCGGAGCGGTGCACCATGGAGGATATCTTGGCGCACCCCTGGTCCACCAAGAACCTGCCGCCGGAGCTGGCCCAGCTGAACGACCAGCTGCTGGCGGCAAAGGCGGCGGAGCACGCCGAGTGCCGCCGCTCCCTCGGCGAGCTGGACAGGTGCGTGTGGGTGTGTGTGTGTTTGTGATTCTGCCACACGTAGAAAAGCTGCCTGACGCATTTTTGAAATTATGCTGCTGTGCTGGCATGGGCCTCATGCTGTGCCCTGCGGCCAGTGACACAGCCCCTGCCGCTCTCCGGCCGTGTCAGCCATGCGTGATAGCATCTGCCCGCCGCCTGACTTGCGGTCCGTCTGCCTCACACAGGTTTGTCGGCCCGCCCCCCTCGCGGCCCGGCGCCACCCAGCCCTTCAGCAACCCCTTCAGCACCGCCGCCCGGCGCGGCCTGTTCTGAGCAGCGAGCCGCCCTGATTTGGGGAGCGCCGCTCGCTTGGCTGGCGGCCCTTGGCCGCCGTTGCCGCGAGGCCTACTCCGGCCCCATGACCACGCAGCGGGGATTGCTGTGCTGACTGCTGCGGCCTGTAGCAGTCAGCGCAGCGTCCCTTGCGACGCGTGCCAGGGCCGGAACCCCCGGTGCACGGCCCAGTGCCCGGATTTTGGAGCGGCCACAGTGTCGGCTGGCCGCTGTGAAGCGCGGACTCCACACCCGCAGCGTCGCTGCCGCAAGGAGTTGTCGCGCTGGGGGGCCACGCAGCTCATCCGCGACGATCGCCCGTGGTTTACGTCTGCAAAACCCTTCAACTTTTCGGAAGCCACATCCTGCTGTAGATGAGGACAGCTGGGGGGATAGTGCCGCAGCCTGCTGCGCGGCATTGTCTCCTTGCACATTTTCAGAACGCCAACAGGCGGCAGCTGCGAAAACTCCACACCTATGCCATCACATGACACGGGCAAGGCCGGCTGGTCGGCGCTGCTGGCGGCGGCAGCGCGTGAGGGCTCATGTCGGCAGGCGCAAGCCTGCCCAGGAGCAAGATGCCTGCTGCCAGCAATGGCCGATGCCGCTGAACCCCACCACCGACACTCCAGCTGCAGAGAGCTGTCAGACGAGGTTGTAGGGCAATAAATTTCCTTGGTTCTTGGCGGTCGGCACGGGTGTCCAATTTCCGCCGCACCTGCAATTGCCGCTCTGTCTGTGTCGTCAGCATCTGCCTGACATGACACCGACCTGAACAGATTATGCTTGTCTTGCATTAACAGCTAATGCTGATTGTGAGGCGCCCTCGACACAGCCACGGTTGAGTTTGTGGCGCCCGCGACGCTCCCTTAGGGCGACAGGGGTTGTTATCCGGGGCATGTGCGGCATGTACATGCTGCATGAAATTGCTTTATACACTGCAAAAGTATCGAGACCGGTGAAACTTTAGAGATTGCAACATTCGATGCGATCCGTCATATCATGTGCTGTGCAAGCCGTGTAACCCAGAAGAAGCACCTACACCGGTCTGCACAATTCCCCTTGGTCCATCAGAATCGGTGACGGCGGCCTTACCTTCACTTCTTCCACTTCAAGTGTCTGCGACACCTCTACCGTTCTCAAGGACTACAGGTTCTGCTGGCCAGGTTCAGTAGTCATGCTGATGTTTGCATCACAGTATATGCGGAAACCCGTTTCAGCAGCGACTCTTCGCAGTTTTGCACTCTGGTCCAGGGCGATCTGCACACACGCATCTGAACTGCAGTTATGTAGGGGATCTTAGCCCATCCTGGAAAGGGGTACCTTTCGTGAGTGGGAAGCGGCCCGACTAGCAGATTCCGTGAGGTCTTGACCCGAAACCGTGAGCAACCGCAACGCCATTTGCGGCCAACTCCGGACGTTGTAGCGCGCGCCACCCCAGTAGGATTGCAGTGTGAGAGTTGACTGAAGTCTCTATGGGCTCGGTGTACGAGATTGTCTCGGTACGCACAGGTTGGAAGCGTCTACATCCGGCCCGTTTCCACGCCAATCACCGTGTGCAGCGCGTCACTGCACGTATTTCGGCGGTGCTGACCTGCAAAGGCGCCTGAAAGGTTATAGTCACTCCGGTCATGGTGCGCAAGCTTGCGTGCTTGCTTTTAAGCACGACTTTTGCACTTGGGCGTGCATGCCATGCCTGGCTCGCACTCTCTTTCCAGCAGGCTTGGAGCTTATCAGAGTGTACTTTCCTGCCGACTGATGCTGACTCTAGCACGTGTTACGCAGGCAAGAAAGAGGAAAGCTACAGTGCAGACTGCCTCTAGCCCGTCAGCAAGGCGGCGGCGGTGTCTGGTGGTGGACGCAGCTACGGGCAGGCTCGTGCTTGTGGTTCAGCCTCAGCGTGCTCAAAGCGGGGCCATACTTCCCCAGCATGCAGCCGAGGAGCCTGACGCGGCAACAACGGCAGAAGCGGCGCTGCCGCCGCCGGCCACCATGCAATGCGACGGCGGGGCTGCCGCGAATGCAGACTCAGCTGAGCAGCCGGGTTTCGAGGCAGAGCCGCTGTTGCCGGAGCCGGACATCCCTTGGCGACGAGTGCTGGCTCGGCGCTGACAGCCTCGGTGATGCTGACGACGATGATGCTGGCGGCTCTCTTTCACCGCAACATTCGGACCTGGCCGCAAATGGCATTGCGGTGGACTCACGGATTCGGGTCAAGACACGGAATCTGCTAGTTGGGCCTCTTCCCACTCACGAAAGGAACCCTTTTCCAGTAAGGGCTAAGGTCCCCCACATGACTGGCATGCGGGAAACCTGGTCGAGTGCTGGCCGACGACAACACCGAGGTATCTGATCGTGCTTGCACTTTGCCACACTCCTCTACCTTTTGGCACTACAACTCTTCGGGTGTTTCATCGACCTCGAACACACCATCATCAAGGGTGTGCAGGCACACGTAAGATGGCAGCTGCAAGTCTGAAACTGAACATGCTTTCGGCAGCAGCTCGCGCAACGAGCAGCGCAGCTGGAGGCAGACGACCGTGTGATGTTTTAGGTGAATCTGCAAATGCCGTGTCTTTGCGGAGAGAATGACTCGGTGTTAATTCAACCTGGTTTATACCAACAACGTGGCATCCCTGTGCTCTCCACGCCCCTGCGATGTCGACTCTTTCACGTAAAATTCAGGCATGCAATGTAGCGGCGTCCTTTTTGTTGTTGAGTATGCTGTGGGGCAGGACGCACAAGTCAATATGGGCGCTCCAATGCAGGTGGCCGGCTCGTCGCTAGGCGTCTCAGCACACTCTCTCGCCTCGCAGCAGGTCTGCACCAGTCAAAGTCCGTGGCGCTTTGCTGCAGCACTGTGCGGACTGCTTGTAAGCTGTGACAGCGAGCTGCATGGGCCAAGCATGTGCAGGTTGCCGGCCGCATCGTAGTCACCACCATACGCGTACAGCTCTAACGCTGTCTGCCACGCGCCAGGCCGGACCCCTTTCCAGGGCGCCGCCGTGCCCGCGGTCACCGGGCAGCCCTGCAGCCGCGGTCAGCGCGCGTATCAGGTGGGTTCGCAGCACAGTCGGTGGCCTGAGCAAGCACGCCATGCCTGTGTCGGCCCCGCCACAATTGCGCGCCCGATTCTGCGGACCCTTGCCCCTGTCAGTGATGCATGGCCAGAGTGGGGGTCAGAACCGGAGGCCTGCAGTATCTGGGCTCACTCTCATCTCCAAGCCGCCCTTTGGAAGGCTGCCAGACGCTGCGTCGCCGCAGCGGACGGTCACCGCCCAATGCATCCAGCTGACATGCACCTGCTGCCCCCACAGGTGCGCGCCGAGAGCGGCGGCAACGGCGCGGGCAACGGGTCCGGCGAGTACGACTTCGACCTGTTCACGCTTGGCGCCGGCAGCGGCGGGACCCGCGCGTCGCGCATGTCAGCCCAGAATCACGGTGCGGAGTGGTGTGCCAGCTGTGATTTAGACGGCCATTGCTGCTTTGCCACCCTGACCTGCCCACCTGGACCGCCGGACGGCGTCGACGGCGGGCTGCCAGCGGGGCGCTGGGAAGCCAGGTCGGACGATGCTGGCCGCGCCGCTGCAAGCCCTAGCCTCGTCCCTGCACGCTGTGAGGCGCCGCCTCCACGCAGCGCTCCCGGCGCTAAGGAATTGAACCCCACCAGTGACTGCCGCTGCGCAGGCGCCAAGGTGGCGGTGTGCGAGCTGCCCTTCGGCTTCGTCAGCAGCGACGCCGTCGGCGGCGCCGGCTGCGTCCTGCGCGGCTGCGTGCCCAAGAAGCTCATGGTGTACGCTGCGGGCTTCACCCAGGAGTTCCGTGAGAGCCGTGGATTTGGGTGCGCTCCTTTTGGTCTGGCTGCGGAGGTTCAGCTGCGCATGGCGTCCTGCAACCGTGCAGAAATGAAGGAGAGGTGCTTCAGTTCGCTACTAGCTCGTCTTGGCCTGAGCCAGGGAGCAGATATAGTGGGTGTTCCAGCTGCGGTGGCAGGGCCAGGGAGCTGCGGCCGCCGTGCTGCTGACGCGCTTAGGCCAGTTCAGCTGGAGCACAGCAGCGCCAACTGACAGGCGGACGCTCGGCGGCTGCTGCGGGCAGGCCGCCAGCAGCGTGCCAGGCATATTTTTCATCAGCCTGGACCTAACATGCTGTGTGGTCGCAAGGCAGCCTCAGGCGCATCGCGGGGCGGGCGCCCGCAGCAGTGGCCTTGCAGGAGATGTGACCTGCCCACTGCTGTAAACTGCGACCGATGCCGGTCCCCGCAGGTGGAACGTGCCAGAGGGCCTGGAGATCGACTGGGACAGTTTCATGGAGAAGAAGAACAGCGAGCTGAAGCGGTTGAACGGCGTCTACGACAAGCTGCTGGCCAAGGCGGGTGTGACCTTCATCGAGGGCCGCGGCAAGCTGATCGATGCGCACACCGTCGACGTGGACGGCAAGCGCTACACGGTGCGGCTGTGCTTGCTTTCCCTTGTTGGCAAAGCGGCTGGCAACGCGTTGCCGAAGCCTTACTGACGGCATGCACAAACTGGTTGATGTGCATGCCGTTGATGTGGACGGCGACCGCCACACGGTGCTCCCCTTGCAGACCACTGGCTGTCGAGATCATCCTCACGCATTCTTCTTCGAGGTCGCCTTTGTGTGTTGACTAGCTGTGCAAATTAGGTGACAGGCTGCGGGAGACGTATTGCCGCTGCTGAGCATTTGATGCCCATGTGGACTGCAAATCTCAAGCAACCTCGAGCATGTTCTGCCGACAGCGCGTGCGCGGCATGCAATGAAAACGCACTATCCGTCTTCGTGGCAACACTGGCAACGCGGACGTGGAAGCGGCACGCAAGACTGGAAACGGTTTGGAACGGTCTGGGCGGTCTGGTCAACAATCTTTTGCATTTGTGTTCTGCAGGCGAAGAACATTCTGATTGCCGTGGGCGGCCGCGCGGTGCGCGCGCCCATTGATGGGGCGGAGCACTGCCTCACCTCCGACGAGATCCTGGTCCTGCCCAAGGCAAGCTCTTCCCCCAAAACCGCCCATTCTCCTTTCCCAACCCCGCAGCGCCTTTGCATCTCGTAGGTATTCGATTTGAACGCCTGCCTTTGCTTGCTTGCTGCAACACATGCTTTGGGCACAGCGCAGGGAGCGACACAGCCCCAAAGATGCTTACCCGGCCCTTGCAACCCGAAACCGGCATTGCCGCTGTGTTCCTTACGCAAGCCTTGGTGAATGCCAGGTCAAACGCAGCGTTTCGCCCGCCAAGTTGCTGGTACAGCAACATGGCGGTACGAGTAACTGACATTACGACGAGGTTTTCTTGTAGGTACCAAGAAGCTGGTGGTCATTGGCCGCTGCTATTTTGGCCTGGTGTCCATGTCATGTTCAAAATCCTGGACATGTGTTGGGTTCGACCCTGACCCCTGTTCTGCGCTGTTCTGCACAGGTGCCCAAGAAGCTCGTCGTCATTGGCGGCGGCTACATCGGCCTGGAGTTCGCCTCCATGTTCAACAACCTGGGCACGGAGGTGGACATCTTCATCCGCGGCGCGGGGCTGCTGCGCGGCTTCGACAAGGAGGTGTGAGACTGACACCGGAGCTCCCCAGTGCCGGATCCTGATGGCTCTGATCATTCTGCGGTGGGACGTCTTCATCCACGGCGCTGGACTATGCGGCTTCGGCGGCTTCGACGAGGGAGCGTCCCTGACACTGGCTCGTTGATCACGTATCATCTACGACACGGAGGTGGTCATGGCCGACGGTTTGCTGGCTCCAGGGTGTGGGTGTCAAGTGTGACACAGTGGACTGCACATCCTGCGCAGATGTGTGGTCGCACATGCTGCTGACGGCGCACCCTCCTCTGCGGCGTTCCGCCGCGGCCTTGCCGCACAGCTGCACTTTGTACCTGCCCTGCGCAGCATCCCCACCGCACAGTTGTGGGTGCATAGCCGATCGGCATGTACATGTCTCTCTGTGCTGACCCGCCTCCCTGCCTCCTGTGGCGCGCATCTGGTGGGGCTTTGGCGCAGTGCAGTACGAGCGAAGGGGCTGCAGACACACGGATGCGCCAGTCTCGATGCGGGAAAACCCTTCAATGCTCGACATCAAAGTCACGTTTCGAGCTCACCCGCCCTGTGCGGTTGCGCAGCTGGTGGACTTCGTCACAGAGGAGTACGAGAAGAAGGGGCTGCGGATACACAAGTACACCAGCCCAAGCCAGATCGTCAAGAACGACGATGGCAGCGTGACGGTGCACGCGGACAAGCAGAAGGAGGGCGGAGACGAGAAGGACGCCATCCAGGAGACCGCCGACTACTGCCTCATGGCCACGGGGCGCAAGCCCAACACAAAGAACCTGGGCCTGGAGGACGTGCGCAGTCTTCCACCCTCCAAAGCCCTGACGCATCCTGTGAGAAGGTGCCGTGCATGGAGTGGCTGCTGTGGAGGCTGATCCCGGAGGAGCTCTGGATCTGGGATTCTGCACGAGGAGCCGGCTGGCCCGCCGCAGACCCAGAGGCTTGCTTGCGCCGAGCGGCGCTGTGTGCAGATTGGCGGCAGACCACAGCCTCCACCGTGCCGTGCAGTTCACAACAGAGCCTGCTGGCTTATTGGCAGCTGACCGGTCGTGCGTCACATGGAAGCTCCTCTGACTGGGAGGAGCCTCGGCCAAGTGCAATCACTGTCCTGGCTCGGCTTCAGGATCTCTGCCAACTCCAGGTCGGTGTGGACCTCGACGACGGCGGCGCCGTGAAGGTGGACGAGTTCAGCCGCAGCAGCGTGCCCAACATCTACGCCATCGGCGACGTCACCAATCGCGTCAACCTGACGCCCGTGGCGCTCATGGAGGTGGGGGCTGCGGGGGGCATGGTTGCGCATGGGTTTGAAGTCTCCTTCTTAGGGTGTTATGATGCAGGGGGTGCGCCCGCACCGCCCTTCATGCGACCTCTCCTTGAAACCCTCCGAAAACGTCCTTCAGGAACCAGGGCGATGAACGAGTGGTGCAGCAGCACCGCCCAGGAACATTCAACAGGAGCAAGGGTAACCCTGAAGCCCAACCCTTCTGCACAGGGCATGGCGTTCTCCAAGAACGTCTTTGGCCGGGACGCGGACGCGCGGCCCGTGTATGAGAACGTGGCGTCGGCGGTGTTCACCGCGCCGCAGATTGCGACGTGCGGCCTCACGGAGGAGGAGGCCCGCGAGCAGTGCGGCGACCTGCTGATCTTCACCTCCACCTTCAGGCGAGACTGGTCGTCCACTTTACGACTGTCCACTCTGGTTGTCCACTCAGGTTGTCCTCTCCGAGTGGAACCTCGTTCTGCGGTTTGGTGCTCGGCGGCACACGCCTCGCCACCTGCGGCGCCAGTGGAGGTGGCACCAGTGGCGGCGCTGCAGCTCCACAATGGCGCCGTGGGTGCCAACGACTTTCTTACTTCTTCTGTCTGATCTGTCTGCATCGGCAGCAGGCGGCGGCGCCTCTCCTGGCGGCATGCTGACGGCATTCACCTGGCAGCCCTGCCCTGCGCCCGCGCATCGCCGCTCCCAGAGTGCTTCGCCAGGGTGCTGCATCGGCTGTCACACCGTCGCTGTGGAAGGGCAGAGGCTGCTCATTCCTGTCGGGAAGGCCTCTCTGCGCCATGGTGTCGAGCAACGGGCGCAACGGCTTCTTCGAGTTGGTCGTGGCCAATGTTTCCAAAGCGTTGGTGTCTCGTTTGGAGCAGGGGCATGCGGGCGACCATTTCGGGCGACGAGGGCAAGGGCTTCATCAAACTCATCGTGGCCAAGGACACGGACAAGCTGGTCGGCAGCCACATCGTCGGCTCCGAGGCCGCCGAAATCATGCAGGCACGCGCACGCTGCACGCACGCATTTGTACTAGTGGCCTACAGGCCTGCCGACATGGTAAACCGTACGTGGGTCTGCCGAGAGTTGTTGGCGGGGTCCCACGCGGCTGGTCGCCTTGCGCTGGAGCTTCAGACCGAGAGCACAGCCGTGTCTAGACCTGACAGGAAGCAGAGGTGCAGGCTTAGCTGTGGCAAATTAGCCACCCTCAGGCATCAAGGCTGTCATCAAGGCTGTTATCATCCACACCAGAGCAACTCACAGCCCCGGCTCCCGTGCCGCAGGGCATCGCGGTCGCCATGAAGATGGGCGTCACCAAGAAGCAGCTGGACAGCACGGTGGGCATCCACCCGTCGTCCGCGGAGGAGATCGTGACGCTACGCGACGTCACCCGCGAGGTGTCCGCCAAGGCCACCGCCGACGGCAGCCAGAAGGAGACGCAGCACGCCTGAAGCAAGGAAGGAGATGCCGATGTGACGTCGTTCCTGGGGTGGGGATGGCATTGGAACGGTGAGGCGCACGGGCGGCTGCCACCACGGGTGGCGATGGTGCCAGCCGCGGCGCTGCCACAGCTGGCCGATGGCGCTGTGGAGTCGGGCAGGAGACCGGCGAGTCTGCTGCGCATGTTTGATGCCCAGCGCTGGCGGTGTGCCGGCCCCTGCCCCGAGCCTCTGCTGGGCTGGGTGTCATGACGGCACTGCCGCTGGCTGCCAGCGCCTCACAGGCTTCGATTATGGGGCCATATCGCCATCGCTACAGGGCAAATTGCCTGGACGTGAGTGGCTGTCTAGTCGCGGCGCATCGTTAATCTGAACTCACCCACTGCATGATAGCGTGGCCTTGCCTGGGAGCGGTCAATCCATGACCTATTTCTTGGATGACGTTGATGCATCAGCATCTTGCAGCAGGTGAGATAGCATGTCTGTCGGGAAACATGTCTGTTGGGAAATGTTGCAGAACTGTCACCCGTTTGCGCACAAATTCAGCTACGGCGGCCGCAAACTTTGTTCCAGGGGTTCATGGTTGCTTGCTGCTATGAGGCCGGTGAGGGCGGAACGAAGGCGTCTTGAGGCTTGTGTAATGATACAACTTGCATCTCATTCGGGGGCTGACGGGCATGTCATAAAATGTTGCGGTGGCTGCCTGCTGCAGCCCGCAAGTGGACCGGGCGCAATGCCGCCGAACAGCTCGTATTATTGTTTGTGAGGCTATTCTGATATGAGAGTAACCGAATGAAACGGGCATGATGTACTCGTACTTGTCGTGTGCTACGTGTCATCAGTCAGCATTTAATGACAGTGGACAGTTGGACAACGATCTGACGCCCTCCGTCAATAGACCACCTCTAAGTGCGGGGATGCTCTTGACCATGCATGGCCGCTCTACCCTATTGTGGCACTGTAGCTGCGCGGTCAACAGCTTGCAAATTTTAGGCCATTGCAGCCCCTCATATAGGTTCGTCTAAGCTGAGCACAGACTCGTCCAGAGATAGAATCGTGCGCTATGGAGAGACAGGAAGTGCGAGAATAAGAGCGGTTGGCTATCGATTTACACAGCGCGTCCAACACTTGAATGGCTCGCAAACCGATCAATTTCTCTGCTTCGACGAGACTGGGAAATTCATGACCACCATGCCTGGTACCAGAGGCTTGCAGAGGCGGCGGCAACCTCTGATCCGGAGCGTGGCTGCCAGTGCTGCAGTGGCTTCGCCGCTGCTGCTGCCGCCGTGCTGTGAGGCTGCTGTCGCTGCCGCTTCCTTCCGCCACTGCCGCCAGCTGATGCCGCCCATGATGCCATTGTGTGCGAACCCAAGTCTAAACGCGGCTCGGGTACAGCATGACCCGCACGCGGCCACCCTGGAGCGAGAACAACGATGCAGTCAGATGAAGTCCAGCAACCAGCGCCACGCAGGAGCCGACCCACAACAGGGAGCGAGGCATGTGCAGGCGGTGTGCACGACCAGCGGCCGTAAGCAATGCCAGCCCCGGCAACAGGCGCGCTGGGCGGCTGCGCAAGGCTCGACTCCACACACAGGCCTGCGGCACACGCAGCCAGGGCCGGCACGTGCGCCGCAGGTGACTCAGCAATTCCCTATAACAACAAGGTCTGGCACTCTAAGACTGCAAAGACTGGGACTCACGATGGAGGCTGGCGGCAGGTTCTTGCGGAACTTGGCCCGCACCACGCCCACGTTGCCGTGCGCGCGCATGACCTGGCATGCGGCAGCAACAGTCTGTGCTAAGGTTTGAGGGTCAAGTGTCAGCAGGTACGTGCATGCGACCGGGCACCATTGTTGACGAGTGGAGCAACCCAACCATGCATGCTGGCAGTGCACACTGCTCCCTCGCAGCCGCGACATCGCTCAGCCAGTCAACGCATTCTGTCCTTGCTAGCAGGCGCAACGGGTTAGACAATCGCCGGCGCACTGATGACACTGATCACAGAGGCGTGGTCGGCCAGGGTGCAGCTCTCGGGGCCTCCACTCTGACAGACTGGCGAAGCTGAAAAGGTGCAAGTCCCCGTCGCAGCTGAGGCGCCCTACCTTGCCCCAGACGGCGCGGCACTGGGCAGTCAGCCTGCTCAAGATGCTGCAGCACGTTCCACGCGCAGAGAGATTGCAAAACAGCTACGATATGATGACAGAATTTCCCACCTTGCCCCAGATGACGCGGTACTTAGAGCCCTTGCGCTCGGTCTTGGCCTTGTAGATGTACGCCAGCCGCTTGCCCAGGTAGAAGTCCACCTCCGGCTTGGACTCCACGCCGTGGATCTTGATCAGCGATGTGTGCTCGTGCTGGTTGCGCAGGCCCCTGGAACAAACAGGGATTCAGTGCGTCGTCAGCAGACGTCGGCAGGCTTGGACCTTGATCAGCGACGTGTGCTCGTGGCAGCTTGCCCAGGCCCCTGCACGGAGTGAGCTGTTGTGGGCTTCAGATGCTGTATCGCGGCTGTCTGCTGCGCGCAAGAAGTATTGGAAATGTTCGCCGCTGCCCTGCCGGGCGCGGCAGTGAGGCATCGCCACCTGCGCAGCAGTGTTGATWSACCCCCCTTTCCTTCAGGACCAAAAACCTAAGCGCCGATGAAGCTGACTCTGCACATCACTAGCTATCCAGCATCCCTGCGGGCGCCAGCTTCTCTCGCCAACGGGAAAGCACTGACCGCATCGCTTGCCACACTGGGTGATGCTCTGCAACTAGATGTTGACAAGCGGCGCCGGCGGACTGTGCGGATGTCGAATCGTGTCAGGGCAGAACAAAGCCTGAAGGCGTGGCTCTTGACACAACAGTGACAGCAGACCCAGCTTTTTGACTCGCCGCAAATTAAGCCCCTGAGGAGGGGGCCTACGGCGCACAGACAGCCACATGGCAGCACGAATTGCAGCCAATGCGCTGCAGCAGCTAGCACCACTGCTGGCAGCTGGACCCAGGCACGACCGCACCCGAGCTGTAGTTGCGGCAAAGAGCCGGCTGGCGACCGCTGAGCAGAGCATGCAGGGGCCCAGACAGTTGATTGCCACTGCCCACTGCAGCTCCTCCACCCTCACATGCGCGGCGTCCGCCACATGCCAGTGCTGCGGCGCGTTGACAGCCGGCTGCCCCGTGTGCTGTGGCAGACGCTTCTGCTAGCTGCTGGAAGGCTGGGGTTGACTGCACCGCATGGCCTGCTCGCCGCTGAGCGGCAACACGAGGCAACCCCGCCGCTGGCATGTGCCGCTGGCGTCTCGCTGCCCGGCCCGCGACAAACCCACTGCAAACTATGCTCACCTCTTGTAGCCCAGGATGGAGCCCGACACGTACAGCCTGCAGGTGGGCACAAAAGCCAGAGTCGAGACCAAAGAATCAGCGTTAGAGCTTATGAGAGCCACATGAAAGGCGAGCCGCGCCCTCGTAGACAATCAAACCCCTGGCATGCGCATACTTATGCAGGCAAGCTTGGGCTGGGATTGGCTGCGCTGCCCCTGCTGCTGGAAGCAAAACAAGCAAGCCATCGCTGCTGCCGTCCCAGCTGCAGCCAAATGCACCGCTCCGCTGATGAACAAGTCTCCGGGCTATCTGAAGGTCACTCCGTCGCCCCTGACCACGCAGCGCAGTCATAGCTGATGCTCTCCGGCCAAGCGGATGTCGCTGGCATTTCGGAGGCGGCTACTGCCGCACGCTCAGGAACTGTCTGAGCGGGCAAGGCTGGGTGGCGACGCACCTCAGCGTCTCGCCACCCATGGCGCCGCACCCGCTGATGCTCCTCAGGCCCGTTGCCGTCACGAAAAGGCCGTCGCAGTGCATTCGCAGTGAGAAAGTCACAGCAAAACCCTCAGTACGGAAGCAGCATGGGGAAGCCGGAAGTATGCCACCCAGAAAGATTTGATGCGCAAGGATTTTTCGCGC
This sequence comes from Deuterostichococcus epilithicus, assembly GCA_033439295.1. NCBI lineage: Eukaryota > Viridiplantae > Chlorophyta > Trebouxiophyceae > Prasiolales > Stichococcaceae > Deuterostichococcus > Deuterostichococcus epilithicus. The sequence goes on from JAVTLE010000016.1 coordinate 301,177, forward strand.
GCAGCATTTTGCCTGCTGCATTCTGCCCGATCGGCTTGCTCAATCCTGCTGTAGATCTGGGCCCAGCAGCGCAGGGCTCAGTGGGCATCGGACGTATTGACCGGTGTTCATCGCACGGCTCTTGCCCTCTCTAGTATTGATCTGCCTCGCTGGCCATAAGGTCTTTTGCATCGTGTAGCCCTGTTCCGACTACAAACAACTGGACACGCAAGCCCTGTTTTCGCAGCGTCCACCGCCCCAGACCCCAGACCCCGAAGCAGCTACGACCCAGATGGTGTGGTGGCGCGGCGGCCTGGCGGGACAGATCGCCGGCTGCAGCACAGGCTCAAACCTGCCGCAGGCCTCGTCCGGTCCCATCTCACCCGGCACAGGCTCTGACAGGCGCAGGAGCAGGCTACACACGCCGCGATTGCCGCGGCGCCATGCGTTCGGCGAGATTGCCCCTGCGCCGCAGCGGCGGCCGGAGCGCTGGCACGTTTACGCTTTTTATGAACCGTGCGCACTCCTTGACTGCATCTTGTGGCACCAAGTGCTGTGAACCAACGTTGGAGCACATTGCCGCCCTGCATGGCGCCGTCCCCACCCACTGTATGAGGATATTCGCCTGTTCTCCATCCTGTGGTGCACCCGCACACCGCTCGTGCTTTGCAAGGCATCGCCTTGCAAACTGATGCTAGCAACCTCTCCAGTCCAGCAAGACCTGTCCCATACCGGCTGCAGCCTCCCGACAAACCTGCCGCTGCTACCTGCGGCAGCAGAGCATGTGCATGTGGACGTGCAAAATGGGGAGATTGCAACCGCACCTGTGTTTGCACGCACGTTTCTCCTTCCCCACCGTCTTGCCCTGTGTGCCGCGCAGCCTGACCTTGGACGTGCGGCTGGAGCTGCGCACCCTGGCGACGCGCTACATTGTGCAGGAGGCCTTACTGCTGGATCTGGTCCTAAAGGTGCGGGCGGCGTCCAGTTCGTCAACCCCTTGGATCCAGGCTTATGTCCTTACAGCCGAGCCGCTGAGTGCTGGTCGTGGACGGTTGTTTCGAGACGACATTTGAGGTGTCATTGGCTGCCACGGACGCCGCAGCCTGCCGGGCGCGTGCGGCGCACCCTGTAGCGCGTCTGCAAGCACACAGCAGCTGGGCTGATGGAGGCCGCATCGGCTGCGCCTCCACTAGCTGCCAGGCGCAGCCGCTCTGCGCGAACATTGAGCGGAACGCTGGCCGCCTGCCGCGGGGCAAAGGCTCGGTCTCAAGCGTACCTACCAAATCCCTGTATATCCAGAACCCTCGAAAGTTGGTCCGCCCAGTGGACGACACAATGGTTTATCCGGTGCCTGGGCGCAGCGACCAATGAGCAGTGCAGCCGCGGCGAAGGCTCAAAGTCTCACACAGTTTTCCGCATTCTGTGGCGTAGTGGGCGTGCCGTCATCCGACCCGCTGCCTGGGCCTGGCGGTCAGCTCTCGTGTTGCAGCAACTGCGCAGTCTTGCACACTCCTTCTGTGCACTCCTGCGCAGTGGACGACACGATACCCGACCGGCTGCCTGGGCGTGGCGACCCAGGAAAAGTCGAGCCGCGCATGGGATGCGATCGCTGTTGCGACGCTGGGGACAGAGCTACAAGGCCTCTTCCCCACCGCGCTGTGCGCGATGTACGCCGCGATCTCGCCGGAGCGGAAGCTGGCGGCAGGCATCTCGTCCCGCCATCACAGGGGCGCCAGGTGATTGTCGGCTCAAAACCTTCTACTCTCCTTTTCTGCCACCCTCTGCACGAGCGCAGCAGCAGCCGCCATGAAGCATATATTGGCCGTGCGTGTGCACGGGGGTGCAGACCACATAAGCAGCTCTGCAGCCGGCAGGGCAGGGTGCCAGGCCAGGGACTGACTCCATGAGCAGCGGAAAGCAAACCACTTTGCTCTGGCAATAGACACACTGCACATGCCAACAAGGCGGACCCAGCCCCGCACAACAGCCGGCAGGAAAAGGCAATCGACGAGGAGGTCGTGGCAGAGCTGCCGAAAAGTTGAATCCACACATGAGGTAGCATTTGTTGACACTCGGCACGATGCACAAGCGCAAGCCCAACACAGCACTGCACCCGCTGGGACGAGGCAGCGAGCGTGAACACATCTACAAGAGCACACTTGCTGTCCAATTTTGACATATGCACGATGCAGACCCAACCAGCACTACAGCCGGCGGGACAAGGCGCTCGACGAGGAGGTCATGTCGGCGTGGGCAGACGAGCGGCGGCGGCAGCGGCGTGCTGCACGCTCCGGGCAGCGGTCGCAGGAATTGAACGATGCGGTGCGGCTCGGCCGCGCCCGCCGCCTCGTCGCCGCTGTTGAGCGCGCCATCCACATCCTTGAGCAGCAGGTTTGTTCTTTGATAGCCGTGAAAGGACTCGTCCGTTGTAAGATGCGCTGGACAGCTGCTTTGAGACTTGGGCGTCCGGCGCTGGGCCTTCGGGCGCGAGCACAGGCGGCGCCTGCGCCGCAGCGCCTGCAGCAACGTGGCGCTCCAGGCCTGACAGGCGGTCCGCTGCTCAGCTGGCGCCGCTACTCCGCACCGGCCCCTCACAACCGTGCTCGTGAACCTGATGACTTTACCACCAGCCGCCGCAGGGCACCGCGGGCGATGCACCCTGCTGTGACGCTCTGTCGGCCATGACACACAGGAGAAAGCGGTACAGCGGGACGCGTCGGCGCTGGGGCCGGCGCAGGCGGCGACCGCTGAGGCGCGGTCGGTGCTCGAGGCCGGCCGCGCGCAGCTGGCGTGCCTAGAGGATGCAGTGGGCGCGGCGCAGCAGCGGCAGGTGGCCCACCAGCTGCCCTCCCCCCGCCCCTGCTGCTGTCGTGCACCGATGAGCAGCGGTCTGGTGCGTGCCTGGCTGTGCCCCTGTGCTGCCGGGCTGGACGTGGGGGCGGCAGGGGCGGTGGCGCGGAATGGCCGACAGTCCCGGGGATGGATGGGGTGGGGTGTGTTCCCGTGGGGACTGGCGAGCCGGCAGGCCCGGGCAGCGACTGCCGCTGGCGGGCACCGCTGCGCCGCGGAGCGCTCGCGCACGACTTTGCACCTCGGCCGGGCTTGCGCAGCGCGACACAGCGCATGCGCTCCAGCCAACCCTGCAGCCGCTCCGCAACAGATCTCATGGCAGTCTCCTGCGGCCTTGTGAAGGTCTCGTGTCTGTTTGCAGGCGGAGCACAAGGCGGGCGGGCGCCCCGGTGGCGGCACAGCTTGGCAGTCCGTGCGACCGTGACCCCTCGCAGTGCAGCGGAGACCCGCGCTTCAGACACTCCTTGCACACCTGCCTCGGTCGGGACCAGCCGGTGCCCCCGCCTGGCGCCCCGCTGGCGGCCCACCTGGCATTCCCCTGCGCATCGATGCCGGACGGCATACCCGCCACCGCTGCCGCAGCAGTGCGCACGCGCAACCATGAACGGCTGCTGCCGCTGCTATGAAGCCATTGCAGCAGCAGCGGCGGCAGCAGGAGTAGTGGCAGCAGCAGCGAGGAGCGACACGACAGCGTAGCAGGCTGGACATCCAGCGCCGTCCGATTTGCCGGGTGATACACCGCGGCATGGGGGCGAGCAGCACGCCTTGTCACCAAAAAGCCGTTTGACGCCGGAAGCAGCGACGTCACCAACTGCTGCCTGGAATCTGGTGTCGTGCAAACCTCCCACGCCTCACGCTGAAGGTGCGACCGCTGCGCAAATCAAGTCACTCACTGCAGACGCGCGCAGATGTTGGATAACCGCCGAGCATCATGCTGCCAAACGCGCCTTGAAGGCGCCAAGAACAACATGCGAAGTAACGACAGCTGGAGTGCATCTCGAGGCCATGGGAAATAGCGATTGAGTGGTGGCTGACATCTGCCGTGCTGCAGGCTGTGGTTCAGGCAGTCTGCTGCAGCAGAGACCGGCAGCCCGCAAGCCTGGGCAGCACGGAGCTGCTGACGCCAGGTATGCGCAGGCAAGCGGTTGTCGGGCTGCCACGGGAATGTCCAGCCTGAGAAGCATCCGAACTCGTCTGCACATCCCACAGCGTTTGCCTGTGGTCGGGCAGGCAAGCTGGGCTCGAAGATACGGTATATCAGATAGTGTGTGCATGCTTGATTGTGTCAGTGAAATCAAGTTGGGTTTGTACGTAGGGAAGAGAGTCTTCGAGAGCAACCTCGCTAGGAGCTGACCTTTCAACATCCTGCAAACAGGTTTCTCAGACATCTGTTGCAGCTTTGTCACAGTCTATCAGATCTGGTAGTGCATGTCAATCCCAATCCCAATCCCCAAACCGTCAACTGCAAGCTCAACTACCCCCATGACATCATGGAATTGGCCACCCAGACCAACCATTGCTGCGTTTCCCTCATGTCTGGTTCCTTGTTGGTTCCTTGTTCTTGTCAGATCACCTCTGACTGTGTCAATGCCTGGCCGACCCCGCTTGGGTGCATTCCACCCGCCTACGCAATGTTATGCGTTGTTCAGGAAATCTAATTTCTGTCATATCGTTTCACCGGCAATGTCTGGCTTGTGACCGCTGCAGTCGCTGCTTGAGGCGCTGCCGCTGGCCTTGGAGGGTGCCGTGGCGCCGGCACCGTGCGGCTGCACCACTGGCAGGTCCACCACGGGCGGTCTGGCGCCCGCGATGTAGGCAGGGCCGACCAGTGAAAGCGCCACCGGCAGGAAGACGAGGCCGACCAGCAGGGAGAATAGGATCGTGCCAAAAAGGAGGTCAAAGAACGTTCTGAGGATCGTAGAGCTTGCCGCTGCCAACGGCAGCGTGCCAATGAGCGCGGTGATGCCGCCAAGTGCGACCGCTGCACCGGTGTTCTGCATCGATTTGGCGACCCGCTCATTGCGGGAGACGCCCGGCGTCGCTGAAAATTTGACGGCAATGTAGACGCTGTAGTCGACCGCAAGTCCCGTAGCTGTGATAATGTTGATCACGGACACGCTGCGGTGCACAAGTCAACTTGCCGTCAGTAGTGGTAAACGTCCGGCTGTCCAAGCTGGCGCCCAATGGACATCCGATGCAGCCTGCAGGCTTGGCCGTCACTCGATATTGAGTCTTTCCTCAAAGCTCCTTCAAGTGCAGTGGTGCTTCATGATTGCAGGTGGCCTGCCATGCTGCTGGCAAGAGGCAGAAGGCCCAGAAGACAAGGGTGGGCATCTCACTCGTTGAAGCGCAGGCCCAGGATCCACAGCTCGCCGAACAGGAACACGATGACGGCGGCGACGCAGCCCATCATGAGCAGCGTCGTCAGCGGGTGCACCAGCAGGACCAGCAGCACGGCGCCGACGCCCACGACTGCATATATTGCGAAGTCCAGTGCCGCCTTGGGCAGCTGCGCGCTGCCCGCCCTGCGCAGGCAGAGCAGGAGCTGGTTGGATTTGTGAAACACCTGCCCTGTGCAATCGCCACCGCCCGTGCCCGCACATGTCAGGTTGATATACTTAACCTCTGTCGACATGGAGGTGGTGCAGCCCCTTCAATCAATCCACTGAAAACCATAGACAGCACTACTGACCCGACTTAGTCGCTGGGTATCTTTGCGCCTGTGCACTCACCAGAAGATGTAGTCGGAGGTGTACAGGAAGAAGGGGATGTCGTCATCGGACGTCGAGCTGACATTGAAGATGTCTCTGTTGACGCGCTTTTGCGTCTCGCGCAGCGCATTGTATGCATTGGAATCGTACTTGCCCTACAGCGGTTTGGTGCCGAAAGGCTTTCATCAAAAGTTCTTGCATTGCCCATTCGTGTGCGTCCTCAGGCGTGTGCGTCATCAGGCCTGGAATAACAGTGTGAAGGCCACGAATGGGCACACGCTAGAAGCCAGGTTCTGTGCAGGTGTGTGTTCGGATGCCAGTGGCGCCACTTCGTATCAGTTGACTTACCTCGCCGTTGGGCGCCGAGTGCACTGCGCCAAGCTGTGAAGTGACGATCGTGCCGTTGCCCGCGCGAATGACATTGTTGCGGCTCTCGGTGCCGGCCGGCGATGCCAGCCACTCTGTCAGCAGCGGGTAGAAGCTTGCCTGCAGCCATGAGCGGGCACATGCGGCATGTTAACCCCTGCCTTGGAGAGCCTGAGCGGGGGTCACGGCCTCATCGCGGCAGGGCATTCCCTCTGTCAGATGCTACGCATCCTGCCTTCGACTGTCGCCACCAGGTCTTCACTCACCCCGCTACCCCAGGGTGTCCGGTTGCGCCGTGTCACCGGCCTTCTGACGAAAGGCCACGGCAGCAAAGCCGAAGCAGCAGGTCCTCCACCTGACACTGTAGCTGGGTTCTGCAGCGCAGCTTATCGACGGTCTGAGCCGGAATGAGGAGCAGCATGCCTGGGGCACACAACCGCCGATGGGCTGCGGGTCCGCCAGCGCCCCCAGCGGTGGTTGCACCAAGGCCACATACGGGTTGACACAGCCGTCGCTCGTCAGCGCCACCTCCGGGTGCTCTGCTTCCACCCACTGGATGAAGCCCAGCAGCCTGGTTGGAAGCGCACATCGCATTCAGCATCGAGATGTATCCTGACAGCGTGGGGGGACCGGGTGGCGGTCCTCGCTGGTTTGGCGATGAGGCGCCGGCTGCGGCGCCAGCGGCGTGCCAGACTGGCCAGGGGCGGTCCGAGCCCCGCCTGTGAGGCGAGCGGCATGCAACATGGCCAGGCGACGATGCTCGTTGAACGCGCCCGTGCATGCTGTAACACACGCCGGGAATGTAATAGAGGACACGTGTTCTTCCAGATGTTGTGATCGAAACACGCACCAGTTGTCTGCAAAGGCGGACAGCGTGGCATTGAAGTAGTCGGTGTGGACCGTCTCGTTGAGCGCCACCAGCATGGCGGCCTGCACTGCCGGCGTCGACTGGTCCACTCCGCGGAAGAAGAGCTCCGTGCTGTCGCCAGACTGCACGGGTGAGGCGAGGGACCCAGTGAGGGCGAATTGACATGAAGGAGGGGACACCCCCTGGCGGCGACATCTCCACTGGTCGGCTGGCAACTTCAGGCTGTGGCGGCTGCACATCCGAAGCATGGAAGCGAAGCTAATAGAGGCCATGAAAAGGCTCTGCTATTGCAGAGGGCATGCCGAGCTGCTGTATGAAGCTTGCCTGCTTGTCGAAGTAGTCAGTGTTGATCTTCTGGAAGGGGATGACGTAGGAGCCGTCTGGGCATAGGTCCTCTATTGGCTGTCCTTGATCCACTTTGAAGATGCCTGAATAAACAGGCAGTTTGACGCATCAATCACATGCTAAACAAACCCAGATACGCTGCTGTGTGGGCTCAAGCACAGGTGAGCATGCCATCTGCTTTGCATGGGAGAGCACAGCCTGCTGAGGCAGGCCGGGTGGAGTTGGCTGGAGTGGGCATCGGCGCGGCGGCGGGAAGTGGCGGGATCCTGCCCCCTGCACGGTCATGCATTCTTTGGGCCATGCGTAGCACAGCTAGTACGCACCAGCGATGGAGACGCCGAGGTAGGCAAAGAACACCGCCAGCACAAGCGCCTTGACCGGCTTGGACAACAGGAAGGGCGTGTACCTGCGTCACGAGCGCCCGCTAAGATGAGAAATACCGGCAGAACGTCAGCTGCTGCTGCGCGCCGCCTTGCTGAGCGAGCAACGACGCGGCACGCAGCCTGGGCTGCTGGCTCACGGCTTTGCGCCAAGACGCTCGCATCGGCAACGAAGCACTCACACTCCACAACGACTCGGCGCGGACCTCTGGTCGTGGCACCCCAAGGTGTGTCTTCCTTAGGGTCCAAAGCCCTAACCCTCCCAGGGCAGAGAAAGACGGGTCGCGCACCAGTTGGAGATGAAGCGGTGGATCCTGCCCTCGCGAGCGCGTGCGGCGCGGCGCGCCGCCATCACAGATCCGGCCTCCGGCACCGGACCTGCCTGAAAGCGCGGCTGCGGCTGTGGAGCCGCATCCATCGCCTGCATCTCGTGGCCTGCAATGCGCAAGGGCGGCCGGCTGGTGAGCTGGAACCAGCTGATATAGAGGGTACGAGGAAGTTGGGCATCATGTGGGTAGATGCAGAAGCACATCATTGCATTCAGGAGCGCGTCCTGCTGGCATGGCGCCCTGAACTGATGCACATTGCAACACCAGGTCATGCTCGTGGCATACCCTGTGCTCGGAGCACAGATTTCGGGCTCATGCTCGTGCAAATACCCCTGTCGTTCCAGAATAGTGATGAATCTCTAGGACAGCAGCTGTCGCAGCAGCAATAGCACATCACTGCCGGAGGGCGATTTTCACTCCAGGAACGCACCGTCCGGGCAAGCCTCAGCGGCAAAGGCCTCCGCGTCTGCCTTCGCCCTGGACGACGTGATGCAGCAGCAGCAATCCACCCGATAAGCTGCAATGCGCCGCTCGTTGAGCACGAAGGCCGCCAGGAAGAAGGTGGTCAGCACTACGAAGTTGGTCGCCACGCTGATGGTGGCGAAGATGCTGAACCTGCATCATTGAGAGCAGAAAGACTGGTCCATTATGTGACCAGATGCCGAGAGGCAAGTTGTTGGGGGGGTTGGGACTTGTTGGTTCAAATCCCCCTTCTTTGGGGAGGAAGGGCAAGTTGGAGGGGGGCAAGTTGGGTTGGGAGTTTTGGAGGCTATTACGCAATGAGGATGACTTCCTTGTTGGTTGCATCCGCGGTGCGAGGTCGTCTGCACATCGACCAATGAGCAGCCCGCCACTTTTTCAATCATTCTCGAAGCCAGTCTGCCCCAAGACCCTGCCACCGCACCAGTGAATGGCGGGGATGGCGGTGATGGCGCCCAGCCCAAAGGCGACGACATTGGTGGCTGCCACCACAGCAACGGACAGACCGGCGGTCTCCATGAGCCGCTCGAAGCGCTGGCTCCGCGTCAGGCCCGGCATTGTGAAATCAAGCTCGTCCAGGCCCTGATTGAAATGTCCAAAGTCAGTGTCAGATCCAGTGATGTGTGCGGCAGGGCAAGCAATGCCGGCGTGGCGTAGCAAGGGTAGCAGTGGTGTGACCCCCGGCCGCGGCGGCGCAAATATCGTGCTGCTGGCACGGCAGCGGCTTGCAAGTTGCACAACAGTAGTGCTGATCGCTTCGGAGTCCAATGTGGGGAGAGTGTCCATAAATAAGCACGCAGGGAACCACACCTTGACGAGGATGAAGATGACATCGAGCCCGATACCCTCGAGGATGTATGGCAGCGTCTGCGGCAGACCAGTGATGCACCTCACAGCGGCCAGGCGACGAGCAGGGGTCATGCAGACGACAAGCGACGCCGCGGCATCGACCAAGCCACGCAGCTACCACCGAGTCCACAAAACAACCGACCTGCTGCAGCGAGGTGAAGGGCAGCCCAATGAGCATGGACAGGCCATAGCCGGCCACGATGCCGAAGATGATGGCCACGATGCCCGTCAGCGCCAGGCTGGTGCGAGTGAACACACTGTCCCGGCTGCAGGCGGCAAATTTCAAAACCACAGCGTCAGGGATCACAGCCAGACAGAAACGCGGAGCTGGCACGAGGACGAAGACTGCTGTCCCCACTGTGTGTTGGCGGGAAGCTAGAACTGTGTCGAAAACTTGTGCCTGAGGCAACAGGTAGTTCTGCGGCAAAACACAGCGGTGCGCATGATGATGCAGTCCCAACTGCGCAGGAAGGCGAAACTGAAACCTGCGTCCGGCTCGGAATTTGCTGCCAAACATACTCAAAACTGAGACGTGCCGGGACACACGAGATTGGACCATCGACCACTTGGCGCCAAGATCGTAATTGACATCAGGGCGCGCCGGCAGGGCACATCCCCAGGGGTGAGACTGCAGCTACTTTTGGGGGCTGCAGAGCCCTACGAGCAGCCGATACGCACCTGGACAGAAACACGACAGCGAGCACGATGAAGATGGCGACGGAGATGGCAATGAGGTAGATGTCGCTGCCGATGGAGTCGCCAATGGCTTTGTCCACTGAGTTGGCGGCCATGTAGTTGAGGGTGACATTGGCAGATGCCGCCGCGCGCGCCTTAAGCAGGTCGGCAAAGGCGTCGTACCTGCGGCAGAGGCATTTCCAATACTTTGTAATTCTCACCATACTATAAGCTGATCATGCGCATGCTGAACCGCAGTACCATACCTGTGTGCCAGGGCTCTGCATGACGCTGTGGTGCAGAGTGGCCGCAGCGCGCCATACTTGATGTCACAGCCTCGCTGCTTTGCACTCTTGTTGTGTGCACCGAGGAGGCAGCATGAGCACATGAGCACAGCCGGCGGTGCTGTGGCAGGCACGGTAACGAACGCTCACCAGGCGTCCGCGACCCGATCCGGCACTGCCTTGGCCACCCCGTAGCCAATGGACACGGCGAAAGCGCCCGTCAGCGTCGGCGGCGAGCTGCTGTGGCCGCCCTCCAGGCTCAGACCGCCGAAGATGGCAAGGGGGTTGGCGCTCCTGCGCAGCAGCATGGTGTTCAGCATACGAGTTTGTACGAGCAGGTGTGCAGGCGCAGAGACGACAGCACATTGAAGTGGTGCATCTGTTGCTAGACCTCGAAGAGCACACATATCTCGCAAACCACGGACACCCAACCGAGAATTGCATCGTCAGGATGAGCACTCACGAGCCGTCCGGGAACACGAGGCTGTTGACGTCCGAAAGCAGAGCGCTCCTGTTACCAGCGCCGGGGTCCGCCGCCGAGCCGTGAACTGACGACAGGTATTGCGCAAAGCTGGAATTCCAGTACTGAAGGTACCTGCGCAGTTCAGCGACAAACGTGTGAGTCACGCAGCTGCTGCGGCTGGCCATGCGGTGAGGCCAAGCAATCCTGTCATGCAAAAGAGTCAGCGAAATGGGGCTGGCTGGCCGCAATTGCGAAGACTCTAGGATGCAGGGTGCGCCATCATCCCATATGTGGTGGACCTCGACTGGACCCGAGCAATGGTCAGTTGCAAGAAATGCGCACCCTGTGAAACCGCAGGCACCGACTTGAGTGCGAAAGCATATGTCGGCGAATGAGATTTCGCCGTCATTGTCTGTCGGCCACCCTGGGCTGACGCTTGCCGACAGGTTCGTAATGGCATTATGCAGCTGGAACAGCTCCCATGTTGCCTCCAGGTTTACGACATCATTGGACAACCCGGCCACAGGTCGCGCCGAGCCGTACACCTGCGCCACAGTTCGCGCAGGCATTGCCTGTCTGAACGCATGATCACACGGGGTAAACCGTTGTATGCCTTCGGCATGGCGCATGAATCCTAACGCGCATCACACCCAGCCAGCGGGAGCAGAGCTACATGGTGGGCCGTGTGCGCAGAGCAGAATTCATGCAACAGCGGCAAGCGCGCCGCATGCGCCCAACTTGGGAGCACAGTGTCCAGTCGCAGTTTGCAGACCCAGCTCACAAGCAACGCAAGGCGCATGCTGCGTGCAAGTGCTTCGTTGGGGGTGTGCTTCACCGTTGCGAGGACACTGTATGCTGCGTGCAAGTGGCGCTCAGTGCAGTATCCGCACCTCGGCGCCATTCTCTGTCGAGCCGTAGGTGTCTTGTACGTACCCACGGTGCCGCATGGGCGGGCTGTCCTGCGGCACCCTAAACAGCGAAGGAGCACAATCGTGGCTGCAGCGTCAGGCAAAGTGGTGGCTTCTTCAGGCCGCTGAGGCCTGCTGCCGCAGCGGCCAGGCGGGGCCAGGCCGGCTGCCTCTGCCGCTTAGGGCTCGTCGCATTGCCTCTCATTTGATAAGTCGGCATCAGAGCCTCCCATAAGGCCATCAAAGGTCTCCGTGACGAGGACTTCGTGCAGCTGCAGGTTGTATACGTAGCTGCGGGCTTCGGGATCAGCTGTCGGATGCGACTTGACATAGCAACGATGTCCACATACGCAGGCATCGAAGGTGCTGCATGTGCTGCAAGAATGAATCGCTGGTGGGTTCAGTGAGGATCGAGTCAGAAACGGGCACGTGACTACACCGACGACGCCAGATGCCAGCAGCTGCGGCATGCCACTGAGCTAGGAAAACCGTCAGATCTTTGAACCATTCCTAGGCTCCTTACACCACGGCTGCGCTCTGATCGTGACCCGCCGGGGGGTATCACTTGCATGGGCACAGGACACAGTGCGTGCAGCAGCGCACCATAGCTTGTCGGATTTGCTCTCGCTGTGTATGCGCGCCCACCCACCAGAGCATGCCGCTACCAGCAGCGCCACGGTGATCAGGACGGCCACAGGGCGCCGGGCAACGAAGCGACCCTGTCGCCCCAGCGCGCTGCCGACTGATCGATTCGCACAGGATAGCACCCCGATGTAGCCCTGCCAGGCTTTTGAAAGCAAAGCTGCCATGATGGATGGCTTGTGGTTCCCAAAACAGTTGTTTGTGCTGCTCGTACTCCGAGCTGGCTGGGTTGTCGGACAGCAGCCCGACGTCAAAAGGGGTTGACGCGGGTTGACGGGTCACGTACGTAATGGTTATTGGCCACTCGCTATGCTCCCGAGATGCCGGACCGAGCAGCCCTGTCACACGCTTATGCTCCCGAGCCGTCCGATCGCTGGTGCACGATAGCAAGATAGGATAGCAAGACTCACTTGAAGCGGGCCCACGCGCTTCTGAAGCTTCTTTCCTCTTTCCGCCTCGGTGTTTCGGAGCCGAGGTGCGCCCTTTACTGAGGCCATCTCGTTTCGTTTTATCCACTTCCCCTCATGAGCATTGCGCTTCCGCTGCGCCTAACAGCGCACTCCATATCATGAATAGCGCCCGAAACTATAGCCACCAGTGGCTCCTATCACAGGGCAGCTCGTCGACCAGCTTCTGTTCAAGTTGGCAAACCAGAATCTGCGACGTTGTGGCTGGCCGATGCGTGATTAGGAGCAGCTGCGCAAGCCTAACAGCACGTGGCAGAGCCAGTGCAGTGCGCGAGCGTCCAGCCAAGCGTAAGGCGCCGGCACCGCAGCCGATGGGCAGAGGCCAGCGCGCGGCACAGCAAACAAACACGCAAAGCACGGCGCTCAGCCAGCTGCAGGTCGCCAGGAAGCAGAGCCCGAGAGTAGAGAGCCTGCTGGGCTCGGACATATTCCAGGTGTGGCTGCCGCCGGTGTTCCTCTTTGCCGCATCATGCTGCCTTCCTACCGTGGCCGGCCACGGCGCTACGAATTCTCGAAGCTGCACTGCAGCGTTCGCAACCCATGCTTGCGCACAAGCAAATGCCACATCTGCAATAGGATTCACGGCGCCGTCGCTGTGCACATCTGCAGGTCCATGGCGTGCTGACGCCGGAAGAGTGCAAGTGCTTCATCGACGCCGCTGAGGCCTTTGGCTTTGTGCACCAGTCCAGTGCGGCCAGTTCCCCGCTCCTGACTGCCCGCGTCCTCTCCGCTGCTGCAGCCTCCGCCGATGCTGCCCTCAGCGAAGCGAGCAAGGTGCTCGCATCGCTTGTCGAGCACCTGACTATGCGCTCTTCTCCACCCGGCAGGCCGGGGGCCGCGCTTCGGCGAGGCGTTGCGGGACAACGGCCGCATTCAGGTGGGCAGCTAGGTCTCCTCCTTCTCCAGGTCCGTTCTGCTGGCTTGAGCGGACCGAGCCCGCCATGCGCACACGGAATGCGGGTTGCAACCACTCGCTGCCGTCGGGCGGAATTGCATGCCTCTCTCAATGCACAGCAAGTCGCTTCATGCGCTTTGCTCCCAATCGCGTCCCAGTGCGTAGCTCCCACACACTCACCTCTAGAATCGAGGGACACATACCATACGACTGCACGTCGCTGATGTCGTTCAGTGCGGCTGCGATTGCACGAGTTCAGTGCCTCCATCAGAACCGCAGCGCTGCAGTGCCCTAGCCGGAGGTGTGCAGACCGCTGACACACCTGAGGACTGGTTGTGGAGACTGGTCAAAGGCAAGGCACCCCGACACCGACTGGCCGGAGCACCGGAGCCTTGCTGAGCCTTGCCTGACTCGGTGCAAGGTCCAAGATCCGGAGCTGGCACAGCGGCTGTGGGAGGCGACTGGCCTGCGGCAGATCTGCGCGCGGCTGGGGGTGGGCGGTCGCAGCGCCGTGGGCCTCAACCCCAACATCCGCCTGTACAGGTGCACTGCCGAGACCCAAGCACCCAGAAACCTCACCTTGAGCGCGCGCACGGACGTGGCTAGCCAGCTGGAGCTGGCCGGCTCATGCGCGCGGCTGCCGGCGCACGGTGCTCGCGCACATCATTCAGGGTTGCTGCAGGTCTGGCCCGCCGCTGCGATGCGGCCATTCCAGGCCATTCGAGCATTCCTCGCACAGACGCTGGGCCGTGTGCGATGCGATGCAGGTACACGAAAGGGCAGCACTTTGGGCGGCACATTGACGAGAGCTCAGAGGCGGCGCCGGGGCAGTGGACCGCATACACCCTGCTGATCTACCTGTCCGGCGGCCTGGCCGGCGGCGAGACTGTCTTTTACGGCGCGTTTTGGCCAGGATCCTCAATCACAGCTTTGTGGGTTTGGTTGGCGTCGGGCCTTGCACTGCTACTGACACATCTCAGAAGGCACGCAGGCATCAGCGCTGACATACAAACTGCGGTCCCTGCTGATGGTTGTGGCTTGTTGCGCAGGCAGTAGGGGCAGGAAAGTGGCTGCGGTGGCGCCGGCGGCGGGACTGGCGCTGTTGCACCTGCACGGCAATGACTGCTTGGAACACGAGGCAATGGAGGTGCGGCGTGGCGTCAAGTACATCCTGCGAAGCGACGTAGTCTTTGCATAACAAAGGCTCGCCACTGGAATCTAGGACGGCGCAGATTGGATGTGGCAGCTTGCATGAGGCCGCCGCTGCACAGGGCGGTCTTTGTGGCGGCGTGCGACTGCTGCGGCTTCAGCTGTGAGGCGGCACGCCATGGCAGCTTGGCGTAGGCGTGCGGTGTTCTTCTCAGGGATCCCCTGAGAAGAGAGCCTGGCAACCTGACTTGCAGGCTCTGATGTGAGCCAGGATGCTGTAATGGGTTGGCAGGATCTAGTGCTGCCATGGCGAGTATCTGCTGGTGACGTGAGCTGCCGTAACGGCGGTGGCGCTGGTTGCAAGGCCAGACTGAATCTGAAGTTTTCAATCTGTCCACGGACAATGTGCGATCGCATATGGCATTGGAAGGTTGAACACTTTGCACCGGAGACAATTGCATTACAATCACAATTGACGTACGTACAATTTCAATTGCCATACAAACAACGCAGCACATTCCAAACACAACTCAAACAGCACGACAAATGTTTGGCGCCTCCGCTGACGATTGTCAGCGTCAGGACCTCACGCATCCAACACCTGTTCGAGCTCTTGCGCTACCCCATGAGAAAGTCGCAACCCTGCCGCCACCAACATGTCCCTTTTCAGATCTCAAACCTTCACATTCTCAGACCAGATATGATGTGCATCCGTGCCCATGGTGCACCACTGACTGATGCTGCTAATGCGAAGATGCAGATGCCAGCTGCTGATGAACTGCATGCGGCGCCCTGCATCATGCCCGATGCCAACTGCTCGCCACCTCCCCAAGTTCCGAAACCCCCTGCTGAACGATTACACCCTCGCCGCTGCCGTCGCCGCCGCCATCAGGCGCGGGTACAGCACTGAAGGGTCTCCGCCCTTCATGCTGTCTGGGAGCACCGCTTCAATGGGCACGACTTTGTCGCTGTCCGCTCCTGTGCACGACACAGCAAATCAAGGACACTTGTGCTGCATGATGTCATGGTGCAAGCTGAGTGGTGAACTTGTGTATTTGGTTCAACAATCAGAGTGTGCGTTCCCTGGCGCCACAGACTGGCTGCAGTGATGCAAACGAACCGACACGACCAACATTGCGCATGCGCCTGCTAGGAGTGATTCAACCAATACAAAGGAACAGCTCGCGCCGCTCCGCCTTCCAGAGGCTGCAGGACGACAGAACCGACTGCCACGAGCTCGGGGACGGGGGGCCCTGGCTCGGGTGCGGCGCAGCCCCGCCGCCACAGGCTCACCGTCTGCCATGAGCTGCGTCATGAGCGCGTACGTGGCCGGGCGCCCCGCGGCAATGGCGTAGCACTCCGCGATGCACAGCGCATTGGCGTGCGCCGGATGCACGTTGAGGCTCGCAAACTGCGCCGGCGTCACCAGGCCCCAGAACGCCACCACCGTCTGCAGACAGCAGAAAAGCAGTCTCAACGAGGGGGCAGGGCCTCCGTGCAGAGCTGGCTTGTCGAGGCTCGGCGCAGCCGGCGGCCAGCAGGGATGGCTCCGGCAGCAGGCTGTGGTCCCATCAGTCAAGCACCCGGCAGCACACGGTCGGAGAGGCGCAGCAGGCTGGCGGCCTGGCGCCCGACCAGCGGGGCACCTCCTCCGCTGCAGCGCAGACGCTCGCCTGCAGGAAGCATCTGTGCTCGTCGTACAGCGTCTCGCGGATGCCGTCAACGAGGCCCTGCAGCCGGTCGAAGGCGGCGAAGCTGGTGTCTGCCTCCTCCTCCGACACCACCGCGAATTCGCCACCGCCGCCGCCGACTTTTGGCACCTCCGCCTGCGCAGGCTTGTCGGATGGTGAGCATCAAGACAGAGCACAAGACTGCATCCGCCACGACGGTAAACTCGCCGCCGCTGCCGCTCACATCGCCAGCGCTGTCGCAAGGAACGTGCACCTGCGCTAAAGCTCTGCAAAGCGTCAAGGGGCAGTACGTGACCGTATGCCGAGACTTGCAGCAGGGCCCCCGCGGGCGGGCGGGGGCGGGGTACAAGCACCTTCACGGGCCCTTTTACAAAGGCGCCTGTGAGCCTCAGCAGCCAACTCTGATCAACCATGCAGATTCAAGGGGGTTGCGCTTGCTGCAGCCAGGCCGCAGCGTATTCCACACACCTCACACACAGAGCACCTCCCGGTCTCGAGCATCGCAAGGAGCCGCCTCTGCTACTATGCCCGAGCACCGGCCGCGGGCGCTGAGCATGCATGGCACACAGCGGCCTGCCGCAACTGTCGCGCACTGCATGCATGTGGCTGGTGTCGCGGAGCACTCCTACATGTGGATCGCTACTACTTGTAGGGGTATCCATTGGTGTACACATACAGTTACTCCTGTCACTCCGCACCTGCCGCAGGGCGGCCTCAAGGGCGTTGCGCCGCTTTGCCAGGCAGCACACATTGGCCAGGTACCGGTCGCGCAGCCCGATGGCGGTGGCCCGCTGCTGCGCGTCCAGTTCCGCTCCCACGACGAGCTGGAAAGAGAGCATGAAGTACATGTCAGCTTGTTTCTTACCCCATCATGTCTGGCGGCACACATCGGCCAGGTATGGGTTCTGCACCCTGACGGCAGTGGCCCGCTGCTGCGCGCTCGAACCCCACGCCGGCAATCACTGAAAGGTAAGGGCTCACGATCACTCGGTGTGATTGAGAGACAGTGGCATCTTGAGCAGCACACGCTGGCCTCTCGGTTGCGCGCCGGCGATTAGCTGCAAGTGAAACACCATCTTTTGGGTTTTGAAGCCTGCCCTGCAGTGCCCTCAAGGTGGGACGTCCTAATTGTTGCAATGCAGCCCGCTGGCGGAAGAGCCACTGCAGCGTGCTCCTGACAGGCACAGCGACCAGGTGCACCGCACAGGACAGACGCAGAGATGCACAGGGTGCGTTGGGGTGGATGTCATGCACGACCCTTGATAGCGCAACCTGTTTTGGTTCGAGTAGGTGGTCTGTGCCACCCTCTCTTCCATGACGACAGAACCCCCAGGTGTCCGGTGGGGAACGGCTCAGATACAGCAGGCCGGCATGGATGGGCCCTCGCCTCGTGCCAGAAGCCATAGGTGGCGATGCGGTCCCGTCCTTCCACCGCCGCCGCACACTCCTCGGCCGCTGCCGCGGCATCGATGCGGGACTGGGAGATGGCCCACTGGTTGGGGAAGCTCAGCAGCGCTGCGAGCTTGAGTCGCACTGCCTCGACTGCCAGCTGCGCCTGTCGGCACACACGAGGTTGTCAACGCCAAAGCCCGATGATCATGTGCTGTTCAGCAATCTCCCTGTGCTCGATGCAGGCGCCTTGAGCGCACTGTCACAGCCGCCAGCCGCGCCTGCCGGCACACAGGCAGCAGCAGTCCGAATGCCGATGCTTTGCAAGAACATTTCGTGCGCGCAGGGTCCGAATGCCTTCAGGTTCAACCCAA
This sequence comes from Deuterostichococcus epilithicus, assembly GCA_033439295.1. Classification (NCBI taxonomy): domain Eukaryota; kingdom Viridiplantae; phylum Chlorophyta; class Trebouxiophyceae; order Prasiolales; family Stichococcaceae; genus Deuterostichococcus; species Deuterostichococcus epilithicus. The sequence goes on from JAVTLE010000016.1 coordinate 319,271, forward strand.
ACCAGCTGTCCGATTGCAGACAGCTGCTGCACATGTCTCAACTTCTTTGGGAAACAGAGGCTCGTCAGCGCTGTGGGAGTCCTTCCTCTGGGAGCGCTATCACCAGACATGGCAACGCCACAAACTGTAAGTCAGCAGGCAGCGGTGTAGCTCCCCACCAGGCGGTCATCCGCAGCGTCCAGAGCGGCCCTGCAGTCGCCAGCGCCTTCCATGCCGCCTGCATTGCCGCCGCCGGTCACAGCGTCGCCGTCGCCGCCGCCGGTCTCGGAGCCGCTTCCGGCGGCCGCCGCCGCATCGGCAGCCTGCTCCTTCTGCAGGATGCAGGCCGCCATGCCATCCTTGTAGTCTTGCCACAGACGCTCAAACTCAGGTCCCGGCATTGCGGCGACCTGCGAGGGAGATGTTCTGGGTTGCAGCTGGGTTGTGCAGACCGATGAATGCGGTGCCTAAGCGGAGTGTCACCACGGGTTGTCATCTTCGCTTTTGCACAGGGCGATCAGACGGCTGTCACGGCCGCGGTCTGGCCCTGCAAGTACGCTTGAATAGGGTATGATCGTTGGCGTTGCTTGGGGAAGCAACGCCACTAAACGATTACAGACATCGGGTGCATGTGCCGCGCCCTGCCAGCCCGTCCTTCGCCCCGAGAAGCGCTCAATCCGACATTATGCACAGCAGCGGCTGCGCATGTAGGGTTTAGCGTTTCACCTGAGCCTGTGTCGAGCGCACCGGCGCGTCAGGACGCGGCTTGAAGACCAGCACGCCGCCGATGCCCACCTCATCTGCCAGAGCTTCCTGCATGCAATAGACGTGGTCGCACTCCTGGTGACAGTTCATGAAGAACCTGGTCTCGTGGCAAGGTCTAGACTGTAAACCCTAAACCCTTGCGACCTCCGAGGAGGATATTGCCCATCCGGGCAGGTGGCCCATGTCAGGGGCCCTGCCCACAGCCCCTTCTCCGCAGGGGATCCATTGACAGGCACAGGCATCAGCGGCACATTCACGAAGGGCGGTGAATCAGGACCCATCACAAGCGCCAAGCATCTAGCTTTGCGATGTAGATTCTGTAAGTCCATGTGCAGCAGCTAGCCAGCCAGGCTCCCAGCGCAAGCCTCGCTGGCCCCGCGGCTGGAGGGAGGGGGGGGCAGCCAACACCTGTGTCCCGCCCACAACCTGGAAGCTTGTCGCAATCTCGTTTCGTGGTGCTGGGAAGGTCTCTCACCTGTGCTTCGGCATCCAGCCACCAGGCGCGCTGGGAGCCCTCTGCCGGCGCGCGGGAGCGATTCATGCACAGCTGCTCCCGAGCCAGCTGCACAGTCGCTTTTGTCGCGGCGGCCGCCTCCGACGACGCCTGCTGCCAGTCAATCTCCGTGTGCATGGCCAGCAGCTGCTCAAGCAGCTTGTTGCGCTGTCCCAGCGCCTCCTGTGGCATGGCATTGGTTCGGCCGTCAGATGGACACGCGGTGGGTGGGCGGCGGTACCGCCATGCATGTCCACATGCAAGTGCCGTCCGGCTGTCGTGACGAGTTGCTGTAGGCCGAGTATTGACGTGCATGACTTTGCTCCACGACCGTTGGCTGGGTTGCGAAGGCCGAGCGATCCGGGGATACGTGACATCGGCAAGGGAGCTGCTTCTGGGGCCGTCCGGACGGCAGGCAGGGGGCGGAGCGAGCGGCACACACGATAGCAGATGATGGGCACCTGAGACAGCCGCATCTGCCACATTTGTTGCTGTAGGTCCCCCAGCTCGGCTTCGGCACGCTGCGACCGCTCCTGCGCAGTTGCAAGGTTTCCGTTGATGGCGCAGTCTATTACACAGGAGCGCCCAGGGTGGGCCACAAGGCAGCCTTCACCTGGCACTGTGCGACCAGCCCTATCTTGAAGCAGTATTCGGGTGGGACTGCAAGAGCACACACCAACGTGCGATTTGATAATTGCAAAGACCTTGAGACGCTCGCGCCACCGCTGCTGGGACGCCCTGTTGCTCAGCCGCCGGTGCTCCTTCTTTGATAGATTGGCGGCGGCAGCGCCGGGACCAGCGCGAGCGCCGCCGCCAGACTGGTTGACACAGAGCTGCTGGGCCGCCGCCTGGAAGATGCAGCGCAGCAGCAGATAATCAGCCGTGTGAGGACGTGCTGAATGAGCTGAAACTGGTTGAATGTGCCCCAGCCACAGGTGCCACAGCATTGCGGTGCTTAGTACAGGTAGAGACTGCTGCTTGATGGGCGCTCCCAGTTCTGCAGCGAGACAGATGCTCCTCTGTATCTAGACAGAAACTGCAGATGATTGAGGGCAGCTGCAGGCGAGACCTCACCGAAGGCAGCTGCACGAACTGCTGGTGGTGGGTCGTAGTGGCGCGCGCAATACCAATGTTGCCGCAGCCATCTACCAAGTTGGGCGTCACAGTCACACAGGTACTTGCCGGAGGCTGCAGGTCCAATCCAGCCATCGTGAGGTCGCCAGAAGTCCCCGCCCCGAAGCCTCTGCTGCCGCCGCCGCTGCCGTGCTGCATTTCGTGTTGCGCTGTGCCCCTGGCGCCAGTGCCGGCGCTGAGACCACCTCCTCCAGCAGAACCACCCTGGCAGAGCAGCATGTGTAGTCGCGATCAGTCAGCCTGCGATCAGTCAAGGACGACGGACGTCCTCTGCATTACGTGGCCAGGGTTGCCGTACTGGACTGTCTGTGCGGAGGCTGCCTTGCCGGTCCTGTGCGGTTGGGACACGACGCCAGCAGCGACGCTTCCGAAACACAGGCCTTCTGAGAGGTGCTTGCAAGCAGCTGCTGGAGTGCGTGCAGCGCGTCGTCGCAGAGGATTGCACAGTGATAAGCCCTGCGTACAAGACAGACGAGGCTGGGGCCAGGCTGTCGCTCACCTCCACAGCAGCCACCCAGCCGCCGTGTATACCAGTCTCTATCATCAGCTCATTGCCTGCCGATCCGTGAAGCGGCGACGGCAGCAGCGCGTCCCAGCCGATTTCCTCCTCACCCAGGTACAGCTCATCGTCTGGGGCGCGCGAAGCTGGGGCAGACATCCTTGTGCGGGGTGGTGTCGCACCAGAGCCTGTGTCAGCATCAGCTGGAGGGCGGAGCTCGTTCTGAAGCACTGGATCAGATACCTTTTCCGTGTGCTGACACCGCGATCAGCCTGCTCAGAGGGAGGACTTGCCGATCGCGCCTGGCCCGAGACCCTGGACCTTCAGCATGCTGTATGTCAATCAATTTGAGGCCAGCGCAGAAGAGAAAATTCGCATCAGGCCCTAGGTCAACGTGCAGTCGTGTCAAAATCCTGCACGTGCAGGTATGTTGAGATCGGGCACGAAGAGATCAGGTCACGTTCGAGCGGGCGGGGTTGTCTGATTTCCAGTCTTCCAACTCCTGGTCGTTCAGTAAGTAAGTCACGTTGCGCGATCATGAGAACAACGCTGCGCGATCATGAGAACAACAACCTGGGCGGATGGCACAGCGCATGCCGTATCATGGTGGTGGCCGCGCTGTGTCACGCCCAGACGGCCAGGAGCGACATGGCACCTGCACCGGCGAACAGCGCTACGTACGACGCCAGCTGCACCTGAGGGCCAGGACAGCACACCAGCGTTGGTCTTGGGGCATGCACAAACTGGTCGGACGTGCGCGTCATCGCTGGTTCCGCCGCAGGGGGCCTTGTCGCCCCAAGTCTGCAGCCGGCTCTGGAGGTCGGCTGCCTTAATTCGTAGCAATGCCAGGCTGTGCACGCTGGAGCTGCGCAACTTGGCGCAGGCCGCCCATGCGGTGTCAAAAGCCTCGCGCCAGTTCCCCTCAAGAAGGCAACCGAACACCGAGCTCAGCGCCCAGCCGCGACCACGTACCTTCGGCCCCGCCGACCGCATGCGGGCGCTGAAGAAGTCGATGGCTATGAGGTCCACCAGCGACATGTACAGCAGGATCCCCGCCGAGGCGCCATTGAAGGCGCCGTTGACGACCAACGCCGCCGGCGAGGAGGAGGAGTAGCCCCGCCGCAGCAGCAGCCCCGCAGCAACACCCGCCGGCGTGGTGGCGGCAAACGCGGCGCCGCGCGAGGCAAAGCCCCACCTGCGCATGTGCGATCGCGGCAGATGGTGTCAGAGCGAGGAGTCCGACGGCCTGGCGGAGGTGTAAAGGCCTGAACTACTGGAGTCGACGCAGCGTCCACAACGGGATTCGTTGCCACGGCGCTAGGACCGATAGGAGGGACCTTGTGCAGCCCACCAGACCGCCTGCAGGTCGGCCCGGCAGGTGCTGGCAGTCACAGCCTGAGCCTGTCATGGCACTTCCGACAGCAGCTCTCTTCGCCAAGGGCCGCGACCACCAGTGGCGGCGCCGATGGCGACTGCCTTGTCCCATCTTGGCGCAGACTGCACAAGGCTGCAAGCTTCCCATCGATGAGAGTCCCCCCACACCCTACTTCGCATGACCAAACAGCAAGGGCGCACCTCTCGTGGCCGGCCTCAGCTAGGGCATTGCCGAGCGCAAAGCCCTCGAAGCTCTGGTGGAAGACGAGTGCAGCCGCCAGTGGCTTGGCGGCAGCGGGCGTCTCGCTGACGCCCAGCGCCACGCCTATCAGCACGCTGTGCAGCGCGATCCCCAGCTCCAGCACCTGCAGTTGATGTTGTGTAGTAGGAACGTATCAGTACGCAAGCGAGTACTTTGGCGGGCAGCCATCGTCCTGCTGACGCCCAGCGCCACTCTAATGCGGACGATGTGCAGTACCTGTTCCAGCTCCAGCACCTGCGGCGAGAGTGGAAGTGGGCTTTTGGCTGCATGTGGAGTGCAGCCAACTCTGCAGCCACATGCATGGGGTGGGCCCCTGCCGGGCTCGGGTTGCAGTTGCTCGGCGATATGTCAGGCAGTGCTGCGGCATTCCAGGGGCGCTTTCCCAGGGCACTGCCGAGGGGCAGCTGCCTTCCTTCAACAGCACAAAGGCAACTCAGGCCACATCTTCGTGGATTTGAAGGTGCCAGATGTGGTTAGGGGGCTAGTGGTATGTGAACCCGTTTGAAGAACGCCTAAAGACACGATGGGAAGGAACCCACCTGAGCCGTGGCAACCCGCCGCGCCTTGGCCCAGGCGGACGTGCCACTGCCGTCAGCTGCACTGCCGCCAGCCTCCAACTGCTACCACACGAACTCAGTTTCACAGGTGTGATCACCATGACGATTGCTGGCACCTGACGTCTCGACAGGCTGCAGCTGCCTGCTCCGCCTGGCAAGCGGTGGGCAATGTAGCCACAGGGGGTCGACAGCCAACAGCGTGCACAGTAAAGGTTGAGCGGCACCACCCGGCTTGTGTTGCCAAGAATATGCACCTGTGCTGCAAGTGCACATGCAGAAAATGCAGGCCGCTAGACAGAGCAGCGTTCGGAGCCCAGTCTGCAGCAAATCCGCACATACCCGCTCCTGCCGTAGGAGCCCGCTGTGCGTGTGCGTCAGGTGCTTCCTGCTCGCGTTGCCAATCTCCGCCGATGGCCGCTGCAGGCTGTCGTGCAGCTCGGCGCTGCCCATGATGCCGTCCATCGCGCCATCTAAAACGTACTGTGACTCACTGGTGCTGCCCTGCAGAAGGGGCAAGCAGTGCATGGGAGCCTGTGGGAGCAAGAACGGCATGTGAGAGCGTGCACGACAGCATGCCAGGCCCTGACACCACTGACAGCAAGGAGCGAAGTGCAAGGCCTGACAAGCTGCGACAGCCTGCCCGGGACAGAAGCTACTGCATTCCGCTGATCCCGGGGCGCGCTGGTCGGTCGCCGCGCTCATTGTCACAACGCCTGCTGATGCAGGTGGGTCGCGCACACGGCAGGGGCGCGGTGCCATCAACAGCGAGGAGGCATTCAAAAGGATCCTGGCGCTTAAGTGTGCATGGTCTGACACATACCAGCAGCAGTGGCTCCGTGGCAGAGATGTGCCGCTGGCCGCCCGTGCGGCCGTTGGCGTGGCCGCCGTCCAGAGGCGCCGCCGCCTCCGCTTCCGGCTTCCCACCGGCGCCGCCAAAGTACTGCCCCGCGACAAACTCGATGGCGTTGGTCAGCAGCGCCGCGGCCGTTGCAATGACGGACGCCCAGGGGAAGTCGGGCCACCCCAGGCATGGGTCCTGCACAGACCACGATTGGTGTGATGGTTGCAGCACCCTGCAGACCTCTGCTGAAGGCAGCCGGTGGGCAGCGTCACTGAATTGAAACTCGGGTGGAAGTGTTGGCTCCAGCCTGAAGCCAGCCGTGGCTGCAGTGGCATGGCAGAGTGGACGAGGTACTGAGCTGCTGCTTGCAGTGCGGGCCGGCATGAACTGCTGCGTTACCATGGCAACGCCTATTCTTGGCATGTTTGGATCTGAAGCATGAATGCATCCATGTTAATGTTACGGCCTGCCCGCTTCCCTGCTGCCACAGTTGGACCAGTGTAGTGGCGCCAAGGACAGACGGCACCATGTGGCGCATGTCAGGGGCGCTCCTTAGGCATTCACAGCCGCAAATGAGGCGCCAATGATGACTCCACCAGGAGCAAGTCCAGGGACATAGCCTTGCAGGCGTAGACCCAGCCATGGTGGCCCACTGATGGTGGCCAATCATGACAGCCGCGGTGGCATGGCGGCAGGCCAGGTGGATTCATGCATGGCAAGGCTGAGCACGCACCGCCAGCGCATGCATGGCTGCCGGCAGCATGTGCACCAACCCCGTCGCCAGCACCACGCCGGCTGCGAAAGCCCGCCCCAGTGCAAATGCGGCCGAGCTGGCACCATCGCGCCTGCCCAAGAGCGGCAGCGCCACTCCTGCAGCATGAGAGCAACAACCCTTCACGCACGAGCCAAGCGCTTCATTGCCTAGAATGCCCATGTCGCACAGACTGTCATGCGCTGCACATGCTGTGGACTGGATGTTTCCTCTGCCAGGGACCCACCTATGCTGCCGCCAATGAGAATGGCGACCAGGCCGGCGATCGCCCATCGCTGCGCCTCTGCCGCGTCTGCAGCACGGCTGGCGGACGAGCCAGCACCTCCATTACCTCTGCCGCCGCCGCATGCCAGTGCTGCGGACTGCAGGCTGGACACTGCATCAAGTGCTGCGCCACCGGCTGAGGCGCTGGCTCCTGTGATAGCCGACAGCAGCACCCGGCGCATGGCGCCGCCTAGGTGCTGGGCTATTCGCAGTTCTAGTCCACCGGCCAGTCTTTCTGCCGTCAAGTTGAGATGAGGCCGGTTGCGAAAGGTATATTGCGAGACGAAACTCGAGCGTCTGTCTGTCTTGGAAACAAACAAGCCGAGGGACTTTGCAGAGACGAACGCTCCGGCGCTTGATATTGGGTTGGGGCCGTCAGAAACTGAAAATCATGCTATTCGACAGGTTGTAGCTATCCAGCGAAGCACGTTACTGTCACGCTTGCCGACGCATAGAAATTTGCCGAGGAGGATCCCAGCGACTCGGCAAGGATATCAACCCCCGAGCTCTACCAGGTCAGTGAACTGATCAGCCAGCGCTGCTCGGCTGCTGCTTGTATGCGGCCGCCGCAGACTGTTGCAGAGCGGAGTTGAAAGTTGAAAGTTTGACGCCGTCTGCGCCTGGAAGGGCGTCGGACGTGAACTTCGGAACGAGGGCCAAAGCTTTCCATCATCTATTCATTTCCCTTGACGTGTGCACGTGCCGTTCGACGTCCTGCTTCCTGATGCTTGCACATCGATGCCGCACATGCTGCCTCAATCGCTATAAAGCGCCTAAGTCATCAAGAGTACTGCTCCCATCACTGAGGTGAGTGCCATCCACACCGCGCCGCTGACCGCCTTGTTCCTCGGCACGCCACTGTGCGCGGTTGACTTGGAGGGGCTGCTGGCTGCCGCAGCCGTCGTGGTATTGCCCTCCGAAGTCCTTTTCGTAGTATCCTGCTGCGATGCGTCGACGGCGGCATCGAGTGGACCCACCATGTTGGGAGAAAATGTGCCTGGACAGATCAGGACCGATCAGCGAGTTGAAAAAAAATCAGTTCAATCTTGTCGCCAGCCAATGCAGCGGCATACGTCAGCTGCTTGCGATTCACTCCTTTATCCCCACAGATTTTGCACGTTGATCGTACCTGGCCGGGAGCCTCCTGATGCACCGGCTGGCGTTATGCTGGCTTCGACCTGAGCGTCCAAGCTGCCCGCCGAATCGCTTGCAACGAATGAAAACACGCCCGCGCAGGCCACAAGCAATAGTAGCGCTACTGCACCTCGTCTGACAGCGACCATGCTGCCGACAAACCGCCTTCCATGCAGACTTGTCACAAGCCGTGTGACGGCTGAGCATCGGTCTTGCATACATCCATCGCTTCAGCGTCAAACCAAGCAGTGCTCGGTCCGTCCGCTGCAGTTCCGTCAGGTGCGGGGTGCGCATAGCACTATCCAAGGTGTACTCAATGACGACAGCGTGGAGACATCTGTCGCAAAGTGCAGTGTCCACGATGCCCGAACGGTCCAGCTCATTGAACCACCCACTCGCTCGTCAGTCTGAGCGTCAGATAGTATTTGAGCCAATCCGAGACTTGCTATCGCGGACCTCACTTTTCTGGCCGTTCAGGTTGGCTATCAGAGTGCATGCAGGCAGGAGCAGCCCGACAGTAATCTCCGCACAGCCTGGCATCTTGATCAAATTTGCCGGCGCAGACCTCGCCCGCTGATCAAGGAGTATCCACTCGACTTGCCTTCAGCACGATCGTCCAAGCAAACTGCCGCCGCCGCCGACTTTGACCGCCGTGCGTCAGCCAACGGCCACAATGCTGCAGTCGGGAGGCCGAGCAGTCAATGGCCCGGGAACAAAGCCCGCACTAAACTTCGATTCAGCTTTACGGCCCTGTCGTATGCCGGCACAGCCCTCTACATGGCACGCTGCTGCCGCACCCGAGCAACCATGGCGCCTGCAGCGGCTAGCAACCCACGAGGACAGCCGCTGCGGCCAGGCAGCTCTTCCAAACGCAGTGCCAGCGGTGCCAAAAGGCCTGGTGCATGCTCGACAAATCCGGCGCTCAAGGGCAACCACATCAGCCATGACATCTGAGCACAGCGGCAAGCCAGCGGCAGCAGCGGCGCCGGTCGCTTGTGCACCGAGGAGGCGGGCCGTGCTTGCAGGCCTGGTGGCCGTCCCCCTGGGCGCAGTCAGTTGGCCTCAGGTCGGTTGCATCCTCACTAGACACCGTGGTTGCTGGCGGCTAGGAGCCTGGCTCGCTATGTATGATGCCGCACGCCGATGTTGCTGGCTGTACTGTGTTCGCAGTTGCTGTGGCTGCGAACTCGCAGTGGCATGCGGCCGCCCGCTTGCAAGGCACATCAAGTCAAGTGTTGCTGGAAGACCTACCACTCGTGATGATTCCAACCTCGATCACGTGCAGGCAGCCCGGGCAGGTGAGATCGCTCAGGACGGCATCCTTACGCTGCCGCTGCCGAGCATTTTGGACATCTTCTCTGGCGGCGCCTCGAAGCTGCCGCCGCCGGTGCGCTTCCCGCGCCGCGGGCTCAGCCAGCGCTTCGCGGTGCTGCTGATGCAGAGCTGCTACAGGGCTGCCGATGCCTTGGACTTCACGCCCATGGTGACTTCCTGACCTCTCCTTGTGTGACGCACTCGGCTGTGGCTGTCCACGTTGAGGTCTACTCGGATGCTGAGGCACAATAGATGGACAGTCGCAACCAGCAAGGGTCGCCTGCACCCATGGCTGCATCCCTTGAGGCGCAAAATCGCCGCAGCACGACGTTCGACGATGCGACTCGGAGTTGCGACTCGGCCGACCCGGCCGACTGAATGACAAAGCACAGAAATTAAGCCTGCGCTGCCGCAGGACGACTTCCAGGTGCGTTTCTGGAAGCTGCGGCAGGCGGCATACGCAGACTATGTGCAGCTGCACTCCGGGCTCCAAATCCGGCAGGTACGTAGAGGAGGTCGACCGCTATGTCCGACGCCTGCAAGCCTGGCAGCCGCTGCTCTGCTTGCTGCCATCACCACGGGGCGCCCGCTGCTGCAGCTGGACAGCGCTGACGTGCATCTGAGAGTGTGGACGATGGCCCTGTCCTCTGGGGAGATGTTGCAGACATTCTTCACCATTTCAGACGCACAAAATTCCACAGGGCGACTTGGGCGACCCGCTGTACTTCGACTTCATCGCATTCTCGCAGTTTGCCGCCATCTCGGAGGGCATGGAGGCCGGCCGCCTGGAATTTGAGGTGTGTGTGTGTGGGTGGGGGGGGCTTKGTGAAAAACTGTGCACTCGTCTGATATGCGCCGCACGGCTTCCCACGCTTGATCCATCAGTTCTCTTGCGCGTGTCCTGACTGAGAATGGTACGCCCCGCCGATTTTCGTCTCGCCAAATATCCGCCGAGGCTGCTGATCCCTGCTGGACTCGAGCCAGCCGCTGCCTGGAGGCAGGGCCTCAGTCCGAGACCCTTGACAGCCTGTGCCTGATGCCTCATACGGACGCCTGCGAGCAGCATAGTGAAACATGCCCCGCAGGTCTGCATGGCACACCTCCAGCAGCGCTCCCCGAGCATGACTGACAGGCGGGTCGGCCCGCAGGAGTACTGTGAGGAGGTCAACCCTAAGCCCTAAACCCTGCAGGAGTACTGTGAGGACTGCGAGACGCGGTATCGCACCGTGCGGCGGGACCCGGCGCTGGCCGACAACCGCCTGCTTCCCCGCGCCTTTGAGGCGCGAGCCGGCGACCGCATTTACGCCGCGCTGCGCGACGGCTTCCCGCGCGCCGACCAGCAGGTGAGGCGCTGGTGGTATCCCTCTCGCAGGCGATGCTGCTGCCGTCGTCGCCGATGAGTATTGCTGCTGCCGCCGCATCCAGACATGCGCTGCGCCAGGCAGCGCTGGCTGTGGCAGTCGGCTCTGCTCATCTCCCTGTTTCGATGCTGGCGGTCTTGATGCCGGCGCACTGCTTGTAAGATCCAATAGCTTCAACCTCCAGGCCGGAGTCACAGCGCGCCGGTGTAACATCAGCCAGCATGCCCCAACACCTGTCCCGACCTTTGTATGCATGCAACTCCTGTCTGACATGGGATCCGACAGGCATCCTGGCAGGGAGCCTGAAACGTCGTTCCTGCACAGGTGGAGCAGTTTGGCGGGCCGCAGCCTGCCGCCGCAGGCGCCAGCCTTGAGGCTTTGGCTGCCGGAGCGCGGGCAATCGTGGACATCTTCGTGTCCCGAGGCTTTGCCACGAAGGTGGCGCCCCTGCGCAGGCGCTTGCCGAACCACGCAAGGCAACACCGTGTCCGAGCGGCAGTGGTGCAATGCAATTCTTGCAGCAGGAGGACCGGCATCGAATGTCAGGCATCAACCGTCAGAGTCGCCCGGGTACTGAAACCTGCCCCATGCGGCGACACCCCCCACCCCCCCGCGGGCTGACCACGCTTCCGCAGAATGCAGGCGGGCTTTCAAGGCCAGCCGTTCTCCGTTTAGATGGTTTTGATCTCGCATCTGTCGACATATGCAGGGCGCGGTTACGGATGTGCGGCCGGCCGGCGCTGGCGGCAGCAGTGGCAGCTTCGCCGTGCGTTTGGATGCGCCTGCAAACCTATGGGGTGCGCAAACCCCTTTCCAGACTTGTCGTGACCATGATTCAAAGGGGTTGGCCCATCTTTTGAGTGTACCTGTCCTAATTGCACTAGCCTGGCGGGAGTTCAATCTGCACTGGCCAGTTCAAACCACCTTGATGTTGGCGGCTTGACCCAGAACCCTGCAATCGTGATACGACTGCAGGCACAGCGGCGCTGGTCGCCCGCCGCGCCAGCATCGCCAACGCCTACGATGCGATGGCAGTGGGCGGCTTCCTGCGGGCCAGCGGCGTGAAGGGCGCCTCATACACCTTCAGCCGCAGCGATGCCGCCACCGAGACGCGGTGGACGTTGCGCTAGCCGTTTCTCGCTGGGAAGGGGGCTCCCCAGTGGGAATGGGGCGCCGCGCTGCAGCAGAGTGACAACCTCGTGCGCTGGATGTCAGTAGCAGGGCACTGCAGTACTCAGAGGGACGCCATGGGATGATGTAGGACGGCAACCGTACATTCACTTGACATTTCGGAGTGCATTCATTCGTCACTGCCACATTGTTTGCAGGTCTCTTTAGACTGATATGTTCTTTGCTTACCAGAACAGTCGTAATGAATATTGAGGCGCATATTGAGGCGTCCGTTCACACTGACCTTCCGTCTGCCAGATGGTCTTTTGATGTGAGAATGGCGCCAGCCGCAATAGTTAGGTGGCGCTTCAGGTGCCTGGACAACAGCCACAGTCAAGCACCACAGCCGGGCTGGTGATCCGGGTACAGGTTTGGCGTTCTCATCCCCGATCATCAGCTTCTTCGGTGGCAAGGGCAGTGCGCCCATCAGCACCGTGGGCGCTCATGCGGGTACCGACAGGCTTCATCAGGCTTCTGTTGCAAACTGTCGGCAGGGCAGGACACACACCCTCAGACCTGAAACCCGGTCACGGGTCCTTGCTCTAAGCCGGGCACCGCCAAGTAATCACCGGGCGTTCATGCGTTCAGCGGCTGCGCCGCCGCCAGTTTGCGCGGCACCAGCCTGCGCGTGCTACGGGCCGCCGGGCACTCTCCCTCGTTACTCTTTGCACCAGGAGCTGAGCAGCCCTTGGCTGCGACTTCTATGTGTTGGGCGGCTGTTCACTGCTACGACGACCGGATGTTGAGCAGCTCCTTGGCCTCGGCCTGCTCCGCCAGCACCAACTCGCTGGCGTACTGCATCATCAGGTCCGCCTTCTTCTTGCTCAGCACCTGCGGAGGTCCAGGGTAGAGTACAAAAATCATTCGATAGCTACGATGGAAGCACATGGACGGCGTGACGTCACGGCCTTCCTGCAACGCGCACTAGCCAGCGGCCTCTCTCAAAGCCGCACGCCCCTCGGCACCCTGCTGTGACCCTCCTCCCGCGCCATGTGGTTCTGAGCAGCACAGTGTTCGTGTTGCCAAGTGGAACCGACACCCAAGCCACACTCACCCGGGCCTCGATCTCCTGCTGCTCCGGCAGCGGCACGTACGCCACGAATTCCTGCGCCGGCTGCTGGTCGGCCGCTGCACCCTCCATGCCGCCCGCGACGCCGGCGTACGCCTCGGCCCGCTCGGCGGCCTTAGAGTCCCACTCAGCTGCCGCCTGCAGGGGATGTGGAATTGCTGAGCAGGGGCCCTCCTATTCGAGATTAGCAGTCCAGCCGCAGGTGCTGCGGACCAAACACACCTAGGTGCGCAGTGCTGCCTCCGCAGGCCCTCCACGGCCGAAAGAAGCCATCCTCTGCATTGCTGCTCTGGAAAACGAAAGGGGTTTCCGGTCTACCGCACACGCACCTCTGCACGCATGGCAGCCTCCGCAGGCCCCTCCACGGTCGCCAAAATGCCGTCCTCCTCGTCCCGGAAGCCGTAGTAGTCGCCGTCGATGTACTTGTACATCTCGTGCCGCGTGCGCCGCACCTGCGGCGGGTGATCCAGACGTGTTCTTCCAGAAATCGGTGAGATGACCGCCAATCGGATGACACTCGCCAGGGCGTGAGAGCTCCCAGCCGGCTCGGGAGGTGTTGCGGCTCTGCCCCAGATGGCTGGCCAGGTGGATTCCCCGAGTTCGCCAGGCTTGTGCGCTAAACCTTGGGGCTGCGCCATCCATGACGCAGCGCCAGGCTGCTGCCACCGGGTCAGCGCCGCATCCCTCGTGCCTTTGGGCACCTGGGGAGGGCTGCGCGGGTTGGCTGTGCGAGCATGCTGCGGGAGGGCTGGGTCCAGCAACTCTACCAGAAGATGTTATCGCACCTTGCGGGGCGCTTCCTTCTCAAACAGCTCCCTCACACCCGGCAGCTGCTTCGCCGCGCCAAAGTACCTGCGGCAAGGGGGAAGATCAGGCAGTCGACACCACCTAGCCGGGTGGAATGGAGGCTGGCAAATGCACCAAATGCCGCTGCTCATCGAGAACGGGGGCGCTGCAACCGTTGCCGGCCATGCGGTGGGGCACGGCTGCAGAGCAGCATCCACAGGCGGCTGTGCCTGCTGCCGCTGACACAGGATGCAGCAGCGGCGGCGTTGCCAGGGTCCGAAGCATTCCTGTCTTGGAGACAGGAGACGGAACCCGGCCGCACCTGTAGCCGGCGCCCCGCCCGGTGACGCCGTCTCGGATCTCCTTACCCTCGCTGTCTTGCACCTGCGCAGGCGGGCGAGGGGTCCGGGCGACAGGAGCGCACAGGCTCGCGAGCACCCGCAGGCTGCGTGCGCTGCCGCCGACCCCGCAGGCTGCGCCCGCTGCACGCAGTCCAACCCCCCCCCGGCGCCCCGCGCTCTCCCAGGCGGAGCAGCAAGTGCACCCACCACAGACCAAGCCAGAGCCTTCTGACAGTAAGAACGATGACTCTGATATCCTTGTGTGCAGGACCCTCACCTTGGGACCGGACTTGGCGTAGTCGGGGCCGCCGAGCTCCACGATGCGACGCTCCCAGTGACCCTTTTCCCGTATCAACTTGTTGATCTCGTCGTTCAGGTCCCGCAGCCTGCGCAGCCAGCGTGAGGCGCTCGATGCATGGTGGAGTGAGACAGCAGGCAGTGCACAGGTGTTGGGCAGCCCGCAGGTCCGTCACGGCAGGAGCATGGCGGCAGGCGCCCAGCGTCGGACTTGCCCTGCTGTCGTCGCATTTTGGGCAGACAGCGGTCCGCGAGCAGCGTGCCCGCCCTTGCTCTTCCCAGCCGCCGGCAAGGATTTCGTGGTCTCATCGCCATGAGGTTTGCAGGTTTCACTCACTTGTGTTCGCCAAGGCCAGCATTCTGGATCTCCATGACGCGGCGCCCAATGTCGCGGATGACCTGCTGCCGCCACTTGTCCGCCTCCAGAAGGTCGTGGCACTCCGTCGCCAGGTACGGCCGTTTTGCTTTCGGCCCCCGTTCCTCATCTGCGGAGAGCGATGCGGCAGGGGATCTGAAACAGGGAAAGGCGTCATCAGAGGGTCCTGGGCATTGCAGCGCGCCTCCCCGCCGCTGCTTCTTGCTGGCCTTGCCCTGACGCCACGCCGGCTGCAGAGCTGCTTGGCGCGGTAGGTCTCGGGCACTTGCTAAGAGATGGAACTGGAGAAAAATTCACGCCGGAACACGACCGGTCGCACTGCATGAAGCATCCGTCGCATGCACCTCCACCTCGCTGGAGCCGCCCAATTTACTGGCTGATGCTTCACGTGGCATGAAGCCCCACTCTGCCGATGCTGTGAGCGCATGCGGGCCTGCTTCGTCAGCGCGAGCGGCTTGATTGGCTGTAGGACTGCGTGCGTCGTGCGAGTGGACAAGGGCGGACCTTGTTTTGCTTGCAGCATGCGATTAAGCATGGACTGCGCCTTCTCCTCATTACGGGCCATCTTGGCGGGCGGGTGGACCGCGCTGCGGCCGGTGTCTGGCCCTTCCTCAGCAGCGGTCTACCACGTCCGCCGCTGTGGATGCCGGTCTCAGATGGCCACTGTCAGCTGGCCGGCACACGTCAAAGCTCCTCAGCACAGATAGCAGGAGGTCCGCTGCTGGCCACTGTTTGCAGTCCGTGAAGTGTCCGCGGAGTGCAGCAGAAGGAGGACCTGCTCAAGCCCGGAGTTCTGCAGACGAGTTGTGCACCGACTCAAGCCGTAAGAGGATTGCAAACGCACCGCCGGAGAGAGTGCAGAACTGCAGCAAGGAAAGCTTTTGCGAGAGGAGACGGAGACGGTTGTGGACCTGAGTTTAGCGTAGTGGTGCAAGTGGTGGTTCCGTTGCAACCAGCAAACCCTGATGTCGCTGTCAGTACTTTGCACACTGTCCTTCGCTTGATGCAGTCGCACTGTGCACTGCTGTGCAGCGGATCAGATTCACTCGCTCGCACCAGTCATGCTGCAATTCCGTTTGTCGGTGATTCCATGGCAGAGCGTCTCGCTGATGCTCGCTGTTTCACATTCAGGCCTCAGATGCAACTTTCCCAACTTTCCGACACCTACCGGAAGCCGAGCTGATCTAGCTCGTTGCTGAACTCCGCTTTCAGCTGGAGCGACCTCGATCAGAAGCCTGTGGCGACAGGCGCTGAGACCTAGCTGTATCGCGGTCAGCGGCAAAGGCGCCGGGAAACACGAAAGGTGGTCAACTGGACACTCTGCGGGCGCTCTGCACCCTCTTCCCTATGGCGCCGAGCGAGGGCCATGCAGCGACAACTCCGCCAAACAACGGCGGCTTCACCTTCGGGCGGTCCAGCCAGTGGAGCGGCAGCCCCTTCGGCAACGAGGACGCGCCACTGTCCTCATTCGTGGCGCCTGGCGGCTTCATGACCAACGACAGCGCCTCCTCACTGTCCGGCCATCGGCGCGAGCAGCCGCGGCAGCCGCAGCGCGACGCCAGCGTCGGTGCGCCGTGGCGTCGTTCGCTTGCGATGACAGCTTGCGACAGCCGCCGGAATTGCGCACATGGTTGACGCTGCATGACATGCTTTGCTATGGCAATACGTGCACCTGAAATGATGATTATCACACTCAGAACCTTCGTGATGCTGAGATCTGATGGTCCTCTGGATCTGTAATGCACAGGAAGCAGCGGGCGCAGCAGCGCCCAACCTTCCGCGCCCTCGCTGCCGCCGTCCCCGCCGCGCCGAGCCGCCGGAGCGCAGGCGAGGCCGGCCGCAACAGCGCAGGCTTCTCAGCGGCGCCAGTCGGCCAGCAGCAGCGCCGGCGCCAGCAGCGCCGGTGCCGGCCACGCCGCCGATGCGAACGGTGCAGCTGAGGACGGACCGCTGCCACCGCCGGGCAGCTGGGCGGCCAGTGCGACAGCGCCGCAGGACGTGCCGCCAGAGGTGGTGAGTCTCGTCCCCGCTTCATACGTTTGGGCGGCAGTGCTGCGTACCAGGTCCCAGCAGCACAGCCGAATCTTGGTGTCGCCCACCGTCCGGTCGCCCAGCCGCAGATGACGCGGTGTTCGACCGCCTCATGATGGCAGGACGCCATGTCGTTCGCCGCCGGCGAGCGAGCGGCGCTGCTGCGCGCCTTCCGCGAGGCGCTGCCCGGGCAGCAGGCGCTGGGGGAGCTGCGGGCGGCGACGCAGCAGGCGCAAGGGCAGCTGGGCGAGGAGGCCGGGCGCGTGCGGGCGGTGCAATCCGATGTGGCCCAGCTGCGGGCGGCCGTCCAGGTGATGGGGGTTCCTCCTGTGCAACCCCAGCCGCAAGCAGCTTCCAGAGGAGCAGCGGCGAGACCTCGACCCCAGAAGCCTTAAACCAAACAAAAACCTCGGACGTCGCCTTGAACCTGGTCGTGCATGCTGGCTGTGTTCACTGAGGCGATTCACTGATACTCAAGGCCCCGAACCATGGGCATGCCGCAGTGAGGCCGCGGCAAGCGCGTAAGGGAGCCAGACCCGAGCCAAACCCGGGCCAGAGCCACGTGTGACATGCGCACGGTTTTTGGTGACGCGGCACCTTGACAAGGCTCTGCCGCATTTCGCTGCAGGGTGTCACGGAGCGGGTGCAGGCGCTGGAGACGGGGCGGCTGCCGCGGCTGGAGGCGCGACTTGAGGCTGTCGCCGCCGCCGGGCCCTCCCAGGTGCCAGCAGGCGCACTGCACGCAACCCTTTCGGCCTGCACTCTCATGTCCTTGCACGAGCCGCACCTTGAGCGCCAGACCAGGCCACCTGTCAGGCACGCGCGGCAGACATCCTCACACTAAGGATGCAACCTTGGGCATCGCTGATGCCAAGCTGGACCGGCGTGGCCAAGGTCGACAGCGAGCAGGGCCAACGAGTGCCGCATGTAGACGCGCCGACGCCTGCGGCAGTGTTATGGACCGCCCTGCAAACCCGCTGCGTTCCTGCCGCCGCTGCCGGGCGTCACTTGTCAGATGCCTCGTAGCGCCCGCCGATGAGATCAAGATGCGCTGCAGGAGTTCTGCCAGACGCTGGCGGCGCTGCGCGAGGTGCTACAGGGCCTTGCGGAGCGGGTGCCAGCGCCGCACCCGGGCAGCGTGTTCGGCGCGCCGGCGCCCGCCAACGTGTCCCGCGCCGTTGGCGGCTACGCGGCGGCGCTCGCCCGCGGGCTGTGGGCCGCTGGCTGCGGCGCCGCCGCCCAGGCAGACGCCGCGGCGCTGGCGCTGGCGCGCAAGCTGCTGCTGGACGGGACACCACGGCCCGCCGCTGCTTCACAGGTGCAACCCCGGGGGCTTCAGGAGGCGCCCATGCTTCACAAGGTTGTCAGTTGCAGCTCCAATTTTGTCACCTCCGTGCTTCAGCCCAGAGGCACCATCCCCAGATTGCCTGCTGGAGCGAAAGCTTGTCTACAACTCGCTACGACTCGAACAAGATAGGTGACGCACTCGCCCCGCAAGTGCAGGCGAAGCCGGGGGCGGAGGCCGTGGCTGATCAGGCGCGCGCAGTGTTGGGAGCCGCGCTGATGGTGGCGGCAGTGGAGGCGGCCACGGCGGTGCAGCGGCGGGCCGCCGCCCTGGCGCCGCGAGCCGTCAATCACGTGCGCAGCAGGCCCTTCAGCAAACAACCCCTGCCGATGCCGATTTGCTGTCGCAGCAAAAACTCCCAGCAGCTGCACCCGCATGAAGGCAGAGCGCTCAGCCATGTCACCAGCAGCCGGGCACGGTTCAAACCGCTACTGCGCTGTTGGCCGTCGTCCGATGTTGGATCGCTTGACCCTTCTCAGGCCTGTGCCTCGGGTGTCTGCAGGCGGCGGCGCCGCTGCAGGCGGGGCTTCGCGTCGCGCGCGTCGCCGTGTGGGTCGCGGCGCTAGCGCTGTCTGCGGCACGGGTGCGGGCGGCCTGCCTCGCCGCCGCGGACGCGATCGTGTCCGCCGCTCGGCGGCTGGGGGACGCCCACGCCTTGCGAAAGGCCGGCCGGCAGAGTGCGGCGGCGGCGCTGCTGATGGTGCCGCCGGGAGGCGGTGAGCTGAACCCGGAGGAGGCGGCAGCAGCTGGCGCGGCGGGAGCAGCGGCGGATGGCAGGCCGGCCGGCGAGCCGGGCCTCGAGGAGGCCGTGTATGATCTGAGCGATGGCGTTGCCAGCCGTGCTGATATGCCGCCAGGCACGTGACGCAGTGCGCTGCTGCTGCAGCTGCAGCGCCCGCGCTGAGAGCATCGTGGAGGATTGTACGGACTGCCCATTCCAGCGGCATGGACAAGTCGTCGCACTGCTGTAGAGCGTCTCATGTGCGCGCTTTTGTATATCCATGATTGGCTTCGTGTCCAGCGATTCTTGTTAGGCAGCAGATGTGTATTTCAGGAGTGATGGAGATGTACAGGTACAAATAGGGTACAGATTCTTTCAGCATCCTTCAGCGGCAACTAGCGGCAGGGGTGCGCAGGGCTGCAAATGCATCCTGTGGGTTCAGAGGTCGCTTGCTGTTGGGAGCTAGGGTTTCTTTGGCGCGTGAGCTGGCGATAGCGATTCAGTTTGCTGAGGGAACTGCTTCGTTGTAAAGCTGTGCTGCAATTCCATGTGCATGCCCACCGCCGCCGAGCAAACAGCTCGTTTCAAAAGGTGCATTTCCCTCATCATCATATTATACTGTGCACCGCGCATCATCTTTGATTCACTCGCAAGAGCTTGACAAGACACACGCAGCCGGCGATAGAAGCTGCACAAGTTGAGCATGGTGTCGAACCATTGATTTGGCCGCGACGGAACGCGAGCAGCATCGTTTGGACTGGAGCGATCGACACGCGATCAGAAACAACCGTTCAAATCGCCCTCGCACGGCCATCGCCGCTGATCACAACGACCAACCCAAACAAGGTGTCACAGATCAACTGCAGATCTGCACGTAAAGTACCACTCGCAGACATGCTTTTCAGATTGCCCTTCGCAGATCAAGGACCCTTTTGAAGTATTCTGGCAGGCTAGACACATTCGTGCAGTTCCGCAGGGTTGTGCTCATGCTGAGGCGGCCCACCACTGGCGGCGCAAGGACGTGGGAGCTGCAGCACCTGGGCAGGCATTTCTTCAGCGATCCTCAGCGGACGGGGTCGCCAGCGTCGGACTAGTGACGGCTCTGGGTCCTTGTCCGATTGGCCGAAGGCGAAAGGCCTAACGCGGCCGCTGCGGCAGCATGCCACCGGCGGCCGCCTTCGGGCCGGCAACGCCACGACTATCAGCCCCTCAGCAGGTGAGCATCCATCCGCATCGCGGGTGCACCTGATGCATGCCGTATCGACGAATGACCTACAAGATGCGCAACATCGCCAGTGCAACCCGGCGCACGTCTGCGGCTGGCGTGCCAAATTGAGGTGCCAATACGGGGACAGGACTCCTAGCCCTCAGTTGCATCGCGTCACAGCTGCCCCGGGGCTCTGTCCCCAAACCGTCTCCCGATCAGGCCGCCCAGAAAGTCATACCCAGGAAGGCTGCTCATGCAGGCGCGTCGGCGGCAGCGCGTCATCCGCACTGCACTGGGTGCGGTGGCCGCCCTGGTGGTGCTGCATTACATAACCGTCCAGGCGCAGCTGCGCACCTGCCACAGAGACGCAGAGGCCACGGCGGCGGCAGCGGCACGGCAGCCCGCCGGCCTGGACTCGGCACAGCAGCCTTCCGCTGGCGGCGGCGGCAGCGGCGGTGGAGATGCGGCGGCCGGCGGCAAGGGGCGGCAGCGGCACATCCCGCGCATCCTGCACCAGAGCTGGAAGGACGCCAACGTGCCGGCGCGCTTTCACAAGTGGCAGGTGTGGTGCATGCCTGATCCGCCTTGACGCGGCATGTGGAGGATGGCTGTTCTCTGGCCTGGGCCCACCATGTGGGTACGACCTCGGTAATGTAGTGCGCGCATGAGCTGCAGCTGGCGTCGCTTTTGGCACGACCCAGCAGGATGCAGCCGTAGCTGCCTGTGGCGACTCGACAAGGCAGGGTCCCTGTGAGGCTGAGGTGTCAGCGTCGCCTCGTCGCGTGCAGGCCAGCTGGCGGAAGCTGCACCCCGAATGGGAATTCCGGTTGTGGACCGACGCGGATAACAGGTCAGCAAAGCTGCTCTGCCGATGGAGCTCTCGTGTGCATCTATGACGCAGCATTACGATTCGCACAGCTTTGCGACGGCATGGCTGAGCGATTCCACCTCGTGCTCCCTTGAACCCCCGCCAGCGCGTGGCACTCCGCTCAAGTACCTTTTCCAGCAGCTGCCTCCAGCTGCGCGGCACAAACACCCACAACTCGCCATGATGGAACTCACCTGCTGTCCCTGGATGCCACAGGCGGCTGCTGGAGGAGCACTACCCCTGGTTCCTGCGCACCTACGACGCGCTGCCAAGCCCCATAATGCGCGCCGACGCCATCCGGCCCTTCTACATGCACCGCCACGGTGTGTCCCCATGCCGTCGCGTTGCCTCACCGCTCCCAGGCTGTTGTTCAGGATGGTGTTCAGGTCTGCACCCGTCACTGAAGGCTGTGCAAATGGTTGCAGTTGAGCAAGCGCAGCTGTCGAGGTGTCGGGATTCAGCAGCCCACAGGTCAAGCGCTGCCGTATGGTCTTGATCGATGATTTTGCACGGTTTTTGATTATGATCGGCCTGCTGTGTACGTGGACTGGGCGTGGAGGCGGTCAAGCTCATAGGGCCACTGCTGCAGGAGGGGGATGGAGGTTTGTGCAAACGCTGTGTCATTCTCCCTTCAGGCTGTGTGCATGCAGATCTCGACATATGAGGCAGTCAAGGATGGGCACGTTCCTACGGGGCGGCCAGCCGGTACTGTACATCCCAACTCTGTCGTGCCCTCCTGCCGCAGACGGCACATTTGCGAACGCGGACGTTGGGGCGGTCAAGCCCATGGGGCCGCTGCTGCAGGGTCGGGCATGGAAACCGTTCACGGCCATTTGTGGCCTCTCGCCGCAGGCGGCGTGTATGCGGATCTGGACGTTGAGGCGATCAAGCCCATGGGGCCGCTGCTGCAGGGGGACCAGCCGGTGCTGGCCTACATGAGCGAGACCTGGTGGCTGCGGCACAACATTCCCAATGCCTGGATGGCGTCGCCGCCGGGCCACCCCTTCTGGTCGGTGAGCCCCCTGTGTCAGGAGGGGCGACATGTAATGGCATGGTGACGAGGCCCCCGCGAGAGGCTGCCCGCCAAGGCCAAGTAACGCCGGCAACGGCGCGGCGTGCCGTCCAAGAGCTGCACGACGACAGTGGGGCCGCCCCTGCTTCAGCTCGGCCAGTTGCTCGCGGCTAGCCGCTTCATTCAAGCAGCCAGCGATGAACAGTTGGAACCTATGGAGCGATGCTGGGCGCTCATTTCCCATTCCCCCAAAACATGCGCCTGTTACGGCGCTGCTAAGTGCAGTCAACTGAGCGCACATTCAAATGTCCCAAGTTTCGACCTGATCCACATGCTGCCCGGCACAGTTCTGCTGGGCGCACACGATGCTGGAGTTCCGCCCTGGGGAGGTGGACTATGTGAATGAGGGCGCCACCTCGGTGGAGCTGGTCACCGGTCCGCGCGCACTGCTGGGCAGCCTGGAAACATACAACGCGGCGACCGGGCGCAACGTGACGGTGCTGCCGCCGGGCCAGGTCTTTGCCTACGACTGGCACCGGGTGCGGCGGCCTGCGCCTTGGCATGCCGGCCACACCACTGAACCCTCCGACCTTGAGTTGTTCGTCCCCTTTGCGGCGGCAGGGCGTCGGCCCTCTGCCTCGGCTGCTGCCTGGAGCGCGTCCGAACTGGGCCACACCCTGAAAATGTCTCGGCTGAAATCGTTCTCGTCAGAACGGCGTGCCAGACGGGGCCTGACTGATGATTCGATCAGATTCTGACGCCCTGATGTCCACACGGCTTCGACAGATTATTTGGTGCCGGACGCCGGAGTGCGTGGAGCGTTCGCACATCTGCAGCGCCAACGACCCGGCCTTCGACCCAGCCGCCTGCAAGGTGCCAAGAGTATAGGCAATTGCTCGAAGCGTACAGCAAGAAGCGTACTTTCCAGCATGTCAGTCCGGCACCCGATGTAGTGATGCTGAGTGTGTGTCATTGACGCATGTTCGAAGAATATCACATGCTCCGAGACGCATGTGTTCAGCACACCAAGATGGACTGGCCACCCAGTATCATGTGTGGTGCTGCTGCAGGCGCATTACCCAGAGGCATATGCCATCACATATTGGGCGCATACATGGGGCCCAAACTCGACCGAGAATGCGGTTGCAGCAGCAGGCGCGGGCGCTGATGCCGCAAGGCGGTAGCGGACTCATTATGACGGACGCCCTCTTGACTCCAGCTTCGCGAAGGTGTCGTGTGATCCCTGCAAGAGTTGCACGTTGACAAGACACGCCTCAGCTGTCCTTAGATTGTATGCACGGACCTTGGAAAAGGTGCCTTCTGTTCGGACTGACAGCTTCTACCTGGAGATTGGGTGTGAATCCTTTTCCTTCTCAAGCATGAAACACAGCGCATGCATCATCAACGGCTGCCTTGCCTCCGTGGCAGGCAGCGGGCGCAAATGGAGCACGCTGCCCAATGTGCCAACATAGATGCGGCAGCGGCGGCATGCGGGCATACAGGATTCTCGCCATGGATTGGAGAGGCATTCATCGACTAGGATTTGTTGACAGCATGTTCGCTTGAGCGAAGCTGCTGGCGAAATGCAAGACCTGCCGTTTCCAGTCATGAAACTCGGGTGAAGTAACGTGCAGCCGTCCGCATGGCCGCCACCTCCGTCGCCTCAT
Organism: Deuterostichococcus epilithicus; assembly: GCA_033439295.1. NCBI lineage: Eukaryota > Viridiplantae > Chlorophyta > Trebouxiophyceae > Prasiolales > Stichococcaceae > Deuterostichococcus > Deuterostichococcus epilithicus. Next base: position 342,910 of record JAVTLE010000016.1, read on the forward strand.
GGCGGGCTGTTTTCTGGCGGCGGCGGCCTGACGACTGCTCGGCATGGTCCGCATGGCGCAGGTGAAGTTGTTTGGCCCCTGAGCTTCGAAAGGCTCGGCAGAGGATGCAGCAACTTTAAGGGGGCCGTTAGGTGCATAGCATACTGCCCTGCTGAAGTCAGTTCGCTGTGTGCCCCGCCTGTTGACAGTGCCCTCCTGCAGCCAGGGTTGCACCGCACGGCGCACGCGTGCGCACGCGCACGCGTTCCGCACGCGTGCGCACGGCCGCACGGCGGTGAGCACTGCCGTGCGCACGTTGTCAGACGCTGTCAGACAGTGATGTTATCCAGCTAGACAACAGCTGCCGGCATGCTACTGCGGCTGCAAATGAGACGCAACTGCACATCAAGACCGTTTGACATGTTGCATACATCATCTCAACGCATAAAATATATGTGCAGTGAGGTTGTATGCATTGTTCAGCCTGTTATGGCCCAGCGCAGCCTGTTTCTTCATTCCCCTGGGGGATTAACATAAGCAGCCGTGCGAAAGTGCCGTTCCCTGCCGTGTGACGTGCGCACGCGGTGCGCACGCGTGCGCACGGCCGCACGTCAGTGTAAAGTGACGTGCGGTGCAACCCTGCCTGCAGCTGCCGCCCTTCGCGCACTTGGCGCCTCTCCGGTCAGCCCAGCCCCTCAAGTCAGGTGCTTTTTCGCGACTGTGCACACGCTTGACCGACCCCGCCTGAGTGCATTCCACCCGCTCGCACTTTGGTTCTCGTTTCCTTAGTTGCGGGGACAGTAGCAGAGGATGCAGCAACTCTGCACCGCCGGAAATTCTGTGAAGAGAGCAAGGGGACGTAAGCAGCGAGCGGGAAGCGCTCACGAAGGGTCTCCCTTGCTCTCTCGCTTGCTCTGTCCTATGAGCACTTGCAACCAACAGTCAGTTGCGGCGACGGTACTGCTCCTGTTGCTACGGCAAGGTGGTCCCGAGGCTGACCATCCTAACGATCCGCGACCAGCCAAATAGCTAATCGACCTGCATTCTCTTACATATTTCGCATATTTCGCAGGTAAGTCTGATGCCCGTGAAAGCTTCTTCATACATGCTCATGGTTGCAGCAGCCTCACCTCATCAGAACTTTGCACATCATTGATCTCAGCGCAACGATAACCTTCAGCCACCCGTACTTCTGCTGTGCGAGTTCGCAGGCCGGGCGTTGAAGGAAAAGGCGCAGCGTTCTCGTACTGGACCACGCCGGGTACCTCGCACCTCGCAGCTGCGACCGCTACTGGCACACCGCCTGACAGCGCGCTGCATTCAAGGAGCTTGCGCTGCCGTTCCGGCATCAGAGGCTCCACGGCGGACGCAAGAGAGTTCCTGCTGCGCCTCGTGATCAGCAGAAGCGGCGAAGGCCGGTGCAGCAGCGATGTCGGGGAGGTCAGGCACCAGCCCGCCGCCAGCGCCGCCACGAGAGCCTGCGCTCGAGGACGGCGTCGCGCAGCAGGTAGATTCTTGTTACAAATCTCGGAATCGTCATGGTATGGGGCATGACATCAGCCATGCCCTTGCAAGCATTGCGGGAGCACGGATGATCAGGGCCGGCACCCTCTGGTCGATGCCAGCAACATCGCAGAGCACGACAAGCAACAGCTCGCTCTCCTCCTCCAGAGCCCTGCAGAGTCCGGAGCCTGTGCAGAGCGCGAGACGAATATGCATTGCCGTCGCCGCAGCTGGCGGCCAGCGGGGAGCGGGAGCGGCTCAAAGCGCTGCTGCGGGACCGACTGGTGGAGTGCGGCTGGAAGGAGGATGTGACGCGTCATGCACGAGGCGAGCGAATCATGCTGCACTGGTGCCATGTCTGATCCCATGTAGGTTCCCAGTCGATAATGCGGTGGCCCCGTGTCTCCTAGTCGCGGCGACGGTGGCGGCGCCAGGCTGCTTGGGGGAGGCCCGACAGGAGGGGGGTCTGCACAGCCTCCTGCTTCGATGGCACTGCGGCAGTCACAGGCGCTGCTGGCCACGACGATCGTGCCCCAGACATGATGTGTCAAAAAGGTCTCCGCCTGCGCGTCGCAGAGTTTGTGGCGGGCGCTAAGGGCCACAAGGTGACGTCAGACGACATTGTGGCGGCGATACGCACGCGCGGCCGGCAGCGGGTGCCGGACCACGTCAAGGCGGAGCTGCTGACGGAGCTGCGATCGTCCATCATCAAGCAGTAGGCGGCGGCAGGAACTGAATAGGTAGCATCAGGGTAGCTGCGCCAATCATCACGCAGTAGCGGGGCAGGTTGTCGTTTGGCACCAGGGGAAGGCAGGCTCAGTCATCATGAAGCTGCAGCAGCAGCGACCCTCTGGCATCAGGGGAGGCGCGATCGGTGGCTGGCAAGCGGCAGCTCGATAATCCCGATTTAGGAGCTGTGGTCGTCCATCGTCAGGCAGTGAAGCCAAGGACTCAGCAAAGCATGTGGTTGAATTGCAGTGTGCCGCACGCTTGGCTGCAGATCGATCATGCAAGCCGTTTTAATATGATGACACTGCACAGCCGTTGAGGCAGTTGCAAGGAGATTAGTTATTGCACAGAAACCATCTCACGGACGGTATCGCCACATGAGTACAAGGCCGTATGGGTACAGAGAGGAAAGGTGTAGATTCACGACAAGCAAGCATTCAGCTCTCAAGTAATTTCCCCCTTCCTTGCTGCCTCCTCTCGCTGCTTGATCTTCTGCTTCTGCTCGAATTTGGCATCGTCAAACTTCCGCCACGCTACTTTCTCCACTGCCGCAAGCTCATCATCATGCAGCCTGCGCGGTCGGGCGACAGCAACCTCAATCGCCATACGTCCACTTGGACCTCCAGAACAGCAGCTGCTGTCGATTCATCATTCAGAATGACATAGGTACGGAAACGGCAACGTACCCGCCTCCGACCCCGCAATGGGTCCAGAGCAATCAGTGCAGTCAGTGCAATCACAGGAGTCATGCAAATTGCAGTTCAAAGAAGTATTCTGCACGTTTCGCACCTCCTCTCCAGTGTGGCATAAGTCTCCGCATTGAGCAGCCCCGCGCCGCGCAGCCACTGCACAAAACGGAACTCGGACGCCTCGGTCGAGATTGCCGCCCTGTACGCCTGCAAGCTCATCAACAGATGGTTGGCACGAAGGCACGGACCTGCTTTGAGATTCCCAAGCGTTGGTGCTCCAGCCAGGTTGCAAAGCAAGGCCTGTCCATAAACGCGCGTCCATGCGCAGCCCCGTGAAACAAGCAGGTTCCTGCCACACCACTGCTGCCGCCTACGGTCTGCACAAGCAAGCCCTGATCGAGGACCGCCCCCCACCTCACGGTTCACTTGCCCACACACGCTCGCAGGTGCTCATAACCGGCGCGCCCCACCAGGGGCCACCGGCCTGCTCCAATGAAATTTCTGATCACGTGACGCGGCCAGTCGAACCCGACCTCTCGGCGCGCGGGTGCCGCAGGCGCACCGCAAGATCCAGGGTTTAGGGTTTGGGAGGCGCGCAGAACCGTTCCAGGACAGCGGCCGCCGCCGCGAGGCCACCAGCAGCCGCAGCAGCGAGCGCTCGGAACCTCTGACCCTGACCGCAAGCCATACACCAAGCCATACACCCTTTTTTTGTGTCACCGCACCCGGCGCAGCAGGTCCAGGTCCACGAAGGTGGACGTCAGGTCCGGCGCCCCCCGCGGCTTGACATGCGGGTCCGCCTCTGGCAGGGTGCCTGCCTTGGCCCTGCGTCACAGAAGGTTCAGGGTTCAAGCGCGGATGCTGGAGGCTGAGAGCGATGGGTTCGTGAGCACGAGGCCGGGCGCCTCCCACGGCACCTCCCACAGGTCCGCTCCAGCAGGCTTGCTGCCTGTGGCCTACGCCGCTGCTCGCAGCAGTCGCATTGTAACCAGAGGCCAGGAGGGCATGGCATGGCGTGAGGTCAGCCCCCGGCAGCCTCTGGCTCGGCTTTCTCCTTGGGGTGGCGCCTCTGGCAGCGCCCGCGTGGGCCTGCAGTCCTGGTGTTGAAAAACCCGAAATCGCCGGTGCGGGCATGGACGTGTGGATCGCCCCTCAGCCGTCAGCAGCGTGCCCGCCCCAGCCATGTGCCGGCGTGCGCAGACAGTGGTCGTCTATGAAGGGCCACGGAACCAGGCGAGCATGAGGCCGGTCGCTTCCGCTCTGGTCGTGCCCCCCC